>JAZGLO010001736.1:0-290000 GCA_036873155.1 Biomphalaria sudanica | reverse complement strand
AAATATGTAGGGAGTGAATTAGGAACGTTATTATTTCGATTTGATAAACTATATACAGAACTATATATAGAAAAGACGAGCTTATACGAGGATAAAAAAAAATTAGTTATTTCTTAAGTTTCAAGGTTCATGTTAAGTGTTTTGTTAATGTATAACTGAATTGGAATTTGTGAAAATAAAAAGCCATATTGACCATTTCATTCCATTGTAACAATGACGAAGCTGGATGTTTTTGCTAGTATCTGCTCGATTGACTCCCCCCCCCCCCGAATTTCTGCAATTTCAACATCTGTTAATAACATCCGAGGTTCGCTATATGATTTATTCTTATCATTGACATTATTGCTTCTTCTCTTAGATTTTCTTGTATGTATTGTCCAGTAGGTCCTTGCGCTGTCAGGTCTCACACGTCCTGCTTCCCTTGTGAAGGTCAAGGTGAGGTCAAGAGGGTGATTTAGTGGCTAAAGAAGGTAATTGACTTTTCCCGCTCCCCCAACACCCCCCCCCCCCACCAAAAAAAAAATTCTACTTTAAGGAGAAAATATGACATTAGTAACGGTTTGTTTTTTTGCGTTAAGACAGGGACAAATCATTTGGAGGAACCACAATCTGATAAACTCTGTAAATACCCTGGGATATATCCACTTCATCGTAAGACCAGTAGGAAAAAAATATTAAAAATACGGACGTGACAGACACACGGCACAAACACAGTAGAGGATCTCGGTGCCTGGCCGCTGAAAAGAATTGCATGTGTATAAGAAGAAAGAGCTGAACATGTCAATTTGATTAATGTCAATGTCTTAGATTTCGAAGATTAAAAATAAGTGCAGTGTTAGTCACATGACTATGTAGACCCTGTTGCGACCTGCATATTTTCCAGCATCTCGTGCAGACAAAGAAGTAGACTCCTGTGCCCATGGGCTTCCCTACCCGCCCTAGTGTCGGTACACCACTGACCCGATGGCCGCAGGAATTTTAGATTTGCATGTCACGGGCCACAACTAAAAAAAAAAAAATTCTACACAATGTATCCGAGCCTCTGTAAGCAGAAATTTAGAAGGACCAAGGGAGGTAAGTATGTGATTAATAATGATAGCAATAATACTACTAATAATAAAAGAAATATAACGATTGGTCTCCCATTGACACTACCAAAGAATACAGAAAAAACTGTACGCGCAACAACTATGTTTTGGGATTTTGAAGAAATAGGCATTACAAGTCTGTATTTTTTTTGTTTGCTACTATTTTATAGTCGTTCTGTTCGCGCGTGTGGGTTATTTGTTTTTATTGGTTTTTTTTTTTATTTAGACTGCCGTACGTCTAAATTGTATACCACATTGTGTCGAAAGAAGAGAAGGCTACAATGCTTAACTCCAGTACCTGCAATGCATTGGAGAGTACCCATAGTTCACCGGAAGCATCAAGTCGTGCACATATTTAACACCGGCACCGCTCCATTAATATCACGTCTTGTACTCCGCTGATCAATAAGCCTATCTGACAGGCTACAGCACACTTTCCAATCACACGATGTCAGACATACACTGTGTATTGAAGTAGATCAGGAGGGGGGGGCACAGACCAAAAAAAAAAAGGAAAGGGGAGGGGTTGAATGGGGTTAGTTGAAGACTTGTTGTTCAGTCAATCGAAAAATTGGCACATCTGACCTGGGGAGACTAATGAACCGGAAACATTCTTTCCTTTATCTAATGAGGTCATCTGGCGCCCGTGAGTGAGTTGCTCACATCAGAACTGGTGAGATGCCTTGATTGAACCCATGCTATTTCTTTTGCTTTATTGGGTTAGACTCGGTTAGAGGGTTTAAAGTGAGCAAGAATTAGACGGATGGAGAGATAGTAGCACAGACAGACTGCGGAGGAGAAAGAGAGAAGGAGAGATACATACATAGAAAGAGAGAGAGAGAGAGAGAGAGAGAGAGAGAGAGAGAGAGAGATAGTCTTAGAACGGGACAAAAGAGAACAAGAGGAAGAGAAGTGGAAAATAAAAAAAAAACAGAACGCTGGACAGAGACACAGAAAGGTAGAAGAGAGAAAGAGAAATGGGAGGAGAGAAGGAAGTGAGAGAAAGAGCAAGAGAGAAAACTATACTTAGAAAATGACTTGTTCTGTTGTTATTCTGACATCTTTAATACATTATACCAGTTTTATATATGTGATAAACATATGGGACAGAATGAACGGTAATACAAAGAGAAAAGAATTGCCTATATTGGGGTCCGTGCTAGATTTGTATATTTGTTTTCCTATTTCGGAGCGCCCTATTGAAACAATCTTGTATCATTTATTCCATTTTCGGCATTTGCTTGAACTAATTTCAACATTTATTCCTTTGCGCATTACTTGAACAGTCTTCTAGTGTTTTTGTGATTGTGTTACTAACAAAAATGTAACTCAAACTACCCAAAGCTGATAGATGTAGTCATCTTAAATCCTGGTTATAAGTGGCACTGTGGACAACGAAAGTAGCCATCCTAAATAGGCTTTATTGCCATCATTATTGGCAGTAGGCAAACACATTTGCGCCAATGTGTTTCCTGCAACTAATGTCCCCATCAGACGGCAGCGCATAGCGATAAAACAACCCATAAACTACAAGGGGAAACAAGCCAGTGACTGAAGAGGGGGGGGGGGATAACTGTTAAACGGCACGAGAACAAAGAGGAGGGAAAGGACGAGGAGACAGAACGAGGGGGAGGGGATTTGGGGGGTAAAAACAAGGGAGTGAGAAGAGAATATCTTTATTACTGGATCCAGTCATTAAATGCAGTCGCTTGGAAGGACAGAGACACCTCAGGAGAAAGTACTGAAGTACTAGTGAGGTACTGAAGTACTAATGAAGTCACTAGAGTCTGAAGTGGAGACTATGTAAGCTTTGGTGGACTTCTGAAAAATAAAGTAAAGTTCCCCTTTCAGACCTTGGGATCTAAAGGGCAGATGATGTAAACGTCATCTGTTTCTGTGGCCCACGGTTAACGAGGGTGTCATGTGGCCAGCACAACGACCAACCACCTTTACTTTCTCCAACTAATGTTAGGTACCCATAAGAGCTGGGTGGACTCCGAGGCGCCCAAAGATCCCGAAAATAAAAAATCCCAGTCTTCCCCAGGATTGGAACCTAGGACCCCGGTTCGGAAGTCAATCGCTTTACCGCTTCCATCCAGTGGCGTATATATTGTTTATCTCGATGAAGTCAAGCTCAGAAGTAGTCCTGCATCGTTATTCATTTAAAAGATAAACAGGAAAAATAAACAATAATACTTTAAAAAAGGAAAACAAAGCTTATCTAAGATGGAGAACTCTAAATTTACAACTATGCATCTCAATAATGTAGAAGTTATTTTCTTTTCTTCGACATCAAACAAAATAATAGCTTACCAATAATAAATGGACTAATTGTTTAATTCTTTTTTTGTCTTCGCCAATGAATAATTGTGCAAAGTTTCAACTTGATCCGAGAATGGGTGTTAGTACGAACGTGTTCAAACTTTTTACCAGACAGACAACAAACAAACAGACAGACAGAGGAAGTGAGTTCACTATAAGCTTTGTAAAAACAGAACTTAATGTTAACAAAGAGCACGCCATGTTTTCTAACTAAACCCACTTTTGAATTTAATTTGCCAGTTTTTATTTTGAAAATAAAAAAAAAAAAAACATTTGAACTCAAATGCATTGCAAACTGGACATTGACCGCATCCCCTCCACCAGAATGTCTTCCACTTGTCTTCTGGTTAGGGCTAATGGCCCGTAACTCTGGTCCCAGTCGTCTGGTGAAACTTGTTAAAAAACAATATGTTCTACATGCATTTCACTCAAGCGGGCGCCTTACAAATGGCGTGGAATCTACCGCGTAAGTGGGGGAGGAGGGGGGGATGGACTGTCACAAAACTGAGTGTGGAAAAAGTTACCCTTACCCTCAGAACGAAACGTTCTTATTCACTCACACACACATGTATACACGCTCTCACCCTCACACTCAGTATAAAAAAATCTTCCCAATTGATGGATGTGTCAGGAAATTACAGAGGGTTGTGTTCAAATACAGAGCCCATTTCTCACGGAATTTCATCAAGGTTTCTTGCGCGCTTGTGTGCGAGTCTTGTGTGTGTATGTGTGTGTGTGTCCATTTTTTTTTTTAAACGAGGAAGTTTTAAATTTTCTTTGTAAGTGTTTAAGCTAGTTGAGATTAAAATAAATTTTGTGAAAGGAACTTGAAGTGAGGGTTAAGGTTAGGGTTAGGGTTGGGACTCCAAGTGAATGTCGAGTGAGAGGAAGCAAAAGAAGAGGGAGGTAATGGAACATCACCAGATGAGAGGATGAATGATGTTAATGGTCACCAACAAATGTTACCTAAAGTAAGGGATGTGTGTTAAAATAAAGGGCGGTAAGTGAGAAGATGAACTACCAGAAAGTGACCAAAAAAATATTGACTATCTGGAACAATGAGCGATCTAGATAAAAACATAAATGTCCATAGAAGCATCTACTTTCTACAGTACATTAGAGAGATGGACATCTAGATAAAAACATAAATGTCCATAGAAGCATCTACTTTCTACAGTACATTAGAGAGATGGACTAGATAAAAACACATATGTCCATAGAAGCATCTACTTTCTACAGTACATTAGAGAGATGGACATCTAGATAAAAACATAAATGTCCATAGAAGCATCTACTTTCTACAGTACATTAGAGAGATGGACTAGATAAAAACACATATGTCCATAGAAGCATCTACTTTCTACAGTACATTAGAGAGATGGACATCTAGATATAAACATAAATGTCCATAGAAGCATCTACTTTCTACAGTACATTAGAGAGATGGACTAGATAAAAACACATATGTCCATAGAAGCATCTACTTTCTACAGTACATTAGAGAGATGGACATCTAGATATAAACATAAATGTCCATAGAAGCATCTACTTTCTACAGTACATTAGAGAGATGGACATCTAGATAAAAACATAAATGTCCATAGAAGCATCTACTTTCTACAGTACATTAGAGAGATGGACTAGATAAAAACACATATGTCCATAGAAGCATCTACTTTCTACAGTACATTAGAGAGATGGACATCTAGATATAAACATAAATGTCCATAGAAGCATCTACTTTCTACAGTACATTAGAGAGATGGACATCTAGACAATAACATATAAAATGATGCAAGCATCGGGCTGGAGGTCTTGTTAGCCTTGGCTGGCTACACATCTTCACCTTCACATATCCGTTGTCTGCTGGACCGTTGGGGCACCACGCAAGATCTGTCGACCGTCTTTCTCCATCTAGGAGAAGCGAAACTCTGAATCAAAAACGTCCGCTGACTTAGGGTTACACTCAACCACGGAAAAAGCTTCAGGAGACAAACCTGAGGCATAAATAGGAGCTCGTGACCCTCAGACAATGCTAGAACCTGGCAGAACCTGCAACGCATCTGATCACAAACTGTAATGGATTTGCACCGTTCCATTGAACACATCGGTTGCATGAAGAGAGGGGATATGCTGTATGCGCGAGAACTTGCCGAACCAAGCTAATGCCCAGGCATTCATCTCCTTGTTCTACGACGATCATTTTACGAACGAAGGAAGACTCCGTTAGTGGGGTACATTTTTATTGCAAAGCTTATATCATTTCATTCTGTTTGCAAGCTAAAACTTTACACAATTATTCATTGACATAAACAAAACATGAATCAATTTAAAAAACAACAACTATTGATACTGGTAATTCAATATTTTGTTTAATAGCATTTAGGGAAACTAATACTTCAGTATTCATATATATGGCGAAATTTGTTGGGTTTAGTCCCCTTAAATAATTGTTAACACAATTTCTCCCTCATGCATTCTTCGACAAAGTTGTTACTTCACACAATTATTTATTGGACACGATTCAATTAACAAAAATACTTAATTAATTATTGGTCATTAATTATTTTGTTTGATATCGAATAAGAAAAATGACTTGTACATTATTGGTAGTTATAGTTTTAAGGACGGAGTTTTTCTCCTTTTTTAGATAAGCTTTGTTTTGTTTTGTTTTTTTATGTTTTTTTTTTTTTTTTTTTTTTTTAAGAATTTTTACAATATTTTTTTTTTTTTATTTTAAAACAAAATGTTGCAAGAAAAACCAAAGTACAACGTAAAGCAAGAGATATAAAGTATTTGTAAAAATTTTATAGAAGTAGATTTTATAGAAGTAGATTTTATAGAAGTAGATTTTATAGAAGTAGATTTTATAGAAGTAGATTTTATAGAAGTAGATTCTATAGAAGTAGATTCTATAGAAGTAGATTTTATAGAAGTAGATTTTATAGAAGTAGATTTTATAGAAGTAGATTCTATAGAAGTAGATTCTATAGAAGTAGATTTTATAGAAGTAGATTTTATAGAAGTAGATTTTATAGAAGTAGATTTTATAGAAGTAGATTTTATAGAAGTAAATTTTATAGAACTAGATTTTATAGAAGTAGATTTTATAGAAGCAGATTTTATAGAAGTAGATTTTATAGAAGTAGATACTATAGAAGTAGATTTTATAGAAGTAGATTTTATAGAAGTAGATTTTATAGAAGCAGATTTTATAGAAGCAGATTTTATAGAAGTAGATTTTATAGAAGTAGATTTTATAGAAGCAGATTTTATAGAAGTAGATTTTATAGAAGCAGATTTTATAGAAGCAGATTTTATAGAAGTAGATTCTATAGAAGTAGATTTTATAGAAGCAGATTTTATAAAAGTAGATTTTATAGAAGAAGATTTTATAGAAGTAGATTTTATAGAAGTAGATTTTATAGAAGTAGATTTTATAGAAGCAGATTTTATAGAAGTAGATTTTATAGAAGTAGATTTTATAGAAGTAGATTTATAGAAGCAGATTTTATAGAAGTAGATTTTATAGAAGGAGATTTTATAGAAGTAGATTTTATAGAAGCAGATTTTATAGAAGTAGATTTTATAGAAGTAGATTTTATAGAAGTAGATTGATTTTATAACTTGAACTAAATGATTGGATTGTAAAATGGAATCAAAGAAAAAACAAACAAATTGGAAACCGATCTCTAAGTGTGGCATTTGTATAGATTATTACACGTTAAGTAAGTACAATCTATCACTTGTACAACAAGAATATGTAAAGAACATAGGTTCGATAGTACATAAACTATGACTGGTCCAATTTATAGTACTACACTTGAAACGATTCTTTGGTTTAAAAACTGAGGAATCGGAGAAATTAAAAATAGCGAGCATGTAAGTCACAAAAGCCTATAGAAAACAATAGAGGATTAGAAGTGTTTTCTTCCTTAACACTGAGTCGTGTTGACATGGAATTAAAAAACAACAACTGTTAAACGTGACCTAACTGGGTTTCCATAAACCGATTAGATAACATAAAAACCATCACGAGTTAAGCCAAGAAACCAGCATGTTGATTTAGTGTCTGTTTGTGTAACAGCTGGCTCAGGCGATTCAAGGGCCATTGTGAATAGGCCCCCAACAAAAGCTGCCAATAATAAACATGGCGATTCTCTTCCGTGGCATCATGTGTCACAGAAGTGTGATGTCCGACACCATGGTGTCGGGTTGTGTTTGCTGTGGGTCAGGTTAACAGGTGGAAAGATTGGTTTTTATTGGTAGGAAATGAGTGGATGCGTCCTGTCTGAGAGCCATGGTTGGTGCAAGGCGGACATTTACAATAACTTTGAAAAAACAATTTAAAAATCTTATCTAAGGGAAAGAACGGGAAGAACCACACACACAGAAACTGCGCATCTCTTAATACTGCAAGGTTTAACTTCCTTTTTTATAAAAACAAAATTAATTAATTACCACTATGTAATTAACTAATTGGTTCTTTTTTAATTGAGTCAAGTATTGTCATAAACTATGAACAATTTCAACTTGATCCAAGAATAGGAAGTAGGAGAAATAACGTGTGTAAAAGTGTTACCAGACAGACAGACAGACAGAGGAAGTTAGTAAATATAAGCTAAGTAAAGAAACAAGTTTCCATTGGGGTTAAAAGATTAAAATATGAATGGCTATTAGTTGAGAAGCATCTCTCTCTATCAATCTCTCTCTCTCTCTCTCTCAATCTCTCTCTCTCTCCCTCTCTCCCTCTTTACGTTCTCTTTTTCAAATTCCCGTCTTCTTTTTTTTTTGTTCTTTTTTTCTATACCTCTGTCTGTCATGTGTCCATTCCCTTTTCTCTTTCTCTGTCTGTCATGTGTCCATTCCCTTTTCTCTTTCTCAGTCTGTCATGTGTCCATTCCCTTTTCTCTTCCTCAGTCTGTCATGTGTCCATTCCCTTTTCTCTTCCTCAGTCTGTCATGTGTCCATTCCCTTTTCTCTTTCTCTGTCTGTCATGTGTCCATTCCCTTTTCTCTTCCTCAGTCTGTCATGTGTCCATTCCCTTTTCTCTTCCTCAGTCTGTCATGTGTCCATTCCCTTTTCTCTTCCTCAGTCTGTCATGTGTCCATTCCCTTTTCTCTTTCTCTGTCTGTCATGTGTCCATTCCCTTTTCTCTTCCTCAGTCTGTCATGTGTCCATTCCCTTTTCTCTTTCTCTGTCTGTCATGTGTCCATTCCCTTTTCTCTTCCTCAGTCTGTCATGTGTCCATTCCCTTTTCTCTTTCTCTGTCTGTCATGTGTCCATTCCCTTTTCTCTTTCTCTGTCTGTCATGTGTCCATTCCCTTTTCTCTTCCTCTGTCTGTCATGTGTCCATTCCCTTTTCTCTTTCTCTGTCTGTCATGTGTCCATTCCCTTTTCTCTTTCTCAGTCTGTCATGTGTCCATTCCCTTTTCTCTTCCTCAGTCTGTCATGTGTCCATTCCCTTTTCTCTTCCTCAGTCTGTCATGTGTCCATTCCCTTTTCTCTTTCTCTGTCTGTCATGTGTCCATTCCCTTTTCTCTTCCTCAGTCTGTCATGTGTCCATTCCCTTTTCTCTTCCTCAGTCTGTCATGTGTCCATTCCCTTTTCTCTTCCTCAGTCTGTCATGTGTCCATTCCCTTTTCTCTTTCTCTGTCTGTCATGTGTCCATTCCCTTTTCTCTTCCTCAGTCTGTCATGTGTCCATTCCCTTTTCTCTTTCTCTGTCTGTCATGTGTCCATTCCCTTTTCTCTTCCTCAGTCTGTCATGTGTCCATTCCCTTTTCTCTTTCTCTGTCTGTCATGTGTCCATTCCCTTTTCTCTTTCTCTGTCTGTCATGTGTCCAATCCCTTTTCTCTTCCTCAGTCTGTCATGTGTCCAATCCCTTTTCTTTTCCTCTTTCTGTTATGTGTCCAATCCCTTTTCTCTTCCTCTGTCTGCCATGTGTCCAATCTCTTTTCTCTTCCTCGGTCTGTCATGTGTCCAATCCCTTTTCTCTTTCTCTGTCTGTCATGTGTCCAATCCCTTTTCTCTTTCTCTGTCTGTCACGTGTCCAATCCCTTTTCTCTTCCTCTGTCTGTCATGTGTCCAATCCCTTTTCTCTTTCTCTGTCTGTCATGTGTCCAATCCCTTTTCTCTTCCTCAGTCTGTCATGTGTCCAATCCCTTTTCTCTTCCTCTGTCTGTCATGTCATTCCCTTTTCTTTTTCTCTGTCTGTCATGTGTCCAATCCCTTTTCTCTTTCTCTGTCTGTCATGGGTCCAATCCCTTTTCTCTTCCTCAGTCTGTGATGTGTCCAATCCCTTTTCTCTTCCTCAGTCTGTCCTGTGTCCAATCCCTTTTCTCTTTCTCTGTCTGTCATGTGTCCAATCCCTTTTTTCTTTCTCTGTCTGTCATGTGTCCAATCCCTTTTCTCTTCCTCAGTCTGTGATGTGTCCATTCCCTTTTCTCTTCCTCAGTCTGTCATGTGTCACATCCCTTTTCTCTTTATCTGTCTGTCATGTGTCAAAACCCTTTTCTCTTTCTCTGTCTGTCATGTGTCCAATCCCTTTTCTCTTTTTCTGTCTGTCATGTGTCCAATCCCTTTTCTCTTTTTCTGTCTGTCATGTGTCCAATCCCTTTTCTCTTTCTCTGTCTGTCACGTGTCCAATCCCTTTTCTCTTCCTCTGTCTGTCATGTGTTCATTTTCTTCTCTCTTTCAATCGGGGCCGGACTTTGGACACTGCTACGTATGCGGCCACAGTGGGCTCGCACTTTTATAGGCCCAGCGCTAACTCTAGTTGTAAATTATTAAATTAAACCATTTTAACTTATAACAGGGTTCCCGCGGCCTCCTGATTTTCAAGGAGCTCCTGCAAATCTTCTGAAATTGTTAAAATATCCAGAAAACTCATAAAAATGAATGTCCCTAAAAATAGACAAAATTGTCATTTTGGAGTGTCATTCAATATAGCATTGACAGCTTTCATTTAATAAGAATGTAATAATAGGGCGAATTTTAACCAAAACAGGAAGTTCCAATACTTAATTTCTGTAATAGTGACAGGCTTATAAATATAAACCTAAATATACCTCGATCTCTTTAAAACAACAAAAAAAAAGAGATATTTTGCTAGCTAATAGTAAATCTAAAAGACAGATCTGAATGTTTATCGCTTTTTGTTTGAAAACTACCATCTATTATAGATGGCTCGTAAAGTCAGTTTCACTGTGTCTTTACAATTAGTAATGTATGAAAAAAATTCAAAGACAAATTTATTTTTTAACAAAAAATTCTAATTTTCACTTATTATATTTATCCCAACCAGACTGGGCCCGCGCAATCCGTTTCTCATAGGGCTCCGCAATCTGTAGGGCCGGCCCTGCTTCCAATATGTTATCTATGTATCTTTTATTTCCTGAACGCTATTTTATATCGCATGTAATATAATAAAACCTGGGTTTTGTAAAGCTAATACATATTGAACTAAGAGAACAAGATGAAAAGGAAAAAAAAAGGTCTAATTGATTTTACTAAGAGTTTTGTTTTTCTGGTCTAAATGATTCTTTGTCTGTTTCCCAAGTAGTCTTGTTACAGACACAGACATACCATGGGACTGGAGATCTCTGTTGTTATAGATGTCAGACAAAGTGATATCAGATAACTGTCTCATGACAACTGGTGTTTTGATGTGCCTTTAATCCTACTCTTTGGACATATCGACCACATACAGACACACACACACACAAAATGTGAATTTCATTCATTGCTTGTGGCGAAAATCAAACCAGTTGTAAAGGAAGACTAAACGAAGGTTGAATCAATGTAACGGCTGGTCAACTTAGTCGTCTCATAATTCGTTTGTTTTAGGTTTCATAAATAAGGAAGAGTTATGATGGAGAGCTTCTTACTTCTGTCGGCCTGACTGAAGAAATTGTTCTTTTTTGGAAGCGGTCCGAGCAGATGTTTTCACGTATCACATCTGTGTTTCCAGCGTAATCCGTACTTAGAACGCTTGGGTAAGAGACGAGGCCGTATGCAGAGTACACCGGGGACTCGAACCAATTTTCCTTTACTGTACCACGCTAACCTTGTTGGGCTCGCCACTTGTAAAAAAAGTTCCTTGAGGAACGGCGTTTGGATTAGTGACTGAAGCTCTCTTTCCATCCGAGAGTTGTGCAGTCAAAAGTGTCACAATGTTTTAGACACTTCAACGGGAGTCTAATGTTGCTGACCTCTTGGCCTATTCGTTTCCTCCTACGACCGTTTCCACCAGGACGCAACTATGAGTCCAGCATAGTCCGGAATTAAGGAAGATAGACAAGGGACTAGACTCACGAGTTTTGAGAGAAACAGCGATGGTGTTTATGCAATTTCAAAAAATCAGCAGGTAAAGACTAAAAAAAAAAAAGAAGTTGGCAAGTGCTCATGTGACATCTGAGTGTATGGTTATTTGTAGACTCTGGGAACAAATATGATAAAGTGGCATTTCCCTCGTTAATTACCATGACGCTTTAATTTTTTTTTTTTTGGAAACTCTTAAAATGAAACTAATAGAATGATTTTTACACACAAATAGTAAACATGAATTACAAGAACATATCTGTATGTTTCCTATCTCTTATTTTAATAATAATAGATAAACTTAAGACTATTCATGACTACCTATACCAATGGAGTGAAGGGGGGCCCAGCTGCTGAACATTTACGTGGCCCGGTTAGGCCTGTCAACTGGACACTGAACAACGATTGGGCCACCGTGAAAAAATGTTTCAGTATTTCGGTCTTGGAAAACGTCGGTAGCCTTCCTTGTATCAGAAATCTTTTTTAATTCCTCAATAAAGAAAAAAAAAGAGAAATATAAATATACTTTAAAAAAAAAAAAATCTTAGGGAAAAAACTCACCATTTACTTACATATTCTCAATACTGTAAGATTTAGTTCTCTTTTTCGATATCAAACAAAATTATTAAATTACCACTATTTAATAAAACTAATCGGTTAATTCATTGATTGGTTCCTGTTTTTGTAAAGAAACATAGACTATTGTGATAAGTCTCAACTTGATCCGAGAATGGAAAGTGTGAGCAATAACCTGTTCCTAATTTGTGTCAGACATCAACTTTAAAAATAAAAAAAAAAAGCAATTAACCTCTTCATTGTCCCCACCACTGCCCGCCCTCTTCTCCGCCTCTTCACATTCAACGTCTTCACTTCCCTCGTGCTCTCGACGTGACACCGTGATCTCCAAACTGGTAAACAAGTGTGACACTCGGTTAAAAGCCAATGGCCACGTGATGTTGGCCCGCTTGTACTTGTTAACAAGCTTCAGTCTTTGTGCTTTCCTTATTGCCCTATCTTCCAAACGTTCCTTTCTCTATCGTAAGAGCGTATTGTAGTTTGTTTTTGGACGATAGGAAAAACAAAAGTGGTTTCGCTGTGGCCCACGGTTAACGAGTGTATCATGTGGCCAACACAACGACCAAAAGCCATTACTTTTCCCAATTTATGACAGGTAGCCATTAGAGCTGGGTGGACTCAAAGATCCCGAAAATTAAAAATCCAAGTCTTCACCACAGGGCCGGCCCTAACAATTGCGGGGCCCTATGCGAAACGGATTGCGCGGGGTAGAAATAAGCATAATGTCAAAATTAAGATTTTGTGTAAGAAAATACATTCGTCTTCGGAATACATTTTTATTAAATAAAAGCTGACAATGCTGGGTTTTTTTTCGCGCGTAGGATAAGCACCCCATAATGACAATTTTTTATATTTTTCAGGAAATTTTTATGAGTATTCTGGAGATTTCAATAATTTTAGGAGATTTCCAGGACGTTTTAGTATAATTTGCAAGGAGGCCCTGGACAATCGGGAGGTCGCGGAAATCCTGTTACTATATATATATATATATATATATATATATATATATATATATATATATATATATATATATATATATATATATAAGTTATAATGGTTTAATGTTATAAGTTACATTTAGAATTAACGCGATGCTTTGAAAGTGCGGGGCCCACTGCGACCGCATAGGCTGCAGAGGCCTAAGGCGGCCCTGCTTCACTAGGATTTGAGCCCCGGACCCCGGTCAGCCACCGCGCCTGCGTACGATATAAAGTGCGTCAGAAATAATTTAATACTAAGTTATAGAGAGAGTAGCGTGTAGTGGTTTGTAATTAGTGTTATGGAGTGTGTTTTTGTGTTTGTGTGTGTGTGTTTTATATTTTTCTGGTTTTCATTTGACATTTACGAATAATCCAAGAAATGCAGTCACGATAATATTCTATTTTTAGACTTAAAAATGTGTAGGCATCTATGTCATTAATTAACAGTGGAGATTATAGCAAGGCTCATTATACATTAATAATATAAGTTGATTAGTCTACAGACCAAGCTTAACTACTAGAATCATAAAAATAGAAACTGTATTTGTGTGTAGAACTCTTGGTTGGGTCAGAAATATGTTTAAAGATAGGGGCAGATAAGAAAACGTAGTAGATGAAGAAAAAAAAAAGGAATGTTAAAATAAAAAGGAAATTCAAATGCTGAATTTAAATTCGATTGATAGATTCTGATAGAAGAGAACACGATGCTTTAAAATGGGAAAAGGATTTTTTTTCTGTTGAATGTGAAATTTGAAAAGATAAAACTGTATTTATGTAAGACTTGGTTTACTGTCGGGACAACTAGTCTATATGTCTATAAACTATAACATAGTATCATTAGATATAGCACAAGATTGTATATCGCTAAATATAGTATAGCATATGTCTATAATCGTTATATTTTTTATTACAATTACAAATATTACTATTAATTAGATTTTTATATCAACATTCATTATACAACATACATAGGAAGCAACTCAAACGCAATAGGTGCCTGTGGGTTAAACATAGTTTCGTACGTCGTACAATAGACCGACACTAAATATATTAACCCTTTGTGTCCTACATCTTTAAAAAGCCTGTGACAAGAGCCGTGACTGATACTGATATGCTTAATGTACATTTTTTTTTGTCAGGCACGGGACCCAATTGAAAAGCGATCGTTCAAATCCGGTTAAGGCCGGCCCTGATTGGATGAGTACAAACCGACTCTATGCACAGCATAAGTAATAATCTACAAAAATAATTAAAATAAAAAAAATATTAACATGATTTTTTTTCAAACCAACCTAATGTTCGCTCTTGGAATCAGGAGAACACATCAGGGATTCAAAAAACAAACGATAGAAAAAAAAAAAACGGATATAATAAAAAGCTTTAAAAACAATTACGCCATAAAGCTATCTAGGCTTCTAAATTCATATGTACTAATGTGTAGATTTCATACCATTTCACGTTTGTACCTAGCAAAGTCGAAAGTGTTCAAACGGAAAGAGAAATGACACATCACTTTAGTTCCGGAAGTCAAACTATTTTCAGACATGGCTCAACTTTACGACAGAAGTGCACAATCATTTACACATTACGGCATGTGGGCCATATAAATTTACTTTCGTACCACATCACTGCAATATAAACTCAAATGGAACCAAAAGTTCTACGGCTTTTTTATGCACTGCGGGGTCAGATATGGCCCGCTGAACTTAGTTTTGGCAATACTGCTTTGCGACTTGAATAACATTCTTTTTTTCCCCATCGCCCAGACACCATGTATCGTATTCAAGAAAAGATTGATCACGTTTTATTTCAAAATATATTTTTATAGTCGAAAAATGGAAAAGACATACTACGCTTCTGACTTCTTCATCATTGTCCTAAGAGCTGAGTGTAAAACTCTTGTAACTCTAGGCCTACGGGAGCTCGTCTCTATCTGCTTGTTATAACCAACGTTTGTCAGGGAAAGACCCTAGCAGATAGACATTTTTACATCCCTTTTACAAACAGCTCGTATCCCAAGACGATCGGGCTAGAACCGAAACCGAATGCCGATCACACCGGGGAAAAGCCCCTATATTCCTTCTCTTTACCACATTAGTCATTCAGGTGTCCGCCATAAAAACGGCCAATTGAAGAAGGAATTGTGAATATTGACAGGCCTTGTTGGGTCTTTCTTATATGCCCCACTAGTGCAATTGACTCGGTCCAAGGTTGTACATTCAATATTACTATGGTATAAACTGACAACGTCTCTGCCTAGACAGAAGACTCAATATTACTATGGTATAAACAGACTTCGCCTCTGCATAAACCATAGATTCAATATTACCATGGTATAAAACGGACTACGCCTATGCATGGGCTGTACATACAATAAATATTACTCTGGTTAGGACATGGGTGGTTTAATGTGAGGTACTGTATATTTAGTATAAATTGATAGACATCTTCACACGGTTCATCAGATTTGGAACGGGCGAGGACAGGGGAGCTAAGCGAGATGTTCCCAGGCATTACTGTACATCTCTGTTCTGCCCCCATTGTTTAGCCAGACACACCTAGGCGTGACGTCATCTGCTCAAACGTTTTACTGCTGGAGGAGTATCTGGGGTTAAAGAAACATCTTTTGTCTGCAGCCATCAATTCAGCCCTACTGAATGAACCCATCAACCTATATAGACAGACCTGCCATTCGCCCTGGATGTGAACGCGGTCGATTTGTTTACAAACAATGACAGACAATGAAACTTAGAAGTGCTTTGTTACAGGAAATACTTTCTAGCCATTGTGTCACTTGGAGACATTCTCGGATTTAGTAGAGACTTTGCACCATTTGTTCACGTACGTAGAAGACAACACAGACATCTCCTTTTTACAAAATTAACCAAACAATTAGTTGTAATTAATTCATTTTGTTTTACATGGAGAATTTACTAAATCAGCGACGGGCGACCCGTGACAATAATCACAATAATATGGAGAATTAGGTTATGTGTTATTTTAAACGAACAAAAGACTCTTAAAGCCTAGTGGTTAAACATGTCGGCCTTCCATCATGGAGGCTGGAGATTCCTTTACTTCTCTAGCAACTTTCTTGGTGTTTTTGTGAACCTCGATGGAATGTTACCATAACAGACACAGAAACAATCAAAGCTTTTTTTTTTTTTTAAATAGTAAGACAGCGTTAGGAGATGGACTATTGCTATTGAGGATGTCAGAAAACAGACAGGAATAGAGACAACAGACCAAGGGAATACTTGGAGGTACCAGAGCATGAAGTAGGAAATATCTGAATTTTACTGCTATGAACATTTCCAAATTACATTTCACCTTTTATCTTCTAAATGTCAAACGTTAGTTTCAAATAGAATTACGTCCTATGCATATCCATGTGTCCATCGAGTCAAGCAAGCCAATCAGTGACTCAATTCACTTGTGTGTATGGGTGTGTGGCGGAGACGAACTGGCTATAAAGGCGTTCGGGTAAATGCCCGGTGGGCAGACACACAACGGACCAGTTCAGTTTGGAATGATTTATCAAACTTTCCATATTTTAAGGACATGTAATAATGGACAACCATTATATGTGGGCCGATAGTAAGAAATCCAAGGGCAGAATGGGGCATCCAATCCAATAAGAAGATAAGCCTTGCATGATAGACCATATGTGCCAGAAAAAAACATTGTTGTTTTCTATTATGAGCATGCACATACTCAAAAACTCTCCCAATTTAAAATAAATATAATTCTCAATCAATAACCATGTTCAGAAAGTTAATTTGTATTGTTTGCAGTTAATGAAGTTAATGAGAATAAAGCAGGTCGTACAACGGACAGGTGCATCTTGTACACAGGTAAAGTTAAATTATTATATAAGACGTAAATCTCACATGATGGATCTTGTTGTCCGAGTGGTGCCACGTTTTATTTTATAGCCTCTGTTGGCGAGTTCGAGTTCTCATTTTAAATCACTTCCAACTCGTGGTATTAGGGTATTTCTCAATTCTCAGAGCCTCAGATGAAAGCTAGATATAACTCAATAAATAAAGGGTATTGGAAGTGTGTGGCTCATTGTAAAAGACACAGAATGACATCGTTATTTTGTTTATAACAGACACATTTCACGCTTGAAACTTAAAATTCAAAGTGCTTATAGAGACATTAAAATCTATCCTTCTGTTTCTCATTATAATTGTAATAATGAGCTTGCAGTCTTTCTCTGAAAGTAAGAATCTATATTGTTTCAAGTTAAAAACAATATATATAATAGTCTCCCTTGGCAGTGTCTGTTATTAGGACGTTTATTTCTATCCTCTCATTAGTTGTATTTAAAAAAAAAATACTTTTATAAAATCATCTTTCATGCTTATAGCATTCTTAGGGCGCTATTGTCTCTTTTGTGTAGGGAGGGGGTAACTTTATCGCTCAGCAAACACTTCTCCGCTCGAGTCGAGATTCGAACTCGAGTCCCCTTGTTAGGTGGCCAAGACGTAGCCTCTCAGCCACACATCCTACATTCAAACAAGTAAAAAACAGAATTACAGTTTAACAAACTTGGATTAGTGAATCATGTCATTGCTGCCATGACATAGGGTGGTGAATATGTTTAGGTATTTTCAGAACTAAAATCTGATGACTTGATATCTAATTGTATGCCGGAGATCTTTGTTTAGCTGGGGAAAAAACATAAATCCACTTTACGAAATAGAAAAAAAAAACTCAATCTTTCAGTTCTGAAGAAGCATTTAAAACATGTCAAACAGTTATAGGCCATGTTGGGCCCACTAAGCTAGCAATGACTATCTATTCCTCTAGCAACCAAAACCGAAATGGGATGCTAGATACTAACGTGTTAGCCTCCCTCTTTTAAAAATAAAGAACGTCCTAACTACAATCTTTGACTATTCTTAGGCTTCTTTAGTTAATGTGGAAATATCGAAAAACAAGTCAATAACAAATTAACTTCAGTAAAATATGTTTGACCTATCACCCAATAGTAAAGGAACATCTTGTGTTTTATCAGATTAAAGGTAGATGAAATGCAAACACAATATGACCTCACTGAGACAAGGTTACAAAGACAGTTTGTGGGGAAACACAAATTCAAAATCGGCCACCCAGGCAGGTAAAAAGGCAGGTTTCAATAATTTCAGAAAAAAACAACATCAGAATGGAATTCTATAAAAGGCAAATGACAGAGAAGAATGGAGAAAGAAGGTTGATAGATCCTGTGTGGTGCTTCAGCGGTCCAGCAGAACAAAGGATCGGCGAAAGTGAATGTGATGTTAGATGTGAACCTGGCCTAACTGATGTCTTATAATGAATATCTAATTGTTTTGTAAAGGGTAATCTCTTATTCAAAGCCTCAAGATACAAACATTTCCAAAATATTTTTTTCCCTTTAGTTATGTATCTCCTATGTCCCTGTGCCTCATTCAGTTCACGCGATAATTAGCAAAAAAGTACTTATTAATTGTTGTTTTAAATTATATCAAACTTATATGCATACTAAAAAGATTTTTTCTTTAAAAAACAACACTTTTTTTGTGTAAATGTTGCAGTTAGTACGACAAACTTATATATAGGTTAGCAATACAAATATATAAAAAAATTTTGACAAAAAAACTTAAACCATTTGCAATAATGTGTTAAAAATATGGTAATTAATTTTCTCCCCTACTAAGGAGCCTCCAGTGTTTGTTACTATTAATAGTGAAGAGTTGTAAAAGTGGTGTATTTTATGAAAAAAATGCTAGCACAAGTGATTTTAAAAATTCGATTTTTCGCTATCAGAAAAGAAATAAGTAGCCGTTGCATCAAAACTTTGAATTGTCTAAAATATTATGATGTCGGATTTTCACTATCTTTTCTAGTTTACGAGATCTAAACGTGACGGACGGACGGACGGACAGACATTCCACACAAAAGTAATAGCGTCTTTTCCCCTTTCGGAGCCGCTAAAAAAAGACTAGAATTAAACATTAAAAATTGGATTGGAAGACAGAAAACAAAAAATCGATTGGGAAAAGGAGTAGCCTGATTTCTAAAAGTGCTAATTTTTTCCTAGTATACGTTAAGGAACAACTGTGTTAATTTTTTTTTGAGCGCCCAAAAGTGGGTGAATTAGTAAATAGCTTCTCGGTTCTATCTCAATTTGATAGGCTTTAGGTTTCTTGTAAAAAAAAAAAAAAGAAAAACGTACTGGAACGGAACTGTGAATTAACTATCGTTTTGGGGAGATTACCGCTGCTGTTTGTATCTTGAAAGATGCTTAGATGTTCTAGGCGAAAGGTAAGTAATAACAGGTTAAATTAGTGATAAGAGGAGAATGAGTGAATCAGCTTTAATATATATATATTAGATTGTGCAGTTGTATTGCACATAAAAAAAAAGACACCACATTATGAATTTATCGGAAACAAATTATAAATAGTCTTTAACCTTAAACTCTAAGTATCTTAGCCGGATGTGATAAAGAGCCACGTAAGCAAATGTAAAAAGTTCATTTCTGTCGTGGGAAAAAAAATAAAAGCTAAACAAAAATAGAAGGAAAAAATGACAGCATCACAGCACATCAATACAGCTTCCTCACCTCGGCACAGCCGGCTAGTGGCGATAATAAATCCATTTAAGGACAGAGTCAGCGTCATCGGCTGTGATCAATACCGCGACTACATTGTCTCGAGTCGATACTCTCAGTCATAACATGAAAACTGACAATCTCTCATAGTGGAATACCCTTACAGCTATGGATGGGTATGAAGCTGGTACAATACGCTAACATCAAATATGTATTTAGGAGTTTTATATTTCTAAGAGCTAAGCTTTAATACAGTATGCAGGATCGGATTTAGGCTTCATAGAGCCCTAACCTTTGACCCCTTGTTATCAACATAAGACTTTTTTCTTCTATTTTCTTTCTTTAATAAAATTGAAAATATGCTTGGAACTATTTTTTTTGGGTAGGGTCATAAGCTGTAGTTTACGTCGCCTATAGGTAAATCCAGCACTGTTTGTATGAACAAATATATGAACATATTTTTTAAACAATAGTAAAATGCGGCGGCTCGTTTTAACTGGAAACTACAGCAAACGATCTTCTCATTTCCCTGACGTAGTGTGTAAGTAAAAACTGACACACAGTGCCCGCCCACGAGTTTTTGTGTAGCATAAAACTCTTTTATTATCATGCTCTTTTATTGCCTACTTTTCATCAGCCTTATTTCACTGTAATAGACTCCATTTGTTTCGTGTTGTGTTCACGTCTCTACTCTGCAGTATTGTTCTTTAGTATCGATTCTTTGATCAAATTATTTTCTTACTGTCAGTGACCCAGAGTAAGACAGCGTAGGAATACATTCTTAACGACACAATTTAATGTGAAATAAGATGACTATACACAATTTTATTATTTATTTTTTTATGAATAACGTAGTTTATAAATTGTCTGTTTTTAATGCCACATAGAGATTAAAATATTTTGCTTGCATAAATAATATTCTCTTAACTTTAGATTTATTTGTTAAACAGCTCAGAATTTACGAGAGATAAAGCTCATGGCTTTCAAGCAAAGGATGTGAAGTTCAAATCCAAGCAGAGACCAACCTTTTCAACTTTGGGAATTTATGACATCACTCAGTTTACCCAACTGTATCTGACCTTTCGATGGGAAAAGTAAAGTTTATTCGTCATTGCATTGGCCACAAGATGCCCTCGTAAAACCGATAGACCTAAGACATATTTGTCGCATATCATCTACCTCATATCATCTACCTCATATCATCTACCTCATATCATTTTCCTCATATCATCTACCTCATATCATCTACCTCATATCATCTACCTCATATCATCTACCTCATATCATTTTCCTCATATCATCTACCTCATATCATCTACCTAATATCATCTACCTCATATTATCTACCTCATATCATCTACCTCATATCATCTACCTCAAATCATCTTCTTATCATCTACCTCATATCATCTACCTCATATCATCTACCTCGAATCATCTTCCTATCATCTACCTCATATCATCTACCTCAAATCATCTTCCTATCATCTACCTCATATCATCTACCTCATATTATCTACGTCATATTATCTACCTCATATCATCTACCTCAAATTATCTTCTTGTCATCTACCTCGAATCTTCCTATCATCTACCTCATATCATCTGCATTATATCATCTACCTCAAATTATCTTCTTATCATCTACCTTATATCATCTTCCTCAAATCATCTTCCTATCATCTACCTCATATCATTTGCATTATATCATCTACCTCATATCATCTACTTCATATCATCTACCTCATATCATCTACTTCATATCATCTACCTCATATCATCTACTTCATATCATCTACCTCATATCATCTGCATTATATCATCTACCTCATATCATCTACCTCATATCATCTACCTCATATCATCTTCCTCATAGCATCTACCTCATATTATCTACCTCATATTATCTACCTCAAATCATCTTCTTATCATCTACCTCATATCATCTACCTCATATTATCTACCTCATATTATCTACCTCATATCATCTACCTCAAATCTTCCTATCATCTACCTCATATCATCTGCATTATAGCATCTACCTCAAATTATCTTCTTATCATCTACCTCATATCATCTACCTCGAATCATCTTCCTATCATCTACCTCATATCATTTGCATTATATCATCTACCTCATATCATCTACTTCATATCATCTACCTCATATCATCTACTTCATATCATCTACCTCATATCATCTACCTCATATCATCTACCTCATATTATCTACCTCATATTATCTACCTCATATCATCTACCTCATATCATCTACCTCATATCATCTACCTCATATCATCTACCTTATATCATCTACCTCATATCATTTTCCTCATATCATCTACCTCATATCATCTACCTAATATCATCTACCTCATATCATCTACCTCAAATCATCTTCTTATCATCTACCTCATATCATCTACCTCAAATCATCTTCTTATCATCTACCTCATATAATTTTCCTCATATCATTTTCCTCATATCATCTACCTCATATTATCTACCTCATATCATCTACCTCATATCATCTACCTCATATCATCTACCTCATATCATCTTCTTATCATCTACCTCATATCATCTACCTCAAATCATCTTCTTATCATCTACCTCATATCATCTACCTCAAATCATCTTCTTATCATCTACCTCATATCATCTAGCTCATATTATCTACCTCTTATCATCTACCTCATAGTCTGAAGGGAAAAATTTACTTTATTACTCATCGTGCCAAAAATCATTTAGATTGACTAGCATATTTTTTAAGAACAGTTGGGGATCTCTCTAAAATTTTGTTTGTTTTAGGTCTCTTGGCGCAAAGGCCAATAATCCAAATTACATCTTAACCTGGCATTGATGATTTCATAGGGTGGTGAGCACAAAGTTAGTGCCTGAGTTATGTGACTTTGTGAAACCAAAGTTTGAGATCCGCTATGAACTGGAAAGTTGCCAGAGGAACATTAGGCAGCACCTGTGTATGTTGATGCATGGCAGCGGATAAAGTAATGGATGCTACCCGCATAGATTTCGCATCAAGACGCTGTTCGTTGGTTCGAATCGTTGTCCGATCCGTACTATCTCGGTCAATAATTTTATAGCATTGTTTAGAGGAGTTTCAATTTCGACCACCCTCAACCCAGACCCCTAAACTATAAGTTTAACTCTTATTTACCTACGCATTATGAAAGCATAGTCTCATCAATATAATAAACGCCTTGAAGTGCTATTCTATTGTGACTATCTGCTGCTCAAAGGAACGTCTTTAATTTATAATGAATGATTTGATTTAAATCTGGATCTACATAATAGATAGGCCTACTAGAAGTTGATGGCCAATGGAATGCACGGTGGGACGTTTAACTTTATATAATTGTATCGTTATAGGTAAGAAAAACGTAAACAATATATAGCCTTCGAAAACATCAACGAGCAAGCCGATGGGTAATGCTAGTATTATATAAATCTATTACAGTATTGTCTCAATCCAAATCCTCTATTATCGCGCTCTAAAAAGGTGATGGGTTAGATTGCTGTTATCTCCCGTACATACACACATACATCAATCCTAAGCCTTATGCCCTAGCCGGGCGCAGTCACACTGTATAAATACAAACACAGGTTAACTTTGACAAAAAGTTATTTCGTGTAAGAATGCCGTAACAACTCCGATATTCTAATCAAATCAGTAAGTATAAGAACTGACATTTTTTTTAGGTTCCTAAGTAAGTAACCAGCCCTCTTGAAAGTAGGCCTAATTCTTTCCCAGGTTCCAAATTTTCCCTAGGCGGAGCCTTCGCGCCTCTCAAAGAGAACGTCTCTCGTACTGACTAAACCAGCGCGGCGAAGACAAAAAGCAGCTGTATACTGATCTAGACAATTCAGCAGAACCGTATATCATCGTGATAGCAGGTAATCAAGGTAATAACACGTAAGTCCTGGCAGCTAATGTACATGTAATTTGCCTCGTATGAAAAGAATACCCAGCGAGTCTGACTCTCTCTAATGTTTATTAGCAAACTCAATTATCTTCTCACAATACTAAGTCAGGTCGATGCGACCGGTGGGGGTTGTTTGCCAGAGGGAGGTGGGGAGGGGTCGAAAGGAGAAATTGGGAAGTTCGTTTAAGGTTCTTCCATGTTTTGTTTTTTTTGTCCCCCTTTTTTCACCCCATCCCCTATAATTTCATCCGAATGTGAAGCATTAAATGTCGAATAGTTTTTTAAGATAGATCCATCCAATTAAAACAAAAACAAAATAAATTTAACGTCTGCAAGAAAAAGAATTAGAGCTACAAATGTACAGAGGTGTAATGGATTAAGCTGATATACTATATAGGTAATGGGTTTTACACTTGCCAACTTGAAAACAAAGAAACGTCCATGGGGAAATTACATTTGTTCAGAGCACACAATCATTTCATTCCAGACGATCTGTAGGGAACTCTTTTCAAATGAAAGTCAAGAGTTATCTTAGACTGACCCAGTCCTTAAATTTCTTCTTCTAAAACCTTGATGGAATTAAGAAAGACCTTACCTTCTTTCTAATTGGTTAAAATTTTCTTCCATATATTCATATGAAACTATTCATGTTTGCCTATATACTCATTTACTATGTATGTAGCTCTTTTCGAATAATAATATGGTCCATTTTTCGTTGTTAGTTTTTGATAATTTATATACAAAAAAAGGTTTTCAAAATTTAAATTATGCATTTATGTTTAATATTTTATAGAGATTATTTATATCGCCATAATCTTCTATTGAATTTTAACTTTATTCACATTCATTGTTAATTCACAAAGTTCTTTATATGAATAATATAGTAAAGTTGTAAGCCTGGTGCAGGGCATTATAGCAATGTAGAATATGCTACTAGTCCTTGAACATGATATGAATAGCCCTATTTATTGTTGCCTAGCAGAGAAAAGGGAGGTAAGAAGGAACGACACCACGAATAACCGTCCTTGGTTCAATAACTAAATTTTTTTTGTTTAATATTTGAGACAATAAATCTAAACAACATACAAGAATACTAACCACTCTGGTAGTGAGGCACTTAGGACTAGAGAAGATGGTATAGTTATATATAGTTTGTGGCAGCCTATAAAGGAAACTAATTCAGCTTATACCACCACATCTGTCAAGCACAATTTCTTTCCCTTGTTCGAGATACCAAACAAAATAATTAATTACCAATAATTGGTTAAATTTGTTTGTTGTTGTTGTGTTTGTTTTTACTGATTCTTGTGTTGTCAGGTAAACGATATAATTTTGGAAAATTTCAGTTTGATCCTAAATTGGGTGTCGGAGAAACAGCGTGTAGAAACTTTTGCCAGACAGACCGAGTGAGTTGACATAAGCTTTGTAAAAAGTATTGAATACGAGTTCAGTATATACACAGGCCACTCCTCTCTGGGCTACGATAAGAACCAAACATGCTCATTGTATTAGAGATACGATTTTCTCGTAGACAGTTGATTATAAAAAAAATTTCAGTGCATTTGTTCCAATTACCACTGTCTTAAAAATTATGTTTTGCCTAAAGAGGCGAGCTTAAAGAACAGAGGTTCCCCCTGTGTTATAGGGATTATCTCAGACGCCATTTTGGCATCACTAACACGGAGGAAAGCAGCTGGCAGCAGATGACCTCTGAAAGAGACGGACAGCTCTCACTAAGTTTGCAGGACACTGATTTGAGGCCTAAAGAATGGCGCATGGTGTTCTGGGGTGGGTGTGTGTGTTGGTTCTATGGTTACGGTGCGAAGAAGCTAGCGATTGGTTGGTGGCCACGCAGTGTGAATGATGAAAGCGGCACTGTCACAAGCTGTCTTGGGTACGCCCAGGGGCGGACAGGGTGACAAAATCGGCCCGGGCATTTCTATACCATTCGGACCATAATTTGTATATCATCCAATTCTACCTCTACTCAAAATCATAATGTTAAGTTTGATAAATTATCCATTTCAGACCTTGCGATCTATGGGGCAGAAATGGTACAGTTGATCTGTTTCTGTAGATGTTATTTGCTTTTGTGGCTCACGGGTTACAAGGGTGTCACGTGGCCAGCACAACAACCAACCCCCTTCACTTTTCCCCAACTAATGTCAGGTACCCATTATAGCTGGGTGGATCTTCTCCAGGGACCCCTCGGTTCGTAAGCCAAGCCTTTCCACTCAGCCCCCGCCCTTCTTGTTTACAGATATAGGCTATTACATTAATTCGGAAAATGTGTTCCATTAAATACGTATTACACTGTACAGTCTGTAAAAGGTTTTATTCTCAACATGACGCTCAGATGGTCAATGGTATAAGAGAACACTATAAAACCTTTAACAATTCAATACGTGTCATAATGACATCCATGCGGCCATTTCGGTGGCCTTCCCGGCCCATTTGGGTACTGGCCCACTGGTCAGAGTGTCAAGACGTGTTTTTGTAGTGCGTTAGATTGTGTTTAAAATACAATTTGATAGTATCACTAAAGTCTACTTCATTTATTTCATTTCATCTCAAATAGTACTTTGCACTATTAAAAAAAAAAAGTTATATTTAGTTTAGTTCACAAATTATTCAATTTATTTCAAGTTTTGCAAGTTTAAATACAATACGCCTGCAGCGGTTTGTCTTCCAGCTGTTTGGTGTTGCAAGTCAACGGCCATCAACAGCACATAGTTACGTGAAATACTGCCCTCGTCTTTTAATCTTTCTCATTGAAGACAATATATTATAATTATTTTCATTATATCCCTAAAGGTAAACCTAAGTTCAGTGAAACTCACCGCAAAACAAAACAATCATTATCGTAAATTTGAGATGTGTCCGTAAAATCTGATTCAAATATGTGTTGTTTTTCTCTCCTGGGCTCATTAATTGTTCTCATAAACTCAATTCCTGAGTAATGAATAAAACATAAAAAGTCTTTCTGTGTAGTGAAATGGAATCCAGATGGTTGTATAAAATGTCACTTGCGAGAGCGCTGGCTTTGTAGAGAAATGATTCACTCTCCATTTATTTGCGTGAGGTTTGTTTCAAGATCTGGCCTTAAAGCGTCTCGTCTACCAACAAATGCCAAGGTGACAGAGCGTCATCCTCTCTAGACAAACATTATTTTTTATTGCCCACACATACCTAGTTGTTTTTTTAGATAAAACCCAGAGTCTTTATTTATGTATAGTTATTTATTGTAATTGAAGACCTCATTTTAAAGGACCCAACATAAACTGAAGTGATTGTGTACTTATTTTGATTTAGTTTTTTTAATTCATTCTGCAAAGTTTTACATTTCAAATGGCTATCGAATAAGATTCATTATTTATCGTGCAGACTTCGCTTAATTCTATCCCACCTTCCACCCCCCCCCCCACCTCACTTGAACTTGGTGGATGAATGGTCAACAGTTTTAGCTTCCGGGCCAAGAGACTTTGGAATTTCAACAATTGTTTTTCTAACGTCTTCGAGTGGACCCAAGTCTAATGGGTACATGACTTCAGTTGAGGAAATTAGATTCTGTTGGTCATTGTGTTGGACACACGACAGCCTGGCTAATTGTCAACAACAGATGCTCTTTAATTCAACTTCCTCATGGACCACAATGTATGCAAGAAAAGATTTACTATTTTAGTGTTGAATGCTGAGGGAGTAAAGCTTTTTCTTTTTTTAATTTTCAAAATACTATATATATCATAGAGGCCCATCTGTCTGGCTGGTTCCAAATTGTGTCTCCCACAACCATTCTCGGATCAAGCTGAAACTTTGCACAATTATTCATTGGCATAGACAAAACAAGAATCTATAAAAAGAAAAAAGGAACCAATTAATTATTTTGTTAGAAATTAATTCCTCAGTATTTAGATATGGCGAAATTAGTAGGGTTAGGTCCCCTTATTTAATTGTTCATACCATTTCTCCCACAACCCATTCTCGGATTAAGTTGAAATTTTAGACAATTATTTATTGTATCTATCAGAACATGAATCATTAATCAAGTGGTCAATTAATTATTGGTAATAAATTATTCTGTTTGATATTGAAAAAGGGAAATAGCTTGTACATTATTGATAAATATAGTTTTAAGGTCGGAGTTCTTCTCCTTTAGATAAGCTTTGTTTTGTTTCTGGAAAAGATTTTTTTTATTTTGCTTGTTTGATCTTTCCCGATGGCATATTGGAAACACTTTCATGGCAAACATCAAAGTTTACTAATAAATAATTTGGTCAAGAAATGGGGCTCCTGGATCCCGCTTATGTTGTCTAAGGGACGGCAAACTAGATCATGTTTTATTTTTGCAGCTTTGATTGGAAGGATGTTATTTTTTTTTTTTTTTTTTTTTGGGACATACAAGATAATGCTTGGTTCAAATCCAGCTTGCCATGTATGGTTTCCTTTTGACCTATGAAGTAATTATCTTTACTTTGTAAAAGACATCTTGACTTAGGGTTTTTCTTAATTTTATAGAAATGCAAACGTATAGGAACCAAAGTACAGACTTAGCTGAAAGTCATAAACAAATCATTATTTGATCATGGCTTATCTGTCGTGTCTGATCCCAGATTTGTAGGAGACGAGACCTGTTTGGCTTCCGTCTTCAAAGAAGGGAATTCCCCGAAACAAAAACATAACCCCATTCTCTAGAATCTTGAGTTCTCCAGTGGTCATGGATACAAGTTATCTCAAAGTAATAATGTGGTTAGATAGGGAAAAGGGGGTGGGGGTGAGGTAAATAGGGCTGTTTTTATAACTCGGGGTCAATTTCTACTTCAAATACTTTAAACCTAGTTATGTCAACTTTTGGACTTACAACGCGTGCATTCAGATAAAGTGAGCCACAAGCTAAATGGCATTTTAATAACCCGTTCCCTAATTGCCAACTTGTCTATATGATATAATCAGCCAATGTCTTATCATAGAATGAAAGGGAAAGTATACACGTAATCTCTACACACGCACACACACTCCTCTTTAAGTCAACTCATTTTGGGAAATGTATTCCATCTCTTACTCACGTGACTACCAATGTCATTCCTCACTCACACGCTTTCATGTATTATACTTTTCGCTTCTGGCATCTCTTATTTAGCCACGTCAACCAAGTGGGTAAACTAATTGCACTGCCACGCATCCACATGTTTAGTTATTGGGGACTCTAAAATTGATACTTACATGAGGAAGTGATACATCCACGAGCCCCAGTTCTTCGGCCGCTCCAGAAAGTTGTATATCCGGGCCTGAATTCTTCTGTAACGCATATCCCGCCTGTGGGCCCGGTAATTGAGAGGCTTCCCAAGCAACGACACGCGGGGCTGCCGAAACCTCGCGGAATTGCCCCCGAGCATGGCCACGTGATTATCCACCTCGTCCTTCACTCCGTACTCTCCCCCGCCCCCTCTGGCTCTCGGCCGGTTTAATTTGTGACCTTCTTCCTCCATGACCGCGAACTCAACTTTCAATTTCCTGCGCTCCCCGGGGCCTCTCACAACGCCTTTAGGGGAGCTGCTCAGATGAGACTGGGGGCCGGGGAATAAAAACGTGCAACCACTGGAGCCTCGTTCCTGTGTATCCAAAGAAGGCCTGCCGTAGTTGTAAGAATGATCTATCCTAAGAAAGGAGTTTTTCTCCCTCGACAGTCTCCTCAGTCCGTTGATGAATGTCTCGCGCAGTTTGGTAGCTTGTGGTCCGGACACTGTCGACTTGTCAGCCCCTAAACATGGAGCTTTGTCCGGCGACGCGTTCGGGTTGTCGGTATCTAGTGTCGGGCTATCAGAGGTAGCCTCCTTAGTTGGTGTTGATGTTATTTGTATCGACGGTGTGACCACTGGGAAATGCGTAAAGGCTTCGCCGTCGTCTTCAAAGCTGGCGTTGTCAAAGTGTTCAGCGTCAGACGGGAAGGAGTGACCGTCGCCGACCATAGGCGGAGCATAATTTATTTCACATTTGTTTTTGCATAATGAAACATCAATCATCCCGACGTCCAACTGGGCAGCGTCATCAGCTACGTCATGAGCTACGCCATTTATAGCGTCGCACTCCAAGGAGACGGACACGCCATCACAGTTGATTCTGATTTCCGGGCATTCGTCTTCTTTCGGAGAACTACGGTTGTGCTCGGCACTCTGTCGGAGAAAGCATGGCTGCACTGCACAGCATTTAATCCTCGTGTCGTCTTGCGAAGATTCTACGAATACTTCCTCGTCGTCTTCAACGCTCTGGTGATATTGTTCTGGCACACGCCAGTCACAGATATGACCCTTGTCGGTGATTGGCTCCGCAGCCAACGTCCTACAACTCCGTCCTACTCCGTTGCAAGGCTGGCTGGGGTCAGGGTTAAGGTCGTTCTTGGCCGGCGATACATTTCTGAAGCGGCTATTGAGACGCGGTCCCGAGTTTGAGTGACGTCGCTGGTCGCTGGTCTGGTGAAAGGCGACAACTCTGGTGTCACCAGGATCAAATCGGCCTTTTGTATTGTCTGCCTGCGTAAGCTCCCCTGTTTTTTTCCTGCCAAATAAAAGATTGTTTAAAAAGTATTATGGGATATAATTGGATCAACATGTAATTAATGAGATGTACTTTTTAAAGACGAGATCAAACTAAAAACTAATTAAGATTTAAAAACTATCTCGGTTAAGTGGACATGGCTATTTTAGTAGAAAAAAAAAAATGTCATTTACAAAACATGTTTTCAATGAAATCAATAACCTATTTTCGTTAGCAGTCACATTAATTGATGGTGTTAGCTGATGTCAATCAAACAAACGAGGCGGTGGAAAGGGCTGGCCTTAAAATAGAGCAACTATTTTTGTTCTAGTTTATTTACTAAGTAATGTCGGAACCCTTGTACCTCAGCACCAGAAATCCAACCTGTTTTTTTGTGTTCGTGTTCCCATTTAGAAAAGAAAACACATAACGGATATCTATTCGAAAGATAATCTGAGTGCTGAAGCTCAATTGATGGTCATATTGGAAGACGTTTAGTAATCATAAAAAAATAGAACTATTTGAAACAATGTTTTGTTTTTCTATTTTTTCACCCTAAATATATTTTTTAAATTTATTAATTCGGTTTGAAAGAATGTGATGTAGAAATTGAGCTTACGATGCTACGTCACATCTCTTTACATCCCAACGTTAACCCACACTGTCATTACATCACTTTACATCCAAACGTTATCCCACACTGTCACGTCACATCTCTTTACATCCCAACGTTACACCGCACTGCCACATCACATCTCTTTACATCCCAACGTTACCCCGCACTGTCACGTCAAATCACTTTACATCCCAACGTTAACCCACACTGTCACGTCAAATCTCTTTGCATCCCAACGTTACCCAACACTATCACGTCACATGTCTTTACATCCCAACGTTACCTCACACTGTCACGTCAAGTGTCTTTATATCACAACGTTACCCCACACTGTCACGTCACATGTCTTTACATCCCAACGTTACCCCCTACTGTCACGTCAAATCACTTTACATCCCAACGTTACACCACACTGTCACATCACATGTCTTTACACCCAAAAGTTACCCCCACACTGTCACGTCACATGTCTTTACATACAAACGTTATCCCACACTGTCACGTCACATCTCTTTACATCCCAACGTTACCCCGCACTGTCACGTCAAATCACTTTACATCCCAACGTTAACCCACACTGTCACGTCAAATCTCTTTGCATCCCAACGTTACCCAACACTATCACGTCACATGTCTTTACATCCCAACGTTACCTCACACTGTCACGTCAAGTGTCTTTATATCACAACGTTACCCCACACTGTCACGTCACATGTCTTTACATCCCAACGTTACCCCCTACTGTCACGTCAAATCACTTTACATCCCAACGTTACACCACACTGTCACATCACATGTCTTTACATCCAAAAGTTACCCCCACACTGTCACGTCACATGTCTTTACATCCCAACTTTACACCACACTGTCACATCACATGTCTTTACATCCAAAAGTTACCCCCACACTGTCACGTCACATGTCTTTACATCCCAACAATACCCCACACTTTCACGTCACATGTCTTTGCATCCCGCACTGTCACGTCAGATCACTTTACATCCCAACGTTACCCCGCACTGTCACGTCACATGTCTTTGCATCCCAAAGTTACTCCACACTGTCACGTCACATGTCTTTACATCCCAACTCTACCCCGCTCTGTCACGTCACATCACTTTACATCCCAACGTTACCCCACATAGTCAGATCAAATGTCTTTACATCCAAACGTTACCCCACATAGTCAGATCACATGTCTTTACATCTAAACGTTACCCCACACTGTCACGTCACTTCACTTTACATTCCAACAATACCCCACACTTTCACATCACATGTCTTTGCATCCCAACGTTACCCCGCACTGTCACGTCAGATCACTTTACATCCCAACGTTACCCCGCACTGTCACGTCAGATCACTTTACATCCCAACGTTACCCCTCACTGTCACGTCACATGTCTTTGCATCACAACGTTACTCCACACTGTCACGTTACATGTCTTTACATTCCAACGTTACCCCGCACTGTCACGTCACATCACTTTACATCCCAACGTTACTCCGCAGTGTCACGTCACATCACTTTACATCCCAACGTTACCCCATACTGTCACGTCACATCACTTTACATATGAACGTTAACCCACACTGTCATTACATCTCTTTACATCATAACGTTACTCCGCAGTGTCACGTCACATCACTTTACATCCCAACGTTACCCCACACTGTCACGTCACATCACTTTACATATGAACGTTAACCCACACTGTCATTACATCTCTTTACATCCCAACGTTAACCCACACTGTCACGTCACATTTCTTTGCATTCCAACGTTACTCCGCACTGTCACGTCACATCACTTTACATCCCAACGTTACCCCACACTGTCACGTCAACTCACTTTACATTCCAACGTTAATTCACACTGTCGCGCCACATTTCAATGCTAGCTCACAGTGCCACATGACATCACTTGTATCACACTCTTATCGTAGTTATCATCATTCATCATTATTTAACCATCATTCAATATAATTCATTATTTTTTTCATCAACATTAGCGTCAACAGCAGCATCATATCAATGTTCTCTTAAAAAATGTGTAAATAAATGTTTGGAAAAAAAAATGTTCTTGAATAACAAAAGTTTGTACTGTAAATAATTAATGCTATAAATTTTCTGTGCTATAAATTGTCTATGCTATAATTTCTTTTGTGCTATAATTTCTTTTGTGCTATAAATGTTTGGTGTTACAAATCGTTTCTACTATAAATTGCTTTTGCATAAAAAATCTGAGCTATAATTTGCCTGTGCTATAGTTTGTTTGTATTATTGATTATGTGAATTATAAATTGCTTGCGCTATAAATTTTGTGTGCAATAAATGGTACTCAATATTAAAAGTTCTACAACTTTCACCATAAACTTTCAGTATTTAACACTTTCATCATTTTTTGGGGCATCCAAAATAAAATTTAGATCTGTGTGTTTCATGGGGGAAAAAAATGTTTAAAACTATCAAGATTTCTAAAAAAAACTTATCTACACATTTGTTCAACACTTTTCAGTAAACAATTGTGCCTCAAGAAGAAAGTCCACAAGCTTTCATCCGAGGAAATTCTGGAGATTATCATTTTGTATTTGTACAGTCAGTCAGAAAAATCAGGTTACTCATTGAAAAAAATGTCTACAATAAACCCCGAGGAAAAATATCCCTCCGTTCGCCTCACCACCCCTATCCCCAGAAAAAAATGGGGGGGGGGGGAGGGATCAAAACCTAGAATAAAAGTCTACGCTGTTAATTTCAAAGTGAACATACGGGAGCTTCATAGAAAAGATCGTTAGGGATTAAAGGGAAATCATTCTAAACAAAACAGCGGGAAACTATAAATTCCGACGTTCGTTGATAAGGACGCCTTGCTTTCTTAGGAATTCGTATATTTTGTCCTGACTGTTTTTGTACTGTACCCTCGAAGTGAATGACGTGTAATCATTGTATCAGATAAATGTTGTAGACATAACGACAGGATTGTTTTAAAATAAGAATTTAGTCTTCGACTCAAATAAAGAGCATATATATGTATATCATTTAGCAAATAGAATCACAGAGTTCAGTCTCTTACATAGAGGAGCTCATACATTATAGATAGTGTTGTCAGCACTATCAACTAGACTATACTGGAACAGCTCAAGGAACACGAGGAACATCTTGGAATTAAGGAACACGACGAATACAAGGAACGCTGGGACAGATTCGTCCGAAAAAAATATAATTAAACAATGCCAAAGAATGTTTTGTCCTACACTAATTGCGGACAGTATGTGACTGAGGGAAATGGTAAGCTTTGGTTGCCGACACCATCACAGCACCACCAGAACACACGATCAAGACTTAAGACTTTGTAATTGTAACAGCATTGATGACAGATTGGTGCGTGTGACCTTAGTGACCCATAATGGGGAACATTCATGACAGACCAACTGGCTGGACTAATACAGAGTTGTTGATGGCATGGCTTATTAGCGCGTCTCGGTGTTTATATTTGAATAAGTAATGTGTTAGGAACATGTAGACATAGGATACATAAAGGGTTGTGTTTTATTCAGAAAATTAGTTGATGTTTAATGCTTTACAGTGAGTTGAGTTTCTTCTTTGAGACTGACATAAACAACATTAAAACATAACTACTAAAGTAATAATAATCCAATATCTTGTGCGTAGAATTCTTTAGCTTTCTGTGGGTTTTTCTTACAAATTGTAAATTCTTTCGTTCATTTTGAAATAAATAGATTGAGTTTGGATCTCTTTCTTGGAAGTGCTGGTCAGTTTTACCACTAGCTAAGTTTCATGGCTAACAGGTTTTCTACATGTCAACATCATGTTGGCAAATGAGGTCGAAACCATCCAATCATGTGACGAAAGAAGCCAATCCGTGATACACAGCTGCTGTCACAAGTTGGGCATCTGTAATCACCAAGCACTGTTGCACGTTCTTCCTTTTTTTTATACTTCTGGTGTGTATGCCATCATCAGTTCAGCATCCTTCCTTTATGCTCTCCATGTGGATCTACTCCAGTTCTTCCTTATTTTTATACTTCTGGTGTGTATGCCATCATCAGTTCAGCATCCTTCCTTTATGCTCTCCATGTGGATCTACTCCAGTTCTTCTTTTTCCTAAATATTAGTGTCGATTTTGAAGAACTTTATATCGCGCCTGCATACATTAATATACCTTAAAAGTGGGCGACCAGTGGCTCTTTTGCCTTCTATTAGATAACCATATAGATAGACAATACCTTGCTGACGACCAAAACCAAAGCCCAAGTCTATCCGACCTGTGTGATGAGTACCCTTCTAAACAGTAGTGAAACATGGTCAACCTACTTTCGGCAGGAAAAAAAAAGGTCAATATCTTCCACTTCCGATGCCTAAGGTAGATTGAAAAAATAACCAATGAGGAAGTGTTGTGAAGAGCAGGGTGTCAGGGCATCCGCAGTGTTATCAGCAGCAGACGCCTTGGCTGGCTTGGTCATGTTCTTATAATCGACTCTCACAAGACATTCTGTATAGTGATCATTATTATTATTATTATTATTAGTTGTAGTATCATGTTACAAATGAACTAATATTCATTCTCTGCTTCATGTTCCTATATCCTAGTCCAAGCCTCCCGCAGGACGGCGGGGGATGTCAGGGGGGGGGGCAGGGTATGAACCCGGGTCCATAGAGACGACAGTCCAGCGCGCATACCGCACAAACCATTGCTTGAGTGTTTTCCATGCTCCTCTATCAAGCTCAGTACGCTCTGGTCTAATCCCTTTGTGGACATGTAGATGCGAGGGTGTGGCGTATCTGGGAGAAGGTTTCTGTGCTGCCTTTAGGCGCTTAGTCAACATAACTTGGCTCCAGTTTATCTCGTCTTTAATATTCCAAATTTGAACACAGTTCCATCAGTTAGATAACCAAAGGTTTTTTGTTTTATTTGCCTCTCAGCCACACATCTCACATGCTATATGTTATGTGAAGGATCAATTGTATATGTAGATATATGTAAAAGGGGGGGGGGGCAATTATTAAGGATCACTTGGATCAGGTGTACAGCTCAAGTGAGTGTTTGTCTATTTAAAATAAAGGTTAATTTCGAGTCGTATTTCATTGGAATGAATTAGAATTTGAGCTTAAAAAATGAAGATTAAAGTTTATCTTGTTGTATTTGAAAATGTTGTTTTTCAATTAAGGATTAATAGCAGAGATTGTCAAATATACGTTATACGTAACCCTATACCATTTAGGTTCAACAAGTTAGAATGAGTGACATTAGCCTGAGTGTCCATTGTAGAACTACTTTATGTTTCTTGTCCTGCCCCCCCCCCCCCCGAACAAAAAGATCTCCCAATTCATACACATAGTCTAGAGCTCGTTTTCCTAAATTCAAATCCACGTTGTTTTTGATGACCATTCCAGGCCTCCCACTAGACTAGACGTCCATTATTATATACCGTCATTTCGAGCAGCTCATAACACGTACTCTCCTTTAACCAGCCTCATATCTAATGCACTTATATCCATGGCACTCATGTCCATCCTGTACTCTTGCCTACCTTGAAGCCCCCAGCCCCAGCTGAGCGAAGGAATATAAATAAAAGAGGAGTACGGTGACACCAGCATCAGGTTTTCATTAAATTAGCCCTCACGCTGGCCTGCAGTACAAAACAGCAGGGCTCGTCCGACTATAGATTTTATTTGGAACCAAGCATTCAATAGCTCTTAAGTGTCAATGGAGAGTTTTTTGTTGTTGTTGTTTGTTTATTTTCTATACCTGAGCTTTTCACGGGTCGTATTGATCATGTCCAGGTGAACATGATAGCACACCAGGTCTCAGCTCTTTGAAATCCAACACACACACACACATACCGGTTTGTGTGAAACCAACGATCTCTCGTCACGACAATATGGCTGATCTGACTCAACGCATCGTGTACGACATGAACATTGGATGCAATAGAAAACAAGCAAAATATAAAAATAACACTTTTTAAACAACAAAGTTTTATAGGGGAAAAGTTCTGTGGCATTTTACGTCTCGAGAGACGATCTTTTCCCTTTGCAACTTCTTGTGTGACTAAAGAGGCCAATCCTTGATACACAGCTGCGATCGCAGGTTGGGCATATATAATCACCAGGCGCCGTTGCATTTTCACCCTTCTTTCTGCTTCTGTTGTGTATGGCATCTGCAATCTTTGACCCTTCCTTTATGCTCTCTCTCCATGAGGATCTGTCCAGTGCCACCTCTTCCCAGTTGCCAGTGTCGATTTTGAAGAGCTTCATGTCGCGTTTGCATACATCCGTATAACGTAAAAGTGGGCGACCAGCGGCTCTCCTGCCTTCTATCAGATCGCCATACAGGATGTCCTGTGGAAGTCGACCTTCTGGCATTCTACGAACGTGGCCAAGCCAGCCAAGGCGTCTGCTGCTGATAACAGAGCGGATGTCCTGGCACCCTGCTCTTTGTAGCACTTCCTCATTGGTTATCTTATCTTGCCACCTTATTTTAAAGATCCGCCTTAGGCATCGGAGGTGGAAAATATTCAGCTTTTTTTCCTGCCATGAGTAGGTTGACCATGTTTCAGGGGAAAAGAACAGCACAATAATGGCCTATTTCGCAATTCTGCAAGATTTATCTCCCTTTTCTTTATAAAACATAAGTTACCTCTACTTAATTAATCATGGACCTCTTTCACCAAGAGTAAACAAACACCATTCAGTCACTCGCTTCCCAATCTTTTCTATACCTTACGACCTAATTCGATTCAAACAAGGGTATCACGTGACCGTATTTTTCGGTGTTTTATCCATGGATATCACGTGACTGTTTATTTTGGTAAATGAGATCCATTGATTGATTTTTTGATGGATTCGTGTATTGTCTTTGACAATGAATAACTGTGCAAATGTTCAACTTGATCCGAGAATGGGAAGTGGAAGAAATAATGTGTACAAGATATGTACCAGACAACCCGATAAATTCGATATTGCTAGCTTTGTCACATATATATATATCTATATATATCTATATATGTATATAAAAAAATATATGTATATATATATAGGTTTCTATGTGTCTGCATGTATGTTATTTATAAAAATTAAAACCGTGATGTGCTATTGGATAAAGATATGAATAAAAGGACAGCTAATGCAATGGGCACCATGTCACGGCTGCAGAAAGGACTAAGACAATACTTTGATATTAACACTAAAATCCTTATTTAGCGGACCTGTGTGTTGAGCACTCAGGTGCACAGTAGTGAAGCATGGCCCACCGACTCCTGGCAGGATAACAAACTGAATTTTCTCCATCTCCGATGTTCTTCAGAATGGACACCAACAGATGTGAGAAAGAAGCACATGATAGATCCGCATGGATAGCAAAAGTAATGATTCATCTCAGATGGTGTGCATACCAGAAGTAGGAAGTAGGCTGAAAACGCTGCAGGAACTAGTCATTACAATGTCCCAACCTATGACCGCCAATTGTATCAAACATTGGCCGCATATCCATACAAGAAGTTGCAAACGTCAAATGTCTCAATACTGCACACCATTTGATTTGATTATTTTTGCTGCGGCTTGACAAGAATATTATTTAGATCACTGCCGAAGCCGTACACCAGAAAACAAGCGGGAAAACGCTCCAATTAAAAACATGTTTGTACAGAACTCCTATTAGGTAGTAGACTAGACGTGTGGGGCTGCTAGCCACGGGAAATACTGCCTTCTTCGGTAATCTTCGGAGCCTAAGACAAGCCTTATTAGACGTGTGATTTGCAATGGAAACTGTCGTCACAATGATCTGACTTTGAATTCTGCCGAGACCAACCGTCGCAACCTGTGGGCAGTTTCGACCAATGTAGCTCTTTGCCAGGTCACAGGTACGACGTCACGAAAAAACTGACGCTTTGATCCCAGGTTGACTTATTAAGTATAACTCTATGACACCTCGCCCTTATTACCTCAACCATGTCAAATACTCAGATATACGACCATAAACTTGAAACAAACGATTGTGTCAGGTCATCACATGATATTTGTCACAGCTTTCCTATTTTATTTATACTTAAAACTGTCTAGAACAGTGATTCCCAAAGTGGTCTATATAGAGATTATAGACCCCCAGGGGTCTACGAGGACTTCCAAGGGGTCTACGGAAGTGAAAAAATAAATTGGGGGTCTATGGCCTGTTAATGGGGGTCTACGAAGGCGGATCTCATTGAAGCATGACCATTCATGAAATTGACTCGTTCACACATGATTTGTACCTTAGTTAATCCTTTGAATTTCAACCCTGTTAGTGGAATGATTTTTTTTAATTTAAAAATTTTAACTTATAATTTTAAATACCTTAATTGTGTCTACATGAAAGTAATCATTGACATGGCCGAGTCTATAAAATAAAATGTTGACCGTAAATTGTTGGTTATTAAAAATTTGGTTTCATTCTTTCTTTGTTGAACAACTATTGCATTTGTTCTTTATTTTTATGTAACAAAGTTTGAAGCTATGTCGCTATGAAACCATCGAAGCTGGAACATCGAGAAAAGTCAACATGAAATAAAATAGATTAAGATTTGAAATACTTTTCAAAACTTTTAAATTCAGAATTAAGCCACAGTAGAAAAATGTTGATTAAACATCGTAGAAGTGAATAGGTTTGTGAGCGTCTTACAATATATTTACTTAGGTTTATATCAAACTCTAAAAAACTGCACACTATAAGCAAAATATTGACTTTGCCAACCATTGAAGAGGTTTTACAATCTGTTTTACACAATCCTATATCTGATATCATTAAAAATTCCTCTAAGCAACAATACAGTTCAAAGGTGTAATGGTGAAATGAGTTTTGGACAATGAATGGTTATCGTGTTATTACGATTTACTTTTTTAAAAAGCTGGACTAGTTAACCTTGCCTGATAATGTAGTGGTATTATTATTTTTTTGTTATGAATCAAGAAATTCATAAAGAATTGCTTTTTGCCTCAAATTTTGATCAATTGCTCCTTCACACTGAAGTATGATAGTTGTCGAAAGGCTTATCTTTGACACTATTTTTTCTGAGTTCTTGGTTGCTAAGATCCTATTTTAAAACACAGAAATTAAACGGGAATCGGACATACTCTATTTCACAAACTTGTTTCTTAAATTGAATGAGGTTAACTTGCAGCTACAATGTGATAACCTAAATTTGATCAACACGAAGGCATAATCTCAGTGTTTCATGTGAGGATTAAATTAATGAAGCATACAATGACAATGATACATTTTCTTACTTTCCAAATTTAAATCAGTCAGACATCATCTAATCGAGAAGAAAAAAAAGTTTGAGAACCACTGGTCTAGACACTACCTTAAGACTCGCTACACCTGGATTAACGAAACAAAACAATTCAGCCACTAGATCAAACACAGAACCTTTAATAATCTTTACCTCATATCACACACAAGCTGGACTCTCTCTCTCTCTCTCTGACAACTCTCTGACAACAAACACACTTCCGGTCATTCGCGCAGATTGTAAAAATAGATTATACATACATACACACATTCATCTGTGACAATATTTATTTCATGTAGTCGTTTCACTAAACATGAGAAACGCGTTTCAAAGGGAGATAATTTATTTGTAGATGGTAACACAGTACACCGTGAGCATGGGTTTAAAAGTACAATCACTGGAAGAAGAACATCGCTTTGAGCGCTACAAAAATGTCATCGATTTGGCAATATCAATTCAAAAGGAAGAAGTGCTTTATGCGTTGTTGTTTCCCCTTCAAGTACTTGAGTCCAATGCTGGGAATATTGAATTGTGTCACGGGAAAGAAGAAGAAAAAATTGTGGAACTCTTGTGGGACAGAAAGTGAGTGCGGACGCTTTTATTTTTGTTGAATAATAATAATATAGCCGAGTGTTTCTTGGTGGTCATTTAGACTATGTAAATATAAGTCACAGATCCGAAATAATTTATTAGTTATTTACATTATCTGTCGTGTTTACATTGAAAAAAAAGTTTAATTTTTAATACACTATGGCTGTCACGTGACAGTTTTTTTTCGTTGTTTTATCAATATGATCACGTGAAAACGTGTGCAATACTGAGATCCTTGCGCGATCAGGCATTCCCAGCATCTTTACAGCCCTCAGACAACGCCGTTTGCGCTGGCTTGGACATGTTCGCCGGATGGAGGACAAGCGCATCCCCAAAGTCATCCTCTATGGACAACTCGCGACTGGCACAAGAAAAACTGGGCTCCCCCACCTCCGTTACATAGATGTAATAAAACGTTACCTCAAATCAGTGAACATCAATACTGACAATTGGGAAGACATAGCTCTAGACCGCAACAGATGGAGAGAGACAGTGACCAAGAAAGCTATGGACAGTGAAAGTACATGGGTCTCAGCTCAAGAAGAAAAACGTACAATCCAAAAAATGGACAGCTCCTCTACCACCGAAGTAAAAGCCACCTTAACCTGCGCTATCTGTGGACGGGAGTGTCTCTCCAAAATAGGGCTCCACAGCCACACGAGGAAGTGTGCTCTTAGATGAACTATAGTCGTTCTACGACTGAAGGAGGCCAATGAAAAGATTGGTGAATGAGGTCCATTGAAATCGCCCTTCCAAACACACTCAATTCTGGCCTATAACTTTTCTCTGACCTCCCTGACCTCGCTTTTTTCGCCTGCTCTTCAAAACACTTGAATTTGAGTATGATGTGTGTTTTTGAGATGAATTGAATTGAAATGACCCACTCTCTCTTTCATTCTCTGACTCTCTCTTTCATTCTCTCACTCTCTCTTTCTCTCTTCCCCCTCTCTTTCTCTCTTTCTTTTTCGTTCTCTTTCTCTCTCTCTCTCTCTCTTTCTCTGCTTTTCTCTCCCCCCTCTCTCTCTTTCTCTTTCATTCTCTCTTTCTCTCTCTCTCTCTTCCTGGAAAGGAAACTGTACACGAAATTTCATGCAAATCCGTCCGACAGTTGAGATCTCATGATCTCAGTGAGTCAACGGTATTTATTGCTCTTATAATATAGATCTAATGAATAGCTTCTTTGATCAAATGCATCATACATTTAATGGTGTGTGATGACAATCTTGTTTCATCATGATATGCGTTTATTAAATACCAAAAACTATCTATATTGTGTCAAGAGGCAGTCAGAAAGCAATTTTATATTTTGCTTCTTTTCTATTTTATAAAGGCGTTAGCATGCATCGTCATGCTATTGAGTTCCTATGAGATGCTATTGAGTTCCTAAGTGATTCCATAGGGTTCCTAAGTGATGCTATAGAGTTCCTAAGTGATGCTATAGAGTTCCTAAGCGATTCAATATAGAAATCGTAAATAATTCATAGAGGTTATACAAATATGTACTCAGTGCTACTAGTATTACGTAATTTCATAATCGATAGTGAAAGCTTGATGTCAATGTCAGATGTCACCTCAGGTCTTTATCAAGCCATCTAATCATACGATGGTAATGGTAGGGCTCTCTGTCAGGCTGATCGGTCATTGTAACGTTACCAAAACGCAAGAGAGCTCTTTAATAAACCAAGACAAACATTAAATAATTAAAGGACAAAAAAATCGAAAGGATCTCTGGCTTCAAAACAACAACAAGGAACATTATTATCCGTTTCGGGCTGTTAATACTTCATGAGTTATTTCCTTTATAATTCCTCCATGTTGACTAAAGAATTCATTAACATGTATATTCACTATAGTTGTCAAATAAAAAAATCAATGGCGGCCTACACGAATGGAACAAAACTAAATATTTCAGGCAATTATTAATCATCTATTCTTTTTGGCGTGAGTGTTTACAGTGCAATGTTTAGTATCTTGAACGGACTGGAAGGCCACGGAAACTGTGTCTACTGTTCGACCTGAACATGTCATCTTAGTGTGAATAAAACTGTAGGCAGATGAATCTTTTTATTGACTTTTGTAGATTTGATACCGAGTCCTTTACATTCAAATCTGTTCGTCTTACTCAATCAGCTAACCACTTACCTCATTTACACAGCGATGTTAAGAAATAACTAATAGCTGTTTTTTATATATTTTTTTTTACAAAACTTTGTGTGTGTGTGTCTATTGGACAGGATTCTGTGGCACGTCATTTCTCTCACTTCCCATTCTCGTATCAAGCTCAAACTTTGTACAATTGTTTAGTGTCGATGACATCACATGAATCAATAAAATAAACAATTAGTTAATAGATTAGTGGTAATTAATTATTTTGTTTCTTATTAAAAAAAAATGAAATAAATATTTCATGTTTAGAGAAATGGCAGTAATTGAGCAGTTCATTCCCTTGTATTTTTTAAAAGAACTTACATTATATCTACAACTAGTTTAGAGATTGTTTCTTGTTAGTTTTAAGTAAAAGTTTAGTTTTACTCTATTTAGCTTGCAAATTCGTAGGAACTGAGAAAAATCTCGAAAACGAATTTATCAATTTTCTTAGAAATTTGATAAAGTTGATGTATATCTTTAGGTGTACATACGGTAGCTTCTTGGCCGCACTGGGAAAACCCTATTTTTTAAATATTATCTTTTAAAATTAAATTTGGTCTTGAAAATGCATATCTTGAACAGACATGTCAGAAGGTCTCTCATCATGTAGGCCCTGTTCATTAAAGAGCTAAATAAATAATTAAATAAACAGAGCATTTTGAGCACAGTCTTCTAAGTCTAATACTGGATCTATAGGCCTATCATTAGAATTTTATATCGGGCTTTAGTTTAGTTTTACTCTATTAAGCTTGCAAATTCGTAGGAACTGAGAAAAATCTGTACAAAGATCTCGAAAACGACTTTAGCAATTTTCTTAGAAATTTGATAAAGTTGATGTATATCTTTAGGTGAACATTCGGTAGCTCCTTGGCCGCACTGGGAAAACCCTATTTTTTAAATATTATCTTTTAAAATTAAATTTGGTCTTAAAAATGCATATCTTGAACAGACATGTCAGAGGGTCTCACATCATTAAAGAGCTAAATAAATAATTAAATAAACAGAGCATTTTGAGCACAGTCTTCTAAGTCTAATACTGGATCTATAGGCCTATCATTAGAATTTTATATCGGGCTTACTATTGAGTGGATTGATTCACTCCCTTAACCAGGATTGTTTTTTTCGTTGGGAGGGAGGCATTGGGGCGAAAAAAAGTTCCATTTTTGTTAGGAAGTAAACTAACCGCTTTTACGAAGATTTATAGAAAGAGGCTGAGGTCTTCGGTGTGGAGTGGCCGCACGAAACAGATGATTACATTAGAAAAAAATTCATTACTGGGTGATAACGTTATTATTGTAAAATAACTTTTGCTATTTTATACTTTGCCTCTTTGCCTGTGCATTCTACAGTAAGACTAAAATTTGTTTAGGCAAAGTTTGAAGCCTCGTTTGAAAAGTAAAGTAAGTAAAGTTCCCCTTTCAGACCTTGCGATCTATGGGGTGGAACATGTTGAGGTCATCTGTTTCGTTTGAAAAGGGTTTTATGAAATTTAGACGATTCTTCGAAATTATTATCCTCAATTAGTTTCTATTCATAGACTAGAAAGTAGAAAATAAACAAAATGAATGCAATACTTTTGAAAAGTATGATTCCTTAACGTTATAAAAGCCATAATCCTGCAGCCGGAAAAAAAAAGGGTCTATTCAATTATTTTCAAACCTTAGGTTTTTTTATTCTTATTTGTTTTTTTTTTTGTTTTTTTATTATTTATGTGCATACTTTTTTTTATAAATATCTTTATAATGTGCCTGATGCTATTCTAGTCATTAAATAGGCAAATCAATTATTTTTTTACTTTCCTAAATTTGGCAAGCTTTCTTTGAAATGCCTGAATTTCCTACGTTGCATGTATTATATAGACTGCGGAATAGCCGGGGTAACCGCATCATGACTGAAAATGTCTAGGAGGGGCGTGACAAGAAGGAGTTACTTGTTACTTCACTTGTTTATTATTACAAATCTTATATCAATTCACTCTGTCTGTCTGGTCAAAAGTTTGTACACGTTATTTCTCTCACACCCATTTTCGGATCAAGTTGAACCTTTTGCACAAATAGTCATTGGAATAAACAAGTCCTGAATCAATAAAATAATTAACCAATTACTCAGTTGAGTACTGGTAATAATTATTTTGTTAGATACAGATAAAAGAAATAAATTTTTCACTTTTCAGCTATGGCTTAATATGTAGGGTATGGTCCACTTATATCGAAATCCAAACCATTTCTCCCGCACCCTTTCTCGGATCAAGTTGAAATTTTAGACAATTATTTATTGTACCTAATAAAATCTGAATCAATTGAAAAATTGACCATTTAGTCACTTAAATATTGGTAATTAATTATTGTGTTTGATATCAAATACGGGGAACAGCTTATGCATTATTGAGAGATATAGTTGTAAGTGCGGAGTTCTTTACCTTAGATAATCATTGCTTTTTTTAAAAAAGATAATTTCTATTTTGCTTAAATCGGTTATATTCTGCCTTGGCTCCCTTACTTCCCGAGGTTCTATACTTGATCGGCATTTACACTTTAATAGCAGGTCCACAAATCTGTGGTGTTGGCTCGTTTGATTAGCACCATCAACTAGTGGTGACCTGCTGAGCCTTTAGGGTGTGGTGACTTGAACTTTTAGATTGTCAGGCCCCACTGAGGTGTACTATTGTTAATTAATAGTTATTAATGACGTTAAAGGCTAATTATGGAAATGCTGCTTTGGTTGACTTGACACGTCTGGTGTTTCAGCAGGAGAATTAGCCTCTGAGATTTGGTTGGTTGGTTCAAGTGTAGAGCTCTACTCTCCCAAGCATGCTGCAATTATAAGCCCAGTGGGAATGCTTAGTGTATGTTAGTTTACAAATTTGCGTAAATCAGTTGATTTAGTTTTTTAGCTTTAATTTTTTTCGAATGTGTAATGTTTACTTTATTTGTCTAGTATGATGGTGATATTTTCTGATTGATCAATAACTATATTATTATTTGGTTGACATTCAAATGTATTTGTAACCAGATTATACTTTAGTTATTATGCATGTTAATCAGTAACTAGATTATAGTTAAGTTATTGAGCAAGTAATTCAGTGTTAACGTACCTAGCTGGACAGCTAAGTTTCTTGCCAGAGCACTGCGGGAGGACTAGTCCTTCCTGCTCTGATTTTTCAATAGGAGTTCATCTCAGGCTAAAAAACGAACTACTTGTTACTTGATAAATGTGTTAGTTTTCATACGTATAGATCTATCTTATTGCAACAGTCAAATAGCTTAGTCAACGTGTTAATTAGTCAGCAAGCTTTTAGTTTAGTCCCTAAATAGGCTCTTAAATTTCATGTTGTGTCTTTATGTTTAGGGGGTCTACATCCAGAATTACAACAGCATAATCAGACATCACAGAGCATTAAACAGTCACATCGCTTATCAGTTTCTCTTTCAAAATACTTCTAGTCTATGAAGTACACAGCAATCGAGTCTGTATCAATAGGCTGCATGTTTACATAGGACATAAAACTCTAATCTGTATCGATAGACAGCATGTTTCAATAGGTCCTAAAACTGTACTCGAGTCTGTATCAATAGACTGCATGTTTTTATATCAACATTGAATTGATCTCTCCAAATATCAGGTGAAGTTCGATGATTATTGGGGGCTAGACACAAATCACAGTAAGTCGATGTCAACGCCATGCCATAGAATGTTAAAACCCAGACCCCCAAATACAAAGCTAAAGGCCATCACTTTATCTAAATATTTACTCTGCTGACTGACACGTTGAGTGCGGCCAGTAAATAGCTCAAAGCCACTCCAAATAATACAAACAAAGGTCGATCTGATCAACATTTCACGCTGTCATGAGGTCAATGCTTTCTTGGTACATTGTTTTGTAATCAAATCTTCTTTTAGTTTAATGTACGCTTTGTTTAATTGTTCATCGCATTTGCATGCGGTGCTTTTTTTAAAATTCAATTCTAATCAATGCTTTAGTGACTTTTTAAGTTAATTTCTGAATATCTGGAAGTTTGAAACCAGGTCAATCTCTTTTAAGTATTTTGTGTAAAGTTTTATTCTTAATTTTACATTGTGCCTCTTTCAGCATTGCAAAGATATATCATATATATTTATAAGCTTTCTAGGAATATGTAGAGCACTTTTTGAAAATGTTTTGAGGTAACTTTTTAATAATGTTTACAGTGCATCAACGAAACATTTCCTATTATAAGCTATCCCGACAAGATCAACGTCTAATCTTTCGACTCAGGACCGGACACTACAGAATGAGACAACATATGTACCGGAAGTTCAAAATTGGAACTAGTGAAATCGGCCTGTGTGAAGTGTCACCAGAGAATGCTGACTATGTTCATCAAAACTGCTATCTTCACCAAGAGGCCCGTACAAGACACTGGCCCCCAAAACAACCTAATAGAAAGAGCGCCCTGATTGGAAACCACTGCGCAGTTCATCTCCTATATTGGTCTAGTCATCTGAACACTCTTACAGTTCATCTCCTATATTGGTCTAGTCATCTGAACACTCTTACAGTTCATCTCATATATTGGTCTAGTCATCTGAACGCGCCAACATAAAAATGAGAACGAGGAAGAAGAAATGAAACATTTTTTTTATTTTATGTCTATAAATACAAAGTACATAAATATGGGGGACACATTTGAAGAAAAATGTGCCTACGATACATATAAAACCCCTGAATGTGTATGTCAAGTGATCAACAGAAAACACACGTAGAGTCTGAAGTACAGAAATCATGGAGCTGCTGTTGTACCAACGTTTAAAAAGGTGTTTGTGGATTGCGTGCTAAAAACAAAAAAACAAATAAGACATCGTGGTCTCCAGTGCACCCCAAAGACTGTGCATTCAGTCACACTGTAATAATGCATTGGCATGTTAATATATGTTGATATATGAAGCACCAGTGCTGGGTGGCTTGATGCCCTTGGGATAGAATGAAGTTGGGATAAACAAGAAACGCTGAGGCCAGAGGGATGGCAGGTGCCACACCAATTAACCATTGTAGGCTCTGACGATGAATACTATTTCGGGCCACCCAGTAAGAATCCCAAGCACGAGAGCATACAACATCAAGAGATAAGCGTAAGTTGTTGCTAGAAGTTAGTTAAAAAAAAGTTTGATAGACTAAAACAAACAGCTTGAAAAGAAAGTTTCACACCTTATTGGATTTCGCACCTTGCTTCAGATCGTCTGACACCGCGACACCGCTTCGATAAAAGCGAAAGAGCGAATGCCCATTTAAACGAAAACATGTCCCTCTTAACACACTGGAACACATAAGAACTATACATATATACATTTGAAACAGATTTCACTTATAAACATTCTGTCCTTTCACAAATCAAACCAAGTAATGAATAGAGATTGAATGAAGAAGCCGAAGAAAAGTGTGTGCGTGTATGTGTAGGGGGCACATTATGGACGTGTGTGTTTCCAAATCAAGTCAAGAGTCTAAGGCGGAGACATTTGGATGCGCAGGATAAAAGAAAACAATATGGGGGTTCTAGATAGAGAGAGAGATAGAGGGAGAGAGAGAGAGAGGGAGAGAGAGAGAGAGAGAAGGAAATAGAAAGAGGGCCGTAAAATTTCATTGTAATAGATACACTACTTCACGGGGCATACAAAAAAGCATGTTAGGTTGATCGCTCAAAGGTGATCGTTGTTAGGTTGATCGCTCAAAGGTGATCGTTGTTAGGTTGATCGCTCAAAGGTGATCGTTGTTAGGTTGATCGCTCAAAGGTGATCGTTGTTAGGTTGATCGCTCAAAGGTGATCGTTGTTAGGTTGATCGCTCAAAGGTGATCGTTGTTAGGTTGATCGCTCAAAGGTGATCGTTGTTAGGTTGATCGCTCAAAAGTGATCGTTGTTAGGTTGATCGCTCAAAAGTGATCGTTGTTAGGTTGATCGCTCAAAGGGGATCGTTGTTAGGTTGATCGCTCAAAGGTGATCGTTGTTAGGTTGATCGCTCAAAGGTGATCGTTGTTAGGTTGATCGCTCAAAAGTGATCGTTGTTAGGTTGATCGCTCAAAAGTGATCGTTGTTAGGTTGATCGCTCAAAAGTGATCGTTGTTAGGTTGATCGCTCAAAAGTGATCGTTGTTAGGTTGATCGCTCAAAGGTGATCGTTGTTAGGTTGATCGCTCAAAAGTGATCGTTGTTAGGTTGATTGCTCAAATGTGGCACGTTTAGTACAATTCAAAATAAAAGGATAGAAGGTGAGGGGGTGTGTGTGTTCCGGACATGATGGTCAATATAAAGTCTAGGAACAAATCAACGGGCGTAGCGGGGGTGTACTGCTAGTGAATACATATAGTTGTTTTTAACTTTGTCATTTCTTCTTCTTCTTCTTCGTTCTCGATGAGGTTGCGTGTCAATATGTTTTGCGCCAGGAGGCCCATTGACTCCGACTTCAGCCTGCTTTTCTTTCTGGGTGTGCTCCCATAGCCTTTGATCATCCAAGATCATCTGCAAGGCAGCAGGTGTTTATTTTCGGAGTTTTCTCTCCTAGATGAACTGCTATCCCCTAGCTAACGAGTTTCATCTACCCGGGTTTAGAGTTAGAGCACCCTATACTCGCTTTTTGCAATCATTTCCCTGGATTTCTGAGATGTTTTTAGTAAATATTCTAACCACTGGAATACTTCACCTCATCCTCCATGACTGCAAACCAGTTGGTCCGCGGCTGTTTATTTGCTATTCACAGCTAGCCCTTATATCTAAGGGTCTTTCCCCTATCCGCCACCTGGGGACGCGCTTGGTAGAAGGTGGTAGCTCCCCCAAGACTTTGTCATTTAAAATTTGAAAGAAGTGCTTTGTCTTTTTTTTAAATCAAATCTACTACCGTTAGTTATTGTCATAATTACTAAGAATCGTAAGTCCAAACTTTCGACATTTGTCAATCTGGTTTAAGAATTCGATATTAATTGAACATTTTCATCTATGGTGAATTAATTATAAAATAGCTAACAATTTTGGTTAAAATAATTATCTTTTAAATTTTAGTAATGGAAAGTAAGCGCTTTACGTTGCTGTCGTGGTTGCGGAACTTGAAGGAGATGTCCTCAACAAGACCTCGACACATTTTAGTCAGCATTACTCCAAAGAACAAAATGCAAAGCGCGTTGGAGATATACACACCCCCTGCCTTACTCTTAATGAGCTAACCATTGTACCTGATTAGACCTTATTGACCATCTAGCAGTTTTTTGAGAACAGAGATAACTCTGGGAGGGCATCCGAGCTGAGATAAATATCCTCCACAAACCATAGCAGCTAGCTGTGTCAAGAGGTTTGGTAATGTCAATGAAAGCAGCGTACAAGTCCAAGTTCTGTTCCCTGCATTTTTCCTGCATTTTTTCTATAACGAAACATTTCTCCATACTCCTTTCTTTTCTTTTTCTATGCTTTTGCACATTATTTATTGCTCTAAATAACTTAATCGGACATCGAAAAAAAAGTTATCTAGAACTAAACAGAGAGTGTTAAAAATTATCGTGAAAACCCTTAACTAATTTCTAGTCCTGATCATTCTTGACCAAGTCTTAATGTTGCAAGCTTCGTGATATAAAGGATCCCACCCTGTCGATTTTGTAATTATGTGGGATAGTTTAAATTGTGCAGTGCTTCTTCTAATTAGTTAGTTGGCTTCCTTCAGTCGTAGAACGACTATGGTTCATCTCGCACACTTTTTCATGTGGCTGTGGAGCCCTTTTTTGGAGAGACACTCCCGTCCACAAATATCACAGGTTAAGGTGGCCATTTTTCGCATTGTACGTTTTTTTTCCAGAGCCCACGTTTTTTTGCTGTTCATAGCTTTCTTGGTCACTTTCTCTCTCCATCTGGTGCGGTCTAGAGCTATGTCTTCCCAATAGTCAGTATTGATGTTCACTGATTTGAGGTCCCGTTTTATTACATCTATGTAACGGAGGTGGGGTTGACCAGTTTTTCTTGAACCAGTCGCGAGTTGTCCGTAGAGAATGACTTTCGGGATGCGATTGTCCTCCATCCGGCGAACATGTCCAAGCTAGCGCAGGCGGCGTTGTCTGAGGACTGTAAAGATTCTGGGAATACCTGTTAATGCAAGGATCTTAGTAATGTACCTTTTTTTTTTATTTCCATGTGATTTCCAAGATCCTACGGAGTGAATGGAATGAGTTCAGTTTTCTCTCTTGCTTTGCGTAGGTGGTCCATGATCCACTGCTATACAGCAGTGTACTCATAACGCATGCCTTGTAGACTTCCATTTTGGTCACTGTATAGAGCTTCTAATTTTCCCAAACTCTTGACCTGAGTCTAGCGAGGGTCGAGGCAGCCTTCCCTATGGGTTTTTTCATCTCCTCTTCTAGAGACAGGTCATCTTGAATTGTGAATCCCAGATAGCAGGATTCATTTACGAAATCCAGCTTGTTATCGTCTATGAGGATGGAGGGTGGTGCTGTAGCAGGTGGTCCCATAACATTGGTTTTCTTCGTGCTAATAGTCAAGCCATATTCTTTACAGGCCTGAGAGAAGCGGGACATTAGTGAGTAATGAGAAAATGTTAAATCCGATGACCGAAATTCCATAGTAAGCTGGAGGATATTTGTTATATGACGAGATTGTTACATAGAGAATTTGTTGCACTTCCCTTAACGAAATAAAACACTTTAATTCTTTATGTAGAAATCGTAAAAAGTTTGGACACACACTATTAACTTACAATATAGTGTTGTTGTTTTTTTATCATAATGGTAGACTTACGATGAAGCTTGAAACTTATTGACTGATCTCCCTTTATTGCATTCCCTTGTTTTTACACCTCCTCTAAAAAAAAGCCTCTCCATTAGGCAAGAAATTACCTGAACCCTATTATTAACTCCCTTGGCTATTTGTAGCGCTATTTGAAAATAAAACTATTATTTCTCGAAATGTAAATATGCTGTTTATTGTTTATTAAAGTAAAACAACCTTGATATTAACGCTTAGTATTTCGTGACAATCGATTTGTCCAATGTCCGAACAAATATGTAATGTTCTGGTCAAAGGGAGTGGTTTTAGACTCGTCCAAGGAAAGAAGCTATACTTCTAATTTTAATTGCCTCTTGTGAAACTGATTATTATCATTATTATTATTAATAATTAATTATTTTTCAATGATTTGTTGAAGTCTGCAAAAGATGGCCATCGACTAGATTTGTATTCGAAGAGTTCGAGAGAAATAGATTTAAACTGTAGCAATCATTGATAGCAATATATTTAGTCAGTCAATTGTAAACTGCTCAACAATGTAGTAGTATGCATGCAGTCAAATGATAAACTGCCGCCATCTCCTGTGCTCGTATTTCAAAATAAAATAAAGGGAGGGTAGGTACCAAAAGTTCAAAGACCGCGGGAAGTTTAAATAAAATAAAACCGCCACCGTTAGTATTGTAAAGAATCAAGCAAGAGCTCTGACACTTGGCTACCTTGATTCGATAATATACTGTTATAAACCTGGTGGTGGCACAGAGAGGGGTAGTGGTGTGAGTGTAGTCAGCCGACGCAAATCGCCCCAGGCCAGCGCTAGACGAGCGGTCAAACGTGACGAGTTACGACGGTCAGCCGAGTCGAGTGTCAATAGGACGGTTCGGGAAGGATCGCCGTCGTGAACAGAGCTCAGGAGCGTCACGAGGGATGTAGTCATGTGACGAAGCTAGAAACGTCGAGCGATGTTCCGTCCGGTTTTAGAAGGCCAGAAGGGACCCTATATAAAGAGCGGAGGTGTCCAGTCAAGACGGTTCACGGCAGGGGTTCAGAACACGGTCGACTACAGCACAGTTCAACGGTGTGGTTCTGTACGGAGCATTACGACGGTTCAGTGCGGAGTACTGTAAAGTACAGTTGAGACGACTGGCGTCTTGATCGTGGTCTGTGATCGAGTCCGACACAACGAGCCCAGTGTGTGAAGTCAGTCCTGAACTGTTGAACCCAGTGCAAGCCCGGAACGAGACGGAGAGGCCAGTGCAAGAGTTGATACGGCGGTACGGTGTTATCGGAGAGATATTTGTACAGTGTACGTGTTGCCAATTGTACAGTATTGGCTGTTATTATTCAACTATTAAAGTGTTACGTTACTCTGGAGCCCTGAGTTGTCAAGTTCTTTACGTTGGTGGTGAATGGTGCAGTTAGCAGAAAGCCTGGATAGTGAGATTCGTAACAATACGATAATATACACATTAGTATGGGAAATGTTAATGATTAACCTAGTACTGACTAATAACATAATTGTGTATATTTATAACCCGAATTACGTCATCTCACAATTGTAGTGTCATGAAACAATGGGTTAACATCAGTATTTGTAGTGTCATGAAACAATGGGTTAACATCAGTATTTGTAGTGTCATGAAACAATGGGTTAACATCAGTATTTGTAGTGTCATGAAACAATCGGTTAACATCAGTATTTGTAGAGTAATGTTTAAGAATTGTATTATTTCCAATCAGTAAAGCTACGCTGAATACACTCTTTAAGTTAATCTGGTTCTGACACAATTTAATATATATATACAATATATATACGAATAAAATCCTTCATGAAGTAATTAATGTGTTAACACTTTTAAATCGAGGAAGTTGAATTTTAGAATACAGATGAAAACATGATGTATGTAAACAATCAGGGGCGGACTGGCTAAATGGGCATTCGAGCAAATGCCCGGTGGGCTGGTACCCAAATGGGAAGGTAGGACCACAGTAATCATCCTCTTATTTGAAATCACGTCTGTATTTTATAAGATGGAGGCCGCATGAAAATCACCAAGGCACGTATTAAATTGTTAAAGGTTTTTTAGTATTCTATTACAAAGGGTCCCTCTGAGCGACGTGTTGTATGCATGTGTACAGCTATCGATACATTATCAAACTGAACAGAATGATTTTGAGAGCAGATAGACCTAGAATTGGATGTCCATCGTATAATATACAATTTATGGTCCTGATGGTATAGAAATCCATTGGCCGATTTCGACACCCAATATTGTATGTAGATTAAATGTGAAGTCTAAGAGTTTAAAACTGGGATATAGAATAATCATACTGCATATAGTTGTAATTCTAAGTAGATCGGATACTTTGCAGAGTGCAAAGTAGACAAAAATACATATAAACTACCATACGTTATGGATGCAAAAACATGTCAATAGCAGTGCATTGGACTCAATACTTTTAGAAGCGACAAGAGAGTCTGACACACGCCGTGTGCAAACATACAAACAAGCAATTACCTACCTTGTACTTTATCCTTCCTCCAGTCGGATTCAGGCGATTCCCATGGCGCTAACTCGCCACTGCAGTGGTGGATGGCGGGGGTGCAGGCGTCGCTCGGCGAAGCGTCAGTCGATGGAACGGACACAGATTTCGAGCTGTCGACAACCTCCGAGCTCTGAGCAGACGAATCCCTGTCCCCCTCTCCCCGCCGCTCCTCTGCCTCCCCGGGGCTGTCGGGTGGCAGGGGACGAGGAGGGGTACCAGGTGACGTTCTTGCATGTGACGTGACGCGGGGCGATCGATGCCCCCTCGCGGAGTTATTAGTTGCGTTTTTATCTGAGACACATCCGACATCCGAACGGGTGCGAGGATCGGTGACGTCACCGCTAATGGGCCCGAGTTTTTTCGAGGGCTTTTTTTTATCGGACGTGAAAATTTTGGGCGGGAAGAAAGCTTCCTGTTGTGGTGTAACAGGGGCGGAAGGAATGACCGTGGAGGCCGAAAGGGAGGCGGAAGAGGTCAGCGAACCCATCGTCGTTGTGAATGGCGAGCACTGGTATTTAATTATTGCAGGTGATCCGTTGCCATGACAACGCTTATTGTCCGGTCGAGAGTGGACAATGTCCAGATGGCTTAGAATACCGTGATCAAGGTGAGAGTGCAGCGCGGTCATCAGGGAATCGCTATCACCAGAAGCAGAAGACCCGCTGTGCTTTGAAGACCACGATCCGGAAGTCACTTGAACAGATTTGGTGACGTCTGGGGGTTCAACATTTCCACTTCCGGAGCTGTTCCCTTCTTCCTTAAGCGCCAAGGGCGCTGCGGGCAAGGAAGTCATTCCACTAAATGCTTGACTTAAATCTTTGATTTATTTTTATCGACTATATAATTCGAATTAGACAACAAACTCCTATGAAACAAGTAAGGGTTTCAAATGAAAAGATTAATTTCAAGATTCCAGTGAATGAATAAGTTACAAGATTCCAGTGAATGAATAAGTTACAAGATTCCAGTGAATGAATAAGTTACAAGATTCCAATGATTTAAATTAATTTAAATGTTCCGCTGATTGAATTGGCAATATAAAAATTCCAGTGGTTGAATTTGGAATTTCAAGATTCCAATGATTGAATTAATTTGAAGATTCCAGCGGTTCAATTAGGAATTTCAAAATTCCAGTGATTGAATCAATTTAAAAATTCAAGTGATTTAGTTAGAAATTTCAACATGCCAGCGATTAAATTAGGATTCGTAGTGACTGAATAGAGAATTAGAAGATTCCAGAAATTAAATAAATTTGGAAAACACCAATCATGATTGTAAACTTCAGTGAGGCGTCATCATTAATGACAAACTAAATGCATAGGCGTCATTTCTTGTGGTTCCATTGTCACAGTGTTTAGAAACGACACGGCTGTAGTGTATTCATGGAGACCCATAGTATCTGCAATCCATAGAAAAGAAATATTTGTATCATTGATTGGAGTCAGTGACATTACTAAACTCAGATGGATACTTACAATGCGTTGAGGGAGAAAAAGCAATTGGTCATTGTGCTGGCCAGATTGCGCCCTTGCTAGCCGTCGGCCATATTTAAAGAAGAGATGTACATCATCTGTCCCCGTGTGTTTTTTAATATGTGGGAGACCAGGGCAGGCTTTACGAATTGCGGGCCCCTTTTCTAATTTTTTTTACAGTAACAACTATAACTATTATTAGGAAGCAACTCAAACGCAATAAGCGCCAGTGAGTTAATTAAAGTTACGTCAATCGTTAGATACACTAAATATGTTAACCCTTTAAGTCCTACATCTTTAAAAGCCTGTGACAAGAGCCGGGCCTGATTGTGATATGCTTAATGTAAATTGTGGGGCCCCTATTTGATTTACCTAATTGGATATTTCTTTTATTGATTCATGTTTTTTTTTAGGTACAATAAATATTTGTGCACAGTTTCAACTTGAAAGTTTGTAGAGGAAATAACGTGAATTTATTGACCAGACACACAGGCAGAGTGCGTTGATATAAGATTTATGAAAACTATAAATTCAATAGAAGCTTAATTAAAGAGTGAAGTTCATTATTGACTAAAGGAGAATCCCCGCGAATCACAAGGGTTGTACCGTTGTACGAGGCCTGAATAGGTGCTCCACACACTATTGAAAGTAAATCACAAGTAGGCCTAAACGTGAATTAATTCCAAAGGCAGAAAATGAAATACAAATGGATTTTATTAGATCTTCTTTGTAACGGATAAAAACTATAACATTACTATGAGCTTTGAACTGATCTAGAATCTCGATTCCAACTAATTTGAAACAAAGATACAAAGATAAACTCTTAACTGATTTCTGATTGAGTTTGTCTCAAGGATACCACACTATTTCAAAACAAGCTACATAACAATAACTTCAGTTTCCTACATTTGTGCGAAGGTGGATTTTTCTTTTTTCTTATTATGTTGCATGAAAGTCAAAGTCTAAAAACAGATTTTAGAATTTAGATTGTGATTAATGTATTTGCTATCATTATAAACTTTATATTTTATATGTTATATGTCTGTATTTTAATATAGTTTTAAATATTTTTTTTTAAAACAAAGCTTTTATTAATTGTATCAAGTATTTTTAATCAGTCATGTCATTAAATTTGTCATAGCCTATATCTTCATTGCTGAGAATTATTCTGTGCTTTTAGAACTAACTTTAACTCTTGTTTTTGTTTAGCACTATTTCATGGTTTTAGTTTTCTCACTGAGCTACGATTCTGTCTCACTTGACTGGACCAGTTGGAATGACAAGAGTACCACCTGAACTATTGATAACAATTGTATTAAATAGATCTTTTCTCGTAAGTATACCACACGGCTAATAAAATAAAAAGTAACTTTGTATCCTTTTGTAACACAATAAAAATGAATCATATAGATAAAACCACCGCCAGATAAAGAAAGAGTTCCACTGTGACTGCCCATATTACACAATAACACAACAAATTTTGGATACTTCGGCTAAGGACGCAAATATTTATAATCAAACAATTACAATTTTCTGAACACAGAATATTTTTTCCTGTGAAGAATATAAAGTAGCTTGATCTCACTACTGTATGGAATGAAACATTATTTACACAAAGCATTCCATCTTTGGCATGTCATAACAGAAACGATCACACCACGGACAAATCTGGCCTTTTCTACGAAGCACTGGTCAGTCTTACTGGGCTATGAGCCGAGCCGGTGGGGGGGGGGGGGGGGGCCGAGCAGCAGAGATGAACTTACACGATGGCCGTTGAGTCCCCATTAATAAACCGGTTGACCGACGACGTAGAACTTGAACGCGTGTCTCCAGAGACAGCCTGTGGACAGAAAAGAGTGTCTAGATTGAAAACAAAGTGTGACTTGGATACATCTAACTCAAGATTGATTCATATATTAAAGGAAAGTGGAGAGATATATGAAATAAAGAAAAATCCAATAGTCAAAATGGGAAAGGGAAGGGGGGGGGGAATTTTATGGCCTAGGGCCTAGGCAATGAGTTTATATCTGATGTCAAAGTAAGTATAACGTGTAAGTAAGAGACTGCGGTTTGAAACTAGATGCTGTTTGTTAGCGTTGTACGTTTTGTTATGTGTAGTGCACAATTGTAACACATGTTTTCTCAACGATAATAACCAAATTATTTGTGTAGGAAATGTTCTTTAAGGCACATACTTATACTAGAAATTCATATCAAATTATTTACTCTTCTGATATCACAAGAAAGAAGTTTGTTTCTAATCCAATACTATTTTTAATTCATTAGAATTGTCATTTACTTCATTTCTAAATTTTTCCTTCATGAAACATGCAAGCTATATCAAGTACTCGAGGGAAACAACTCTTGTCTGTTGGAAGTATAAAAAGACGCGCCAAACTTGGGGAATGTCCAACAGACCACTACAACATAGAAGTGCCCCAAGCTAAGTTGGGGAAAATGGTTCCTTTTTATGAAAGGGCACGTAATTTCTTCAGGGTTTTTTCTTTCTGTTTTTTTTTTTAATTTTCTGTCGTCTTCTGAGTCTAAAGTATTTTGGGAAAAATATTCTAGTTAGATTTTTTGTTATGGCTAACATTTTGTTTGTAGGTTACGTCATTATGGTGTTGTTTTGTCTTCGAGGAAATAAAATCTCCTTATTAACAGAGCTTATAATAAATGTATGTTAAGACGGGAAACGTTTCTGATTGGCTCATCCAGCACAGGAAGTACAACGCTCAATTTCATTCTCAGAATAATCTACTCCCATAAATTCAAAGTTTATCTCGCTGAAATGATGTTTTCTTGGTTTGTTTGATTGTTGCAGTTTGCAATAGTTGCTTCCACCGGTAAAGAACTTGGTCCTTGACCTTCCGGAAAAGCTGGATTTCCATCAGAATCCTCTTCCTTCAATACAGCTTCAGAGCTCAGTGGTTAAAGAAATAAAGTCGGATTTACAGCATTCTGTGAATCCCCTCACCGTTAAAAAAAAATTACACCATTATATAAGCATTGGAACCGAGCGACAAGTTCCACTGGATTCCTTAAATTATTTTTTTTTTAACTTTGTGATGACTTTTGATAAATTATGTTGTGATCTTGTGTTAGGGTTAGATATGAGCGAACGGACCGGGTTTGAATCCTGGTGAAGACTGGGATTTTTTAATTTCGGGATCATTAGGGCGCCTCTGAGTCCACCCTGTTATAAGGGGAACATGTCATTAGTTGGTGAAACAAATAAAGGCTGTGCTGGCCACATGACACCCTCGTTAACCATGGGTCACAGAAACAGATGATATTTACATCATCTGCCCTATAAATCGCAAGGTCTGAAAGGGGAACTAAACTCTGCAATGATCTAGTGTTAAACTCAGTGCTGATCTACTGTTTGATTCTAATGACCTTAAACTTTGTAAAGACTTAAACTCGTAAGACCTGTTGTTAAGCTCTGTAAAGGTTTACTGTTGAACTCTGTACCGACGCAATGTTAAATTCTTAAACGCTGTAATGGTCTAGTGATACGATCGAATGACCTGCTGTTTAACAGTTTTAGAAATGGATTGAACCAAAATATAAAAATACTTTTAAAAAAATAGCTTATCTAAGGAAAATAACTCCACATCTACACCTATATTTCTCAATAATGTAGACATTTTTTCCCTTTTTCGATATCAAATAGATTGATTAATTACCAATAATTAATTAACTAAATGGTTACAATTTTTATTGAATTATGTTTTGTAAGGTACGATAAGTAATTGTTGTAAGTTTCAATTTGACCCGAGAAATAACGTGTACAATTATCATAAGGGGACAAAACCCCAAATATTTAATCATGACTCTGAATAATTTTCTTGAAAGTATAAACAAAATAATGTTTTACCAATAATTAATTGACTAATTGGTTATTTATTATTTTATGTATGTATTGTCTTTGCCAATGAATAATGGCGCAAAGTTTTAACTTGATTCGGGAATGGGTGTTGGAAAAATAACGTGTTCAAACTTATTTACCAGACAGACTGAATGCATATAAGCTTTGTAAGGAAAAAAAAACGTTAGCTACAGGATTTAAAAAAGAAAAAACTTTAATCTATCGGAGTGCCGCGTGCGTCCCAGAGGTCTCACTTTGCCCACTCCTCGTATACTGCATCAATGTCTCGAAACAAGGTACGCGTATCAACCCAAATGTGTTGTCACATTTTAACTAAATACTTGAAACTGTCAAACTTTCATATTTAAAAATAAGTCAGACGTCAGTGGGTTAAAAAACTTTCATTTCACTCATCCGGGTACTTATTAAGTCACGTGGCCAAACATGACATTGTTTATGAATTCCACATTTAATTTTGACTGCATTATTCTTGCATAACGGAATAAACTGATCTGAAACAGTGCATAAACAAAGGACAGATAATCCTCGCAAACAAGATATTTGTAAAAGTTTCTAAATAGTTTCCCTTTACTCAACTTAATCAACGTATTTCTTAGATTTATTTATATATTTTTAAATTCCATATTGGATCGAACTATACACTTATTACACTCTAAGTCAAGCCAAATAATCCAATGTTTGTTTTTTTTTAATTATGAAAGCATATATTATCATTCTTTTCAAGAATTAATCCATTTCGTCATGGCAAGGTATTAGGTCCTAAAACATAATAGAGTATTGCTCATGCAATACAAAAATATTTTTCTTCAAAATATTAATATTTTATTTGTTAATGAAAACAAAGCAAAAAAAGGCCGGTTTTGGATCAAACCCACGACTTTCGCGTTATTAGCACTACACTGTAACAGCTTTTTCTACCCACCCATACTTTTGTGTACAATTTTAAATAATCGATCCTTATGTTCTTTTACTTATGATAGTAAGTTTTGGTCTTATAGTTTTGAGCTTTTATTTATAGTTTGAGGGTTTTGATATGTAGCCTAGTTTTGAGGTTTTTATTTGTAGTTTTGAATTTTTGATTTGTAGTTTGGAGGTTTTGATATGTAGCCTAGTTTTGAGGTTTTTATTTGTAGTCTTGAGTTTTTAGTTATTGTTCGGAGGTTTTGATATGTAGCCTAGTTTTGAGGTTTTTATTTGTAGTTCTGAGTTTTTGATTTGTAGTTTTGAGGTTTTAATATGTAGCCTAGTTTTGAAGTTTTGATTTGTAGTTTTGAGGTTTTGATATGTAGCCTAGTTTTGAAGTTTTTATTTGTAGTTCTGAGTTTTTGATTTGTAGTTTGGAGGTTTTGATATGTAGCCTAGTTTTGAAGTTTTTATTTGTAGTTCTGAGTTTTTTATTTGTAGTTTTGAGGTTTTGATATGTAGCCTAGTTTTGAAGTTTTTATTTGTAGTTTGGAGGTTTTGATATGTAGCCTAGTTTTGAAGTTTTCATTTGTAGTTTTGAGTTTTTGATTTGAAGTTCTGAGTTTTTGATTTGTAGTTTGGAGGTTTTGATATGTAGCCTAGTTTGGAGGTTTTTATTTGTAGTTCTGAGTTTTTTATTTGTAGTTCGGAGGTTTTGATATGTAGCCTAGTTTTGAAGTTTTTATTTGTAGTTCTGAGTTTTTGATTTGTAGTTCGGAGGTTTTGATATGTAGCCTAGTTTTGAGGTTTTTATTTGTAGTTCTGAGTTTTTGATTTGTAGTTTTGAGTTTTTGATTTGTAGTTTTGAGTTTTTGATTTGTAGTTTTGAGTTTTTGATTTGTAGTTTTGAGGTTTTGATATGTAGCCTAGTTTTGAGGTTTTAATATGTAGCCTAGTTTTTGAGTTTTTATTTGTAGTTTTAAGTTTTTATTTATAGTTTGGAGGTTTTGATATGTAGCCTAGTTTTGAGGTGTTTTTTTTTTTTGTAGTTTTAGCTTTTTATTTGTAGTTTTGAGTTTTTGATTTGTAGTTTGGAGGTTTTAATATGTAGCCTAGTTTTGGAGTTTTTATTTGTAGTTTTGAGTTTTTGATTTGTAGTTTGGAGGGTTTGATATGTAGCCTAGTTTTGGAGTTTTTATTTGTAGTTTTGACTATTTGCACGATATATAAATATATTTAATGTATTTACTATTTTTGTTTAATCGCCTGAGCTTGAAAGTGCTGATAGCTGAAGATTTTTAAAAAAATGGATAACTGAGATGCTTGTCCTTTTTGTCCAGTTTCAGACAAGAAAGGTATTCAGTTGTACTCACTATCTTTAGGTATTCAGTTGTACTCACTATCTTTAGGTATTCAGTTGTACTCACTATCTTTAGGTATTCAGTTGTACTCACTATCTTTAGGTATTCAGTTGTACTCACTACCTTTAGCGTTTTAATTAGTCTGACATTACGTGTGAGAGCAATGATTTCCGACACCAAATGTATTGAAGTAGTAGTCTGCTGTCTAGGACGGGCATTTAGATAGGAAACACACTACTTACGCCGCTATCTCAGATATGTTGGGACACCGATCTAGCCAAGGAAACACACTACTTACGTCGCCATCTCAGATATGTTGAGACACCGATCTAGCCAAGGAAACACACTACTTACGTCGCCATCTCAGATATGTTGAGACACCGATCTAGCCAAGTAAACACACTACTTACGTCGCTATCTCAGATATGTTGGGACACCGATCTAGCCAAGGAAACACACTACTTACGTCGTCATCTCAGATATGTTGGGACACCGATCTAGCCAAGTAAACACACTACTTACGTCGTCATCTCAGATATGTTGGGACACCGATCTAGCCAAGTAAACACACTACTTACGTCGCCATCTCAGATATGTTGGGACACCGATCTAGCCAAGTAAACACACTACTTACGTCGCCATCTCAGATATGTTGAGACACCGATCTAGCCAAGGAAACACACTACTTACGTCGCTATCTCAGATATGTTGGGACACCGATCTAGCCAAGGAAACACACTACTTACGTCGCTATCTCAGATATGTTGGGACACCGATCTAGCCAAGTAAACACACTACTTACGTCGCCATCTCAGATATGTTGGGACACCGATCTAGCCAAGGAAACACACTACTTACGTCGCTATCTCAGATATGTTGGGACACCGATCTAGCCAAGTAAACACACTACTTACGTCGCTATCTCAGATATGTTGGGACACCGATCTAGCCAAGGAAACACACTACTTACGTCGCTATCTCAGATATGTTGGGACACCGATCTAGCCAAGTAAACACACTACTTACGTCGTCATCTCAGATATGTTGGGATACCGATCTAGCCAAGGAAACACACTACTTACGTCGTCATCTCAGATATGTTGGGACACCGATCTAGCCAAGGAAACACACTACTTACGTCGTCATCTCAAATATGTTGGGACATCGATCTAGCCAAGGAAACACACTACTTACGTCGTCATCTCAGATATGTTGGGACACCGATCTAGCCAAGGAAACACACTACTTACGTCGTCATCTCAGATATGTTGGGACACCGATCTAGCCAAGGAAACACACTACTTACGTCGTCATCTCAGATATGTTGGGACACCGATCTAGCCAAGGAAACACACTACTTACGTCGCCATCTCAGATATGTTGGGACACCGATCTAGCCAAGTAAACACACTACTTACGTCGCTATCTCAGATATGTTGGGACACCGATCTAGCCAAGTAAACACACTACTTACGTCGCCATCTCAGATATGTTGGGACACAGATCTAGCCAAGGAAACACACTACTTACGTCGTCATCTAAGATATGTTGGGACACCGATCTAGCCAAGGAAACACACTACTTACGTCGCCATCTCAGATATGTTGGGACACCGATCTAGCCAAGGAAACACACTACTTACGTCGTCATCTCAGATATGTTGGGACACCGATCTAGCCAAGGAAACACACTACTTACGTCGCCATCTCAGATATGTTGGGACACCGATCTAACCAAGGAAACACACTACTTACGTCGTCATCTCAGATATGTTGGGACACCGATCTAGCCAAGTAAACACACTACTTACGTCGCTATCTCAGATATGTTGGGACACCGATCTAGCCAAGGTAACACACTACTTACGTCGCCATCTCAGATATGTTGGGACACCGATCTAGCCAAGGAAACACACTACTTACGTCGCCATCTCAGATATGTTGGGACACCGATCTAGCCAAGGAAACACACTACTTACGTTGCCATCTCAGATATGTTGGGACACCGATCTAGCCAAGTAAACACACTACTTACGACGTCATCTCAGATATGTTGGGACACCGATCTAGCCAAGTAAACACACTACTTACGTCGTCATCTCAGATATGTTGGGACACCGATCTAGCCAAGGAAACACACTACTTACGTCGCCATCTCAGATATGTTGGGACACCGATCTAGCCAAGGAAACACACTACTTACGTCGCCATCTCAGATATGTTGGGACACCGATCTAGCCAAGGAAACACACTACTTACGTCGTCATCTCAGATATGTTGGGACACTGATCTAGCCAAGTGAACACACTACTTACGTCGCTATCTCAGATATGTTGGGACACCGATCTAGCCAAGGAAACACACTACTTACGTCGCCATCTCAGATATGTTGGGACACCGATCTAGCCAAGTAAACACACTACTTACGTCGTCATCTAAGATATGTTGGGACACCGATCTAGCCAAGGAAACACACTACTTACGTCGCCATCTCAGATATGTTGGGACACCGATCTAGCCAAGGAAACACACTACTTACGTCGTCATCTCAGATATGTTGGGACACCGATCTAGCCAAGTAAACACACTACTTACGTCGCTATCTCAGATATGTTGGGACACCGATCTAGCCAAGTAAACACACTACTTACGTCGCCATCTCAGATATGTTGGGACACCGATCTAGCCAAGTAAACACACTACTTACGTCGCCATCTCAGATATGTTGAGACACCGATCTAGCCAAGGAAACACACTACTTACGTCGCTATCTCAGATATGTTGGGACACCGATCTAGCCAAGGAAACACACTACTTACGTCGCTATCTCAGATATGTTGGGACACCGATCTAGCCAAGTAAACACACTACTTACGTCGCCATCTCAGATATGTTGGGACACCGATCTAGCCAAGGAAACACACTACTTACGTCGCTATCTCAGATATGTTGGGACACCGATCTAGCCAAGTAAACACACTACTTACGTCGCTATCTCAGATATGTTGGGACACCGATCTAGCCAAGGAAACACACTACTTACGTCGCTATCTCAGATATGTTGGGACACCGATCTAGCCAAGTAAACACACTACTTACGTCGTCATCTCAGATATGTTGGGATACCGATCTAGCCAAGGAAACACACTACTTACGTCGTCATCTCAGATATGTTGGGACACCGATCTAGCCAAGGAAACACACTACTTACGTCGTCATCTCAAATATGTTGGGACATCGATCTAGCCAAGGAAACACACTACTTACGTCGTCATCTCAGATATGTTGGGACACCGATCTAGCCAAGGAAACACACTACTTACGTCGTCATCTCAGATATGTTGGGACACCGATCTAGCCAAGGAAACACACTACTTACGTCGTCATCTCAGATATGTTGGGACACCGATCTAGCCAAGGAAACACACTACTTACGTCGCCATCTCAGATATGTTGGGACACCGATCTAGCCAAGTAAACACACTACTTACGTCGCTATCTCAGATATGTTGGGACACCGATCTAGCCAAGTAAACACACTACTTACGTCGCCATCTCAGATATGTTGGGACACAGATCTAGCCAAGGAAACACACTACTTACGTCGTCATCTAAGATATGTTGGGACACCGATCTAGCCAAGGAAACACACTACTTACGTCGCCATCTCAGATATGTTGGGACACCGATCTAGCCAAGGAAACACACTACTTACGTCGTCATCTCAGATATGTTGGGACACCGATCTAGCCAAGGAAACACACTACTTACGTCGCCATCTCAGATATGTTGGGACACCGATCTAACCAAGGAAACACACTACTTACGTCGTCATCTCAGATATGTTGGGACACCGATCTAGCCAAGTAAACACACTACTTACGTCGCTATCTCAGATATGTTGGGACACCGATCTAGCCAAGGTAACACACTACTTACGTCGCCATCTCAGATATGTTGGGACACCGATCTAGCCAAGGAAACACACTACTTACGTCGCCATCTCAGATATGTTGGGACACCGATCTAGCCAAGGAAACACACTACTTACGTTGCCATCTCAGATATGTTGGGACACCGATCTAGCCAAGTAAACACACTACTTACGACGTCATCTCAGATATGTTGGGACACCGATCTAGCCAAGTAAACACACTACTTACGTCGTCATCTCAGATATGTTGGGACACCGATCTAGCCAAGGAAACACACTACTTACGTCGCCATCTCAGATATGTTGGGACACCGATCTAGCCAAGGAAACACACTACTTACGTCGCCATCTCAGATATGTTGGGACACCGATCTAGCCAAGGAAACACACTACTTACGTCGTCATCTCAGATATGTTGGGACACTGATCTAGCCAAGTGAACACACTACTTACGTCGCTATCTCAGATATGTTGGGACACCGATCTAGCCAAGGAAACACACTACTTACGTCGCCATCTCAGATATGTTGGGACACCGATCTAGCCAAGTAAACACACTACTTACGTCGTCATCTAAGATATGTTGGGACACCGATCTAGCCAAGGAAACACACTACTTACGTTGCCATCTCAGATATGTTGGGACACAGATCTAGACAAGGAAACACACAACTTACGTCGCCATCTCAGATATGTTGGGACACCGATCTAGCCAAGTAAACACACTACTTACGTCGCCATCTCAGATATGTTGGGACATCGATCTAGCCAAGGAAACACACTACTTACGTCGCCATCTCAGATATGTTGGGACACCGATCTAGCCAAGGAAACACACTACTTACGTCGTCATCTCAGATATGTTGGGACACCGATGTAGCCAAGTAAACACACAACTTACGTCGCCATCTCAGATATGTTGGGACACCGATCTAGCCAAGGAAACACACTACTTACGTTGTCATCTCAGATATGTTGGGACACAGATCTAGACAAGGAAACACACAACTTACGTCGCCATCTCAGATATGTTGGGACACCGATCTAGCCAAGTAAACACACTACTTACGTCGCTATCTCAGATATGTTGGGACACCGATCTAGCCAAGCCGATCTAGCCAAGAAACACACTACTTACGTCGCTATCTCAGATATGTTGGGACACCGATCTAGCCAAGGAAACACACTACTTACGTCGCTATCTCAGATATGTTGGGACACCGATCTAGCCAAGTAAACACACTACTTACGTCGTCATCTCAGATATGTTGGGATACCGATCTAGCCAAGGAAACACACTACTTACGTCGTCATCTCAGATATGTTGGGACACCGATCTAGCCAAGGAAACACACTACTTACGTCGTCATCTCAGATATGTTGGGACATCGATCTAGCCAAGGAAACACACTACTTACGTCGTCATCTCAGATATGTTGGGACACCGATCTAGCCAAGGAAACACACTACTTACGTCGTCATCTCAGATATGTTGGGACACCGATCTAGCCAAGGAAACACACTACTTACGTCGTCATCTCAGATATGTTGGGACACCGATCTAGCCAAGGAAACACACTACTTACGTCGCCATCTCAGATATGTTGGGACACCGATCTAGCCAAGTAAACACACTACTTACGTCGCTATCTCAGATATGTTGGGACACCGATCTAGCCAAGTAAACACACTACTTACGTCGCCATCTCAGATATGTTGGGACACCGATCTAGCCAAGGAAACACACTACTTACGTCGTCATCTAAGATATGTTGGGACACCGATCTAGCCAAGGAAACACACTACTTACGTCGCCATCTCAGATATGTTGGGACACCGATCTAGCCAAGGAAACACACTACTTACGTCGTCATCTCAGATATGTTGGGACACCGATCTAGCCAAGGAAACACACTACTTACGTCGCCATCTCAGATATGTTGGGACACCGATCTAACCAAGGAAACACACTACTTACGTCGTCATCTCAGATATGTTGGGACACCGATCTAGCCAAGTAAACACACTACTTACGTCGCTATCTCAGATATGTTGGGACACCGATCTAGCCAAGGTAACACACTACTTACGTCGCCATCTCAGATATGTTGGGACACCGATCTAGCCAAGGAAACACACTACTTACGTCGCCATCTCAGATATGTTGGGACACCGATCTAGCCAAGGAAACACACTACTTACGTTGCCATCTCAGATATGTTGGGACACCGATCTAGCCAAGTAAACACACTACTTACGACGTCATCTCAGATATGTTGGGACACCGATCTAGCCAAGTAAACACACTACTTACGTCGTCATCTCAGATATGTTGGGACACCGATCTAGCCAAGGAAACACACTACTTACGTCGCCATCTCAGATATGTTGGGACACCGATCTAGCCAAGGAAACACACTACTTACGTCGCCATCTCAGATATGTTGGGACACCGATCTAGCCAAGGAAACACACTACTTACGTCGTCATCTCAGATATGTTGGGACACTGATCTAGCCAAGTGAACACACTACTTACGTCGCTATCTCAGATATGTTGGGACACCGATCTAGCCAAGGAAACACACTACTTACGTCGCCATCTCAGATATGTTGGGACACCGATCTAGCCAAGTAAACACACTACTTACGTCGTCATCTAAGATATGTTGGGACACCGATCTAGCCAAGGAAACACACTACTTACGTTGCCATCTCAGATATGTTGGGACACAGATCTAGACAAGGAAACACACAACTTACGTCGCCATCTCAGATATGTTGGGACACCGATCTAGCCAAGTAAACACACTACTTACGTCGCCATCTCAGATATGTTGGGACATCGATCTAGCCAAGGAAACACACTACTTACGTCGCCATCTCAGATATGTTGGGACACCGATCTAGCCAAGGAAACACACTACTTACGTCGTCATCTCAGATATGTTGGGACACCGATGTAGCCAAGGAAACACACAACTTACGTCGCCATCTCAGATATGTTGGGACACCGATCTAGCCAAGGAAACACACTACTTACGTTGCCATCTCAGATATGTTGGGACACAGATCTAGACAAGGAAACACACAACTTACGTCGCCATCTCAGATATGTTGGGACACCGATCTAGCCAAGTAAACACACTACTTACGTCGCTATCTCAGATATGTTGGGACACGATCTAGCCAAGGAAACACACTACTTACGTCGCTATCTCAGATATGTTGGGACACCGATCTAGCCAAGGAAACACACTACTTACGTCGCATCTCAGATATGTTGGGACACCGATCTAGCCAAGAAACACACTACTTACGTCGTCATCTCAGATATGTTGGGAACCGATCTAGCCAAGCATCTCAGATATGTTGGGACACGATCTAGCCAAGGAAACACACTACTTACGTCGTCATCTCAGATATGTTGGGACACCGATCTAGCCAAGGAAACACACTACTTACGTCGTCATCTCAGATATGTTGGGACACCGATCTAGCCAAGGAAACACACTACTTACGTCGTCATCTCAGATATGTTGGGACACCGATCTAGCCAAGGAAACACACTACTTACGTCGCCATCTCAGATATGTTGGGACACCGATCTAGCCAAGTAAACACACTACTTACGTCGCTATCTCAGATATGTTGGGACACCGATCTAGCCAAGTAAACACACTACTTACGTCGCCATCTCAGATATGTTGGGACACCGATCTAGCCAAGGAAACACACTACTTACGTCGTCATCTAAGATATGTTGGGACACCGATCTAGCCAAGGAAACACACTACTTACGTCGCCATCTCAGATATGTTGGGACACCGATCTAGCCAAGGAAACACACTACTTACGTCGTCATCTCAGATATGTTGGGACACCGATCTAGCCAAGGAAACACACTACTTACGTCGCCATCTCAGATATGTTGGGACACCGATCTAACCAAGGAAACACACTACTTACGTCGTCATCTCAGATATGTTGGGACACCGATCTAGCCAAGTAAACACACTACTTACGTCGCTATCTCAGATATGTTGGGACACCGATCTAGCCAAGGTAACACACTACTTACGTCGCCATCTCAGATATGTTGGGACACCGATCTAGCCAAGGAAACACACTACTTACGTCGCCATCTCAGATATGTTGGGACACCGATCTAGCCAAGGAAACACACTACTTACGTTGCCATCTCAGATATGTTGGGACACCGATCTAGCCAAGTAAACACACTACTTACGACGTCATCTCAGATATGTTGGGACACCGATCTAGCCAAGTAAACACACTACTTACGTCGTCATCTCAGATATGTTGGGACACCGATCTAGCCAAGGAAACACACTACTTACGTCGCCATCTCAGATATGTTGGGACACCGATCTAGCCAAGGAAACACACTACTTACGTCGCCATCTCAGATATGTTGGGACACCGATCTAGCCAAGGAAACACACTACTTACGTCGTCATCTCAGATATGTTGGGACACTGATCTAGCCAAGTGAACACACTACTTACGTCGCTATCTCAGATATGTTGGGACACCGATCTAGCCAAGGAAACACACTACTTACGTCGCCATCTCAGATATGTTGGGACACCGATCTAGCCAAGTAAACACACTACTTACGTCGTCATCTAAGATATGTTGGGACACCGATCTAGCCAAGGAAACACACTACTTACGTTGCCATCTCAGATATGTTGGGACACAGATCTAGACAAGGAAACACACAACTTACGTCGCCATCTCAGATATGTTGGGACACCGATCTAGCCAAGTAAACACACTACTTACGTCGCCATCTCAGATATGTTGGGACATCGATCTAGCCAAGGAAACACACTACTTACGTCGCCATCTCAGATATGTTGGGACACCGATCTAGCCAAGGAAACACACTACTTACGTCGTCATCTCAGATATGTTGGGACACCGATCTAGCCAAGGAAACACACTACTTACGTCGTCATCTAAGATATGTTGGGACACCGATCTAGCCAAGGAAACACACTACTTACGTTGCCATCTCAGATATGTTGGGACACAGATCTAGACAAGGAAACACACAACTTACGTCGCCATCTCAGATATGTTGGGACACCGATCTAGCCAAGTAAACACACTACTTACGTCGCCATCTCAGATATGTTGGGACATCGATCTAGCCAAGGAAACACACTACTTACGTCGCTATCTCAGATATGTTGGGACACCGATCTAGCCAAGTAAACACACTACTTACGTCGCCATCTCAGATATGTTGGGACACCGATCTAGCCAAGGAAACACACTACTTACGTCGTCATCTAAGATATGTTGGGACACCGATCTAGCCAAGGAAACACACTACTTACGTCGCCATCTCAGATATGTTGGGACACCGATCTAGCCAAGGAAACACACTACTTACGTCGTCATCTCAGATATGTTGGGACACCGATCTAGCCAAGGAAACACACTACTTACGTCGCCATCTCAGATATGTTGGGACACCGATCTAACCAAGGAAACACACTACTTACGTCGTCATCTCAGATATGTTGGGACACCGATCTAGCCAAGTAAACACACTACTTACGTCGCTATCTCAGATATGTTGGGACACCGATCTAGCCAAGGTAACACACTACTTACGTCGCCATCTCAGATATGTTGGGACACCGATCTAGCCAAGGAAACACACTACTTACGTCGCCATCTCAGATATGTTGGGACACCGATCTAGCCAAGGAAACACACTACTTACGTTGCCATCTCAGATATGTTGGGACACCGATCTAGCCAAGTAAACACACTACTTACGACGTCATCTCAGATATGTTGGGACACCGATCTAGCCAAGTAAACACACTACTTACGTCGTCATCTCAGATATGTTGGGACACCGATCTAGCCAAGGAAACACACTACTTACGTCGCCATCTCAGATATGTTGGGACACCGATCTAGCCAAGGAAACACACTACTTACGTCGCCATCTCAGATATGTTGGGACACCGATCTAGCCAAGGAAACACACTACTTACGTCGTCATCTCAGATATGTTGGGACACTGATCTAGCCAAGTGAACACACTACTTACGTCGCTATCTCAGATATGTTGGGACACCGATCTAGCCAAGGAAACACACTACTTACGTCGCCATCTCAGATATGTTGGGACACCGATCTAGCCAAGTAAACACACTACTTACGTCGTCATCTAAGATATGTTGGGACACCGATCTAGCCAAGGAAACACACTACTTACGTTGCCATCTCAGATATGTTGGGACACAGATCTAGACAAGGAAACACACAACTTACGTCGCCATCTCAGATATGTTGGGACACCGATCTAGCCAAGTAAACACACTACTTACGTCGCCATCTCAGATATGTTGGGACATCGATCTAGCCAAGGAAACACACTACTTACGTCGCCATCTCAGATATGTTGGGACACCGATCTAGCCAAGGAAACACACTACTTACGTCGTCATCTCAGATATGTTGGGACACCGATGTAGCCAAGGAAACACACAACTTACGTCGCCATCTCAGATATGTTGCGACACCGATCTAGCCAAGGAAACACACTACTTACGTTGCCATCTCAGATATGTTGGGACACAGATCTAGACAAGGAAACACACAACTTACGTCGCCATCTCAGATATGTTGGGACACCGATCTAGCCAAGTAAACACACTACTTACGTCGCCATCTCAGATATGTTGGGACATCGATCTAGCCAAGGAAACACACTACTTACGTCGCCATCTCAGATATGTTGGGACACCGATCTAGCCAAGGAAACATACTACTTACGTCGCCATCTCAGATATGTTGGGACACCGATCTAGCCAAGGAAACACACTACTTACGTCGTCATCTCAGATATGTTGGGACACCGATCTAGCCAAGTAAACACACTACTTACTTCGCCATCTCAGATATGTTGGGACACAGATCTAGCCAAGGAAACACACTACTTACGTCGCCATCTCAGATATGTTGGGACACCGATCTAGCCAAGTAAACACACTACTTACGTCGTCATCTCAGATATGTTGGGACACCGATCTAGCCAAGTAAACACACTACTTACGTCGTCATCTAAGTTATGTTGGGACACCGATCTAGCCAAGTAACCACACTACTTACGTCGCTATCTCAGATATGTTGGGACACCGATCTAGCCAAGTAAACACACTACTTACGTCGTCATCTCAGATATGTTGGGAAACCGATCTAGCCAAGTAAACACACTACTTACGTTGTCATCTCAGATATGTTGGGACACCGATCTAGCCAAGTAAACACACTACTTACGTCGCTATCTCAGATATGTTGGGACACCGATCTAGCCAAGTAAACACACTACTTACGTCGTCATCTTAGATATGTTGGGACACCGATCTAGCCAAGTAAACACACTACTTACGTCGTCATCTCAGATATGTTGGGACACCGATCTAGCCAAGTCAACACACTACTTACGTCGCCATCTCAGATATGTTGAGACACAGATCTAGCCAAGGAAACACACTACTTACGTCGCCATCTCAGATATGTTGGGACACCGATCTAGCCAAGTAAACACACTACTTACGTCGTCATCTCAGATATGTTGGGACACCGATCTAGCCAAGTAAACACACTACTTACGTCGCCATCTCAGATATGTTGGGACACCGATCTAACCAAGGAAACACACTACTTACGTCGCCATCTCAGATATGTTGGGACACTGATCTAGCCAAGGTAACACACTACTTACGTCGCCATCTCAGATATGTTGGGACACCGATCTAGCCAAGGAAACACACTACTTACGTCGCCATCTCAGATATGTTGGGACACCTATCTAGCCAAGGAAACACACTACTTACGTCGCCATCTCAGATATGTTGGGACACCGATCTAGCCAAGTAAACACACTACTTACGTCGTCATCTAAGATATGTTAGGGACACCGATCTAGCCAAGTAAACACACTACTTACGTCGCCATCTCAGATATGTTGGGACACTGATCTAGCCAAGGTAACACACTACTTACGTCGCCATCTCAGATATGTTGGGACACCGATCTAGCCAAGGAAACACACTACTTACGTCGTCATCTCAGATATGTTGGGACACCGATGTAGCCAAGTAAACACACAACTTACGTCGCCATCTCAGATATGTTGGGACACCGATCTAGCCAAGGAAACACACTACTTACGTTGCCATCTCAGATATGTTGGGACACAGATCTAGACAAGGAAACACACAACTTACGTCGCCATCTCAGATATGTTGGGACACCGATCTAGCCAAGTAAACACACTACTTACGTTGCCATCTCAGATATGTTGGGACATCGATCTAGCCAAGGAAACACACTACTTACGTCGCCATCTCAGATATGTTGGGACACCGATCTAGCCAAGGAAACATACTACTTACGTCGCCATCTCAGATATGTTGGGACACCGATCTAGCCAAGGAAACACACTACTTACGTCGTCATCTCAGATATGTTGGGACACCGATCTAGCCAAGTATACAATATATAAAGGAGGGGGGCATGGTGGCTGTGTAGTAGAGTGCTTGGCTTAAGAACCGAAGGGTTCTTAGAATTTGGTTTTTGGGATTTTGTTAAAAATTACTTTTATTAAAAGCGAACCATATTTAGTGCTTGCAGATTTGTAAAAAAAAATGTTTTAGATTCGATTAGACTAATTGGATGCTTTAAAAAAATGTTTTAGACTTGATTAGACTAATTGGTTGCTATATTGGCTGATGTATTTAAACAAACAAATTGTAAAATACGAATAGAATACTTGTCAAGGGTAATCGACATAATTCAACCTCAGTACTCTGATATTTGTTATAATTCGATTTTTAAAATTCGGTTTACACCTAGAAAATACTTTTTTTAATCGTTACAAATTCAGTAAGAAAAGTGTGAGTGTTTTGGAGGAAGGTGTTTATGTAATAGTACTTAAATAAAAAAAAAAGTTATAAATATTAAAAAAAGAAAGACCGAAAAAAAAACTGAAATAGACCAAGTAAACAATGTCAAGGATGGTATCTTCAGTTCACCTAGGCGATGCATAAAAATGACTTCGTGCTTAATACAGACAGTTTAAAAACATATTTTATCACTACTAAATATAACAAAAAAATTATGCCACATTTTTTTAAATATATAGCTTATCAGTATTATGAACATCGGACATCCTCCTACCCCCCCTCCCAAAAAAAAATAAAAAAAATAAACAAAGCTAGCCATGTATATATTTGCCCCATTTTGAGGTACCCATGGAATGTAGGCAAAAAATCGTTTTCAACTTAAAGCGAATTCTGAATCTTCATTGAAATATGGGCGAAAGTTTAACAGCAAACGCCACAAATAAGAGATCACCATTCCGAGAAAGGTGAGGGGGTGTGGGGGTGGGGTGGTGGAAGGAGACATTGTGATTGTATGAAGAACTTGAAATACAAAACTAAACGCTCTGATCAAATAGTATTCAGAACACCTCTTACGTTTAGTGCTTTCTACACAGTCTCGGACATTAACAACAACAAAAAAAAGCTCATTATTTAAAGTATAGCTTTAACTTCCGAGTCGGCATTAGTTCGACTGATTCCAACTTTTAACTACATCAAACTAAATAATGCGGTGGAACTCTTATTATCTTATAAATTACAGAGGTTCCTTCAAAGGAGAAGATAATAACGTCCTCCGCTTGTCTGTGTGTTTATCTAGTCGTGCATGTTATTAGAGACTTTGTCAATATTGTTTCTGGCTGATTCAGGCAACCCGTTCCATGCTCTAATAGCACTGTGGGAAAAATGAGCACTTGATACACATTTTGTGCCTTCATCCTCGTCTCTCTGGGTATTTAATTAGGATTAAATTAGGTTTTGTTTTTGTGTTTCTAAATTATAATTAAGTGTTTTATTTAATTATTGATATGTCACTTTCTAGTCCTCTGTCCTGAAGTATCTTGAAAATTAGTGATTTCACTTGTATTTTATTTTTCTATATATCAAACATACTTGTGAGTCTTGGACGCTGACTGCAGAGCTAGAGAGGAGGATCCTAGCAATGGAATTGAGATGCTACAGAAGGATTCTAGCAATGGAATTGAGATGCTACAGAAGGATTCTAGCAATGGAATTGAGATGCTACAGAAGGATTCTAGCAATGGAATTGAGATGCTACAGAAGGATCCTAGCAATGGAATTGAGATGCTACAGAAGGATCCTAGGTAACACATTTCAAGACCGCATCACAAACCAAGAGACTAGAGACAGGGTTACTGCAGCGATTGGATCCCACGATGATCTACTATCGTAAAATAAAAAACACCTCCCTGTTCAGGGAACACTACCAGGCAGAAGAAGAAGAAGAGGCAGACAGAGGAAGCAATGGGAAGATAGCATAAAAGAATGGACAGGTCTGTCATTGAAAGAGGTTCTATTTAAGGCAAAAGACAGAGAGGAATGGAGACGGTCCAACAGACAAAGGGACAAGTAAAGGTATATGTAAGTATAACAAACTGGTCTGTTAATTTCTTGTACAATTAGAACCCATATGTCTGTCTTTGAGATGGTGAAGAACAACACAAGGATTTGTTGTGAAATAAAAACAAAAAGTAGAATCAGTTCTCTATCCTCGCTGTAGTCTCACACAGACTTTATTGACAAAGGTAATCGACTTAACGCCCTTGAATGTGTTCAGGTTCCACTATATCTGGACTGATGCTGAACAGAGATATGTCCACACATGTTTGGACACCCTACATTCTTAAGAGAGTACGTTTTTTTTGGAGGTTGGGGAGTGGGGGGGGGGAATAAGAGAAGAAAGAAGCGGAATGGGAAGGGGGGGGGGTCGGGCAGTCAGTTCAGAATATTCTTTTAGCAAACAGAGTGAAGAGAATATCCACATGTTGGGTATTGAATAAACACGAGTTTGAACCTCGAAGATGCTGCCATCTTAGAAGCTGATAAACCATCTTCTTCCCTCCCCCCACAATGCTTCCCCCCCCACACTGCTTCCCCCCCCCACACACACACTGCTCCACACACACATACACCATTTCTTGTTTTCACTAGTGCCCGAGTCGACAGCTAAAAAAAAAAAATTATATTGCCACCTTCCCCAGCGCTGCCTCCGGCGTAGCCCCATACACTCAGACGGAGATGAAAGGCCGTCAGACCACCTCTGAATGACGTCACACTTCTGCTTATCGATAAATAATGGTTGGCCGCGTACGTATCGGCCCCGATATACAGACAGAAACTGAGGACATAATAGAACAGCTATGTTCCCCCTATTGGCCTCCGGTTTGAGCGACTATATATAGAAATAGATCATTGACTGTTGTTTTGGTGTGTCTAGCAATTGTTTTAAGGACTGATAAAAGTGGGCTCACAGGATTGTTTGGCACGAATTTTTAAAAAGTAGATAACATTAGAAGAGTAACAAGAGTGGTGAGAGGTAACTGCATGTACAGTGAAAGCTGTATCAGTACACAGACTCTGCAAATCAAACTAATAGGAGAGAGTGCTGTAACTTTGGGGGCTACGAAGACCCAGCTGTGACCTACATAGTTAGCCACTCTTGACGCAGATCTTCTCATTTTGGTCTCCTTCAGTCATAAAATGGCGCTGTCCCATCTAGTATTTGTCTCCAAGACAGAAGAGCAATGAGAACGTACTTACGGCCAGGATGTCATTTCAAAACGTGGGTAAAGTTCTAATACCTTTGACGTAAATTAAGTAATATTTTTATAAATTCAAATAAGACAATCTTCTGCCAATTATCTAGACACCTACATCGTCTAAACTGCAGTAATGAAAATAGACTACACTCTTATAGTTGAGCATATGTTTGGTCATTCATTAAACATAGAAACACATCCTACTTAAACACGCGTTCTATGTCGAACATACGCTAAATGGACACAATCTCACAGTCCAGCTGGCCGGGAAATAGTAAGTTTATTTATTCATCTATTTTCCGTCCTTGACATTGTCTCATTGTGCCGGGTCTCAAGACGTCCAGAACTCTCCCCTTTCACGTGATTGTAACTTCCCTCCTCCCCCCTCCCCCCAAGAAACGATGGGAATCAAACTGATCCATGTCACTAAAGGCAGACTTGATTTGTCACTCATTGAAATGGATTTCGGTGATTCTCACAAGCACCGTTCCCCCTGCTCACCCTCTCACCCCCCCCAGGCACCCACCTTTCTGCCATCACGCCCGTGTCACTTTGACGATTCGTTAATATACCCCTAAAGCTTATTTAATGTGCGGTCCTCACGGAGCACCCTACTTGACACGCCTATGTTAATGAGGTTTCAATGTATTCAACACGACTTAACAGGGGCAGTGGAAGAATTTTATATCGGGAAAGGCGGGGATGGGAAGGAGGGTATTCTGTGTACTGTCACAGTAGTCTTAGTTTAAACCTAGAATCGTATTCAGAACACTGCTTTATGGTTTAACAGTGAAATATACAATTATTGTACAACTAGCATTAGCTCAAACATAGTTATTCTGTAACTAGTTTAAGTTTTTAAAACAAGATTGTATAGTTATTGTGTAAATAGCCTAAGTGGAAACCTAGAATGTATAATTATTGTATAACTCGGCTTAAATTCATAGCCTGTTGTATACAGGTTTTTTGTGTAATCTTTCCAAACTTAAGCGTTTGCAATTATTATGTGACTAGCATAATTTGCAACAATTGTTGTACAATTATAGTATAACTAGTCCAAAATGTAAATCTAGAGTGTACAATTATTGTGTAAATAGCTTAAGTGTAAACATTAAGTAAACAGTTATTGTATATTTAGCTTAAGTTTAAACCAAGGTTTTATGTATCTAGCAACATACAATGTAATATTATTGTGCAACGATCCTCACTTTAAAACCTATGTTGTTACTGTGTGACTTGGAAAATAGACATAGCCGAAGATTAAACATCTAGGTCTAGTTACAGTATTGATTTGAACAACAACTACTTTTTTCAAACAGTGTAATAGCTCTAGACATAATAAGAAATCACTTGAGTTCGTCTAGAGCAGTGATAAAGAAGCAGTCATAACTATCTAATATATAAAGCAGAAAGTAAGACGTATGTATGCATGTATATATATATATATATATATATATATATATATATATATATATATATATATATATATATATATATATATATATTTATATATATATATATATATATATATATATCCCGAATAAAAGCAAAACCGTTGGAACAATCTTGATAAAACTTGGCATAAATGTTCCTTAGATGCTGGCATAATGTACATAATGTAGGATCAAGTCGCTTTGAGAGATCAAAAGACATACAAGAGATGCAAAATAGCAAACTAATCTAGTAGTAAATAAGGTTAAGGCTTGAATAGGTAGGTCTACTGTGTAAAAAAAAGTAATTAATTACCACTAACTGATTTACTAATTGGTTAATTGCTTGATTGATAAATGTGTTGTCATCGACTATGAATGAGACTTGGTCTAAACTAACAACTTGTGAAATTAGGTCTAAATTAACAACTATTACCAACATGTAAAATTAGGTCTAAATTAACAACTATTACCAGCATGTAAAATTATGTCTAAATTAACAACTATTATCAACATGTAAAATTAGGACTAAATTAACAATTTATATCAATATATATATATATATATATATATATATATATATATATATGTATATATTATATGACTAGGACTACCTAAATAGCTTGATTCAGCATATATGACTGAGTCTACTTAATATGAACCTAGATGGATAAGGTTTTATCAGCATTATTGCATTACATCAAAGGCGAATTCAAGAGGTGCACAAGTTGGGCATGATGAAAATGGACGTCATTCAGACTTGGAGTCTTCGTCAGCCAGTTCTCATTTAAGGATTCCAAGGGAGATAAACAAATTACAGCGCTTGATAGAATGGGGGCAAAATATTGGATTTAAAAAAAATATCATAGTTTGTTTCCGCCTCGAAAGCACGCGCGCTCACGTCTGTGTTATTATCTCCTGGCGCGTGGACCCTAATTTAGCACTTAGTTTTAAAAGGAAGCACGTAAAGCACACACAGACTGATTCCCACGTTTGCGTGCGCTGAGGAGACATCTTGAACGACAGTCTTACTTAATATAGTATAGTTCTATTTCTAGAACAGTGTTTCTCAAACTTGTACCGGAAGCGCCCCCCCTTTCCCATGACAAAATTTTGTGTTCGCGCCCCCCCCCCCTTTAAGCCAGTCCATTTCCATGGTTATCAATACTAACACGGATTGATAACTAAAAGGATAATGCAACTTTGTATTTGCCCCTTTACAAAAAATTGGCCAGTTTCTCTCACTTTCTCCTTTTTTTTTTCTTTTTGTTTGTTGCGAGGACGTCGCGCCCCTTTGAAAGGAGCCAGCGTCCCACAGTTAGAGAACCGCTGATCAAGAACTGCTTAATTTATTGTGCAAGCTTGTGGTGGTGTTGGCTTATAAACTGTTTCCTACTGAGAACATTTGTTATCGAGACTATTTTATATGAAAACATGCACAAATGAAAACAATTTAAAAAGTATATTGCCTTACGATCTACAAAACCATCAAAAAACAACGTGTTCTACAATCAAGGTTATAAAGACTCTTTTCTTGCACTGTGCCAGCCTGGAGGAAGTTGTGCGAAATGGCTTAGAAATGTATATGTCCAAACAGTAATAAAGATTATTTTAAATTGGTTTACGTGTTTCGGACGTTTTTTTAGACTTACAAGAGTATTACGTCCTAGCACATACCTCCCGAATGACGGCAGGAGATGGCGGTGGGCAGGATTCAAACCCGGGACTATTGAGACGACAGCCCCTGGTTTTTCATTTTAATGTCATCATTCCGTGTTCTAAAAATCAGAATATTGAGTTGTGGTTAATGTTTGATTTCTTGGTATCAACGGAAAACGAAACCAAACAATGTCAACATGGAGTTCAAACTAAAAGCATTCTTTTTTTTTACAAGGTTGAAATATCCTCCATCGGAAAATAAAAATTTCGAAAAGTGCAAGCTCAGATTTCCATTTATTTAATAGATAACAATAAGAATTGCAAATATAAGAAAAAAGAAAGATCGTATAATTTATTTTAGGTGGGTTTCATTTTGTGCGATGTGTGTGTGCCTTTGTCTCTGTGTGTCTCTCTCTCACTCTCTCTCTTTCTCTCTCTCTCTAGTGTCTGATAAACACTTTTTAGCAGGATTGATGTATGTGGTTGCGGGTGAACACTAAGAGGAAATGAAGAGAGACGAACACTCGAGATAATATTGTATGGCCAAAACATTCGTTTTGAAGTGATTTTTTAAATAGATTTTGAATTCGTTTGACATTCTATTCTTTGTCATCCATATACTTCTACACTGAATGTAAACATTTCAAATAGTGAATAATGAAAGTCAAGTTTATTTTGTTCATAGTAGATTCGTTGAAGTTTTACTTGAGAATTGAATTTTAAAAAAATACGCTTACATAAGTTGGATTGGATGTCTGGACTTACAATCCATATCGATTCCTTACAGGCAGTTGGCAATGGACTTCTCAGTTCTGTCTGTTGATAAAGTATTTTCCCTATACGAGCAGATGAAACGAACTCACAGGAGTGATTCGCTAATAAAAGTATCTGAATTTGCCACCTGTACGACTTCCCTTGCTTAGATGAAGCTATTTATATTATCTCTGTCAAGTGAGACGAACTTCGCCTACATCTTGCCAGTCTGGAAGCCATCATTATTCATGACTTATGTAGTAAAGACGAATTCATGGCATTCGTTGACAGCTAAGAAAAAAATCCTGGCCGTAGGAAACGAGTTGTGGGTTATTAAAAATTAGAACAAGTGCCGCAATCTCTTTTAATACATGGATATTAGAGCAGGACCGAAATAAGAGATCCTTAGGGAGAAGAGAGTAATACTAACATTACTATAAGTCGGCCTAATTGCCTACACTGCACTACACATCCAATTTCTGCTTATATATAATATATATAAATAAAATAATACAAGTTTCGGCCATTCTTTCAAAAAATGGAGATTGTTAAGTCCTGCTGTAGATGGAGCAGGCAAGATTCAAACTCACGACCATTGTGACAAAAGTCTTTCTGTTGGATAATAAGAGTCTACATTCGCTTAAATACACTCAATTTTTTAGAGCTCGACTCTTGTGACCTTCATCCACCCTAACCTCTAGGCCTAGCATCTGTCGATGTTGGAGGGAGATAGACGTTATCCTGTCTTTACCAAAGTTAGCCTTATCTTACATCCGAGAGCACTCATCTCCCATTGACCATCTCCCATAGACCATCTCCCATTGACCATCTCCCAAAGACCATCTCCCATAGACCATCTCCCATAGACCATCTCCCATAGACCATCTCCCATTGACCATCTCCCATTGACCATCTCCCATTGACCATCTCCCATAGACCATCTCCCATAGACCATCTCCCATTGACCATCTCCCATAGACCATCTCCCATAGACCATCTCCCATTGACCATCTCCCATAGACCATCTCCCATAGACCATCTCCCATTGACCATCTCCCATAGACCATCTCCCATAGACCATCTCCCATAGACCATCTCCCATAGACCATCTCCCATTGACCATCTCCCATAGACCATCTCCCATAGACCATCTCCCATTGACCATCTCCCATAGACCATCCATCTTATTTTGTTTGTTTGTTTCGACTTCCTTGTATACAAGTTGGCCAGTCTTTTGCGTAGCTATGAAGTAATGCTTTTGCTCAGGACTAAGGATAGTATGCCAGAGAGGATCATACTTATACATTACAATCGTTGTACTGCTCTTCGTGTGTTTACTCCTCTTCACAAATTTTGCAATCTTTTTAGCACTCATTGGTGTTAATGAAGCAAAAATAAAGCATCCCTTTCAGACCTTGCAATCTCTATGGCAGATGATGTAAAGGTCATCGGGTTCTATGACCGATGATTAACGAGAGTATCTTGTGGCCTGCACAACGACCAACAGCCTATACCATCCCTTACTAACTCTCATGTTTCCATTAGAGTTGGGTGGAATCAAGGGCGCCCTTAAAATCTCGACATTAAAAATCCCAATCTTCACCGAGATTCGAACCAGGGACCCCTCAGTTCGGAAGCCAAGCGCTTTACCCCTCAGCCACCACGACACCTATTATTTGTTAAAGGGAAACTCCGATGGCTTTGATAATTTTTTATATAATATGTGTTTTGATTTACAGATAATGAATATTTTATTTTATTGTGTTTATTTGCAATAATAACTTAGTAATTGATATTTTTCTGACGTAATTTTCCTGCGCATCCAAAACGGTCCGACTTTCACCAGGCTCCTATGTGACGTCACACATGCCTATTAATTTAATCTATCGACTTACCGTATAACGGAAAACTATACAGTAATGTTTACATTCTCGTAAAAGAAATATATCTTCGTCTATGCAGTTAGATCTAGGATCTTGTAAGCAAAGAAAAAAATGCGTGTTAAAGGAGATTTACATGCTTGACTGAGCACGGCAGTGTGTATCTTCTCGCCTGACCACTCAACACACAACAAACACTATCGCTTGGTTGTCTTGTCATGACTTACAACACGTAGTCTAGACTAGTCTTACACTGACCGGTTTGTGGTCGAATCAGTCAGATCTGCGATCTATTTACTTCTTGGGACAGGGAGGGGCTTAGATGAAAATGTTACTTTTTTTCTCGAGTTGGTTGTCCTAATGCTTTTAAATCTATCTATCTATATATCCGAACCATAGCGCTTGACTAGGCCGTCACTAAGCCTAACAGTTACTGTAAGAATGAAGCGATACGATTGGTCAAATCTAGTTTCCCTTTCAGTATTGTTGAGGGAAGTGACGTATGCCTAACCTAAAAACAAAATCTCAAAGAACCCCGTTTTTTTGAGATGTCAAGAATTTACTGACTAATTTATTAAATAGAAATTTTTCTTAGCATTTAAATAAAAAATGGTAAAATGTTTACTATTACAACTTTTACGCAGAATTAAATATGTCAACAACTCAAATTTGAAAAACCATCGGAGTTTCCCTTTAAGAGACACGATACATGTATATATTGTTATTATGCTCTTCATTTCAACCTATAATACATGCGAATTGTGCATTCTGAATTTCATTATACACATTTCATATCTTTGAGGTTTGATCCACTTAACCATTAGTTATGTTTTTAACATTTCTAGGTTGACTATATTAGCAAGGTCCACACCGGATGACATTTTGTCAAGCATCTAATAACTAGGAATATCAAGTGAGGACAGAAAAGAGGACAATGTCCTACAAAGAAAGATAATAAAAAAAGGGCCAATTAAACTTGTAAACTTAAACAAAAAATAACGAGCCAAACTTATCAATTAATGAAATGTCAGTAAATTATAGACTGCAAAATTACTATAATAAGTATTATATTTCTCAAACGAAGCGATTTTCTGCAGAAGTTTATCTCTGGCGCAAACATTTATATGTAACAGTTCTCGGTCATGGTGTTTTCATTCCCGATCATTTCATCCCCGGTCACTTCAACACCGGTACCATAAGTAACGATGTTCTATCATATATATATATATATATATATATATATAGAGAGAGAGAGAGAGAGAGAGATCTGATTTACTATATGGAAAAATATCTCTCATTGAGTCAATGGACGATGCATTGATTACGGACAAGTTAGTGGTTATTTAAAGAAACAAAATTCCCTAATATTAAGGAGCCTAAAGTAACAGATTTTGCATAAACAACCTTAAAACATAGAAACACATTTCTGTCCTACATAGGATTTCACGATGCAACATTGATTAAACAAAAAGGTTTTTTGTCCCATCAATACCCCATTTTTAGATAGTTTTGTATGCATCTTAGAGTGTTCGTGTGTTTAAACCAGAGATATGTTGGGTCAAATTAGTCAGATGGACGAAACCCCTTTCCAGTAAATAACAGAGTGAAAGCCGGACATTTTTATAATTTAAAACCAATGGCTGCCGGACGGCATAAGAAAAAAGGAGAAAAGATTCTCCGTTTCCCGGTATCTAGAAGCCCGGACTGTTCTATATCCTTCATTAAACCTTATCCCATTGTATATAGCTTTTAGTACAGGCGCTCATTTTTAACTGTGCATAACTGCTGTCAGCAATCATTGGTTTAATGGAGCGTGTGACATGGTGGCATCAAACTAAAAGCCTGTACATTTAGACAGTGTTGACCATGAAAATCTCTGTAAACATGTTTGTTTATATTTCAACATTTCTTACAAGTTTCCCCCCCCCCCTTTTTTTTTAAAACTACAGTGTCAACAATGTACTGGATTCATTGCGAAGGCTGACTCAACGCCTCGCCTACGCGTCTCATAACATGATAAATCTCTTATCACCGGATTGATAAAAATGTTTCAAGCGTTAGGCCTATACACACGATAGGTCATTGTAACTTAGAAACAAATAGAAAGGTCGACCAAGTGTATTGAATCATAACGCTTCATTTATGTCAGATATAGTTTCTGCTTGTTAAATGACAGGTGTTCCTTCAGCAGAGAAGTTAATTTAATTACGTCCTATGTGCTAATTACAGACATAAGCTCTAATAAGCGGTTGGATTTTCTGTCTGATTTATGCCACCCGTTCCATGCTCTATTGGCACTATGGAAGAGGAAGTACTTGTATGAATTAGCCCTAGCATAGGGAATAAGAAATCTGCCTTTATCCATTTAGTCTGACTGAGTATTTTATTGGTTTGTGTTTATGTATTTGTAAGTCACGGTTCAGTGTTTTATGTATTATTGCTAATGTACTTTAGTATTTAGAGTCCTGTCTTGAAGTGTCTCAAAGTGTCTCAAAGTTTAGTGATTTTACCATTAGTCTTTGTAATTAGTAAACAACTAAGAAGGTGGACAGAATGTTGTTTTTTTCAGCCGTTCAGATTTTCTCACAGCTTTTTGTTCTTTGTTGAATTTTGATTTCTAAAATCTTTTTTAGCGATTTTTTTTTATATCAATTCACTCCGTCCGTCTGCCTGTCTGGTAAAAATCTTTTACATGTCATTTCTCGCGCTTTACGTTCTAAATGTTAAAATGTTAAATAAAATATACTCGGATCAAGTCGAAACTTTGCACAATTATTCATTGGCAATGTGTTAGTCATGACAAGATTTAATTTAAAAAATAAACTAATCAATTAGTTAATCAATTAGGTTTTATTGATTAGTTTTGTTTTAGATGGACAAGGCTGAATACTGAGTACTTGAATAGCTCAGAGGTCATTGAGTTTCGAGTTGGACTTGAGCCACTTTCTTATTTTTTTTATTCCTTTGAAAAGGCAGCACGGAAACCTTCTACCTCAACTTTCTTTCCCCCCCCCCCCCCCACTCCTCAAACTGGTTCACACAAGTTATTGGACAATAGTGCACTAAGTATGCTAAAAGCATGAAAAATGCGCTAAACAAAAACAATTAATAAAATAGTTTCAATCGCAAAAATTATTTTTTTTAGTCTAGATCTATTAAAAATTATTTACATTCAAAATAATTGATGATTTTTCACTCAATGGTAGAGATTTTTTTATTTTTTTTTTAAGTTTTGTTTTTCATTTATCTTTTTTTATTTTTTTATTTAAATAATAAAATTACGTAGGAGAGAAAAGAAGCGAAAACGATGAGGAGAAATCCGATGGCGATATAATGGAAACTAATGAAAAACGTAAGAAAAGAAAAGAGGCAGAATGAAACGAACGACATTTCGATAAACAATTGTTGCCAACTAAAGAATACACATTTCTGCTACCAGCGAAAGAGTTTTAGACATTTGAGTCTACAAAGTTGAAAAGTTCACAAAAATTATTTTATGCTTTAGTAAAATACTTCGCGTGGTCGAGAGGCTAAGTGCACTTGGCTTGCCTTGCGGGCTCGAGGTTCGACACCCAACTTGGGCAGAGTTGTACTGAGTACCTGAAGGCAGCACCTTCTCCTAGATACCCCCCCCCCCCACTGGTCCACAACTGAGATTGGACCAAAGCGCTCTGAGCATGCTATAAGCATGAAAGTAGCGCTATATAAAAGCCATAATTTCTTTATTTATCAGTACTTCCGTATTCTGTACACCGGATACACCACAAAGAACTAATGGTTTGCCTACACGCATGAAAATCTTCAACACACTCTAAGAAAAATATTTTGCTTTTTTTTATTATCTAGAAAAATGCATTTCAATGAGTATATATAGTCGCGTGACGATTTTGCTGCTGTCCGGCTATTTTTTTTTTTTTTTTAAAAGCACCAAATTGAGTTCAATAAACATTTTCAAAATTCTAACTACTTCTGTTAAGTACACAGTTTTATATATAAAAGTTGTAAAAAAAATGTAGTACCAGCAGGATAAATCTTTACACGTTTCCTTGAGAAGCAGACAGAGAATAGACTAATACTTCATTTTTTTTCTTGCTTAGTGGCTGATATTTGCAAACAAATAAAAGTTGCACATTTTATATAGGCTTCCCTGATAGCTAACTTCCATTCATTGGCCTCCTTCAGTCGTAGGACGACTATGGTTCATCTCAGAGCACACTTCCTCATGTGGCTGTGGAGCCCTATTTTGGAGAGACACTCCCGTCCACAGATAGCGCAGGTTAAGGTGGCTTTTGCTTCGGTGGTAGAGGAGCTGGCCGTTTTTCGGATTGTGCGTTTTTCTTCCTGGGCTGAGACCCATGTACTTTCACTGTCCATAGCTTTCTTGGTCACTGTCTCTCTCCACCTGTTGCGGTCTAGAGCTATGTCTATGTCAGTATTGATGTTCACTGATTTGAGGTCACGTTTTATTACATCTATGTAACGGAGGTGGGGGCGACCAGTTTTTCTTGTGCCAGTCGCGAGTTGACCATAGAGGATGCCTTTGGGGGTGCGCTTGTCCTCCATCCGGCGAACATGTCCAAGCCAGCGCAAACGGCGTTGTCTGAGGGCTGTAAAGATGCTGGGAATACCTGATCGCGCAAGGATCTCAGTATTGCACACTTTTTCTCTCCATGTGATTTTCAAGATCCTACGGATCTTCCTATGGAATGAGTTCAGTTTTCTCTATTGCTTTGCATAGGTGGTCCATGATTCACTGCCATACAGCAGTGTACTCATAACGCATGCCTTGTAGACTTCCATTTTGGTCACCGTAGTTAGCTTATGGTTTTCCCAAACTCTTGGTCTGAGTCTAGCGAATGTCAAGGCAGCCTTCCCTATGCGTTTTTTCATCTCCTCTTCTAGAGACAGGTCATCTGTAATTGTGGATCCCAGATAGCAGAATTCGTTTACGGCGTCCAGCTTGTTATCGTCTATGAGGATGGAGGGTGGTGCTGTAGCTGGTGGTCCCATAACATTTGTTTTCTTCGTGCTAATAGTCAAGCCATATTCTTTACAGGCCTGAGAGAAGCGGGACATTAGTGACTGAAGTTCCTCTTGTGTGTGTGCCACTACCGCTGCGTCATCCGCGAATAGCATATCTCTTACGAGGGTGGCTCTGATTTTAGTTTTGGCCCTCAGTCTGGCAATATTTAGGAGTTTGCCATCAAATCTGGAATGGAGATAGATGCCTTCAGTGGATTTGTCAAACGCGTTGTGGATTAGCAGTGAAAATAGTATTCCAAAGAGGGTTGGGGCCAGGACACATCCTTGTTTAACTCCGCTGTTTATACTGAAACTTTCAGAGCTGGCACCGTTGAATTGCACTGTACCCATCATATTTTGGTGGAAAGATATGATTACATTTAGTAGCTTGGGAGGACAGTTTTTGTAGCCTGGGAAGTATCACTCGAGCAGAGACTTTGCCTACAATACTTAAGAGGGAGATTCCCCTGTAATTGTTGCAGTCGCTTCTGTCACCTTTGTGTAATGATTTTAGCATCCCGCAGGTCTTGTGGTACAGCACCATCTTGCCAACATTTGCAAAGCAGTTTGTGTAGTGGTTGGATTAGAGTAGTTTTGCATTGTTTTAGAAGATCTGGGGGGATACCATCGCATCCGGGTGCTTTGCGGGCAGCAATGTTGTCTATGGCTTTGTTGAGCTCTGAAAGGGTGGGTGTTTCATCTAGCTCGTTCATTGTGGGTAATTGTATGATGGCCTTAAGGGCTGAGTCAGAGACTGAGCTTGTTGTGGCGTAGAGCTCAGAGTAATGTTCAACCCATCTGTGCATTTGTTGGCACTTGTCTGTGATAATTTCCCCAGTGGTTGATTTCAGAGGTGCTGTCTTGTTTTGGGAGGGTCCGATAGCCTTTTTGATTCCTTCGTACATCCCTCTTATGTTGCCCACTTGGGCTGCGAGCTGAATACTCTCACTGAGCTCTACCCAGTATTCATTGGCACAGATCCTTGCTGTCCTCTGTGCATTGGCTCTAGCTTCTTTCAGGTTTAGCAGGTTGCGTTGGGTAGATTTTGCCTTGTAAGTAGCGAGTGCATCTCTCTTTGCTCTGATGACAGGTGCTAAAATAACTGCTTTAGAGTCGAACCAATCATTTTGTTTTGTAATTTTTTTTCCAAAGATTTCCAGGGAAGTCTTTTGTATGGTGGACTTGAGGTGCTCACATTTTTCTGTTTCTATATTTTTATACTCGCGTTCAAAAGATTCCGCAAACTGTATCTGGATATCAGGGTGACACATCTTGCATACATCCGATTGGGGTCTTCCAATCTGCTTGGTATGGTGGATTTTTTTTGGGGAGAAGATTGATCTTACAACATACCAAGGAGTGATCTGTGTCGGCACTCCACTAACTTCCATTAGGGGATAAGAATCAGTGTTGCGCTAAGCACCACCCTAGCGACGCCATTGGACTAGAGAGTATCGCATGTCAGATAACCTGAACACAATCATATCTTGACCTAACTCCTACCTCTTTCCTCGCAAACAAATAGTCCCTGTAGGTAACTTCCCATTTTAGGTGTTAGATATAGATTTAAATTTAAAGTGATCAGAACATCTAAATGACCTTTATATAAGGTCACCAGAGATTTGACAAAAGGATGACATATCCTCTTTTTTTAGGGTAGTGTTCTCCGTCCGGCAGACAATAGTCTAAAGTGTGAAAATGTCCACTCTTGTTTATTTAATTGTATTTTATCCATCAAGAGAATAATTGTTTCTTTCATAACTTCTGGTTTAAGTTTAAAACACACTAACTTGCTCATAAATAGATTTTTTTTACTATCTCCTTCCTTAATAGGTAATAAATACTTGCATACTTTTTTACTTGCTAATTGGCATACTGCTCACGTTGAATAAGTAATATAGGAGAGACATAGCTAGACTCTCGGTGGACTCAGCACTTTCGCAAAGATACTTAATGTAGAAGTTATATAGCCTAACAGGTTTTATTAAATACAATGTAGGACAGTTTAAAAGTTTAATTTTCTTCTTGTTGTTGTTTTGGTCCTCCTTTAAAAAACGTTGTCATCCTTTTTGTCCTCCTCTTGGCATCTTGGTGTCTGCTAACCCTAACACTAACCCTTTAAGAGATCTGAATGGCTAGAGACCAATCCAAACACGTGCAAATCACATTCAGAGCGCTCACACATCATGATATATCGATGATTTAAAATTGCAATCTCTGCTACACTCGAAGATACTGACAATTTAATGGAAATAAACTCCCCCCCCCTTCCTCACAAAAAAAACCGATCTCTCATCTTTGAACGTTTTCCACAGCACCAGATCTACATGCATCACGTGGACATGCACGCCCTCACACAGCACCAGATCTACATGCATCACGTGGTCATGCACCGCCCTCACACAGCACCAGATCTACATGCATCACGTGGTCATGCACGCCCTCACACAGCACCAGATCTACATGCATCACGTGGTCATGCACAGCCCTCACACAGCACTAGATCTACATGCATCACGTAATCATGCACGCCCTCACACAGCACCAGATCTACATGCATCACGTGGTCATGCACCGCCCTCACACAGCACCAGATCTACATGCATCACGTGGTCATGCACCGCCCTCACACAGCACCAGATCTACATGCATCGCGTGGTCATGCACCGCCCTCACACAGCACCAGATCTACATGCATCACGTGGTCATGCACCGCCCTCACACAGCACCAGATCTACATGCATTGCGTGGTCATGCACGGCCTCACACAGCACCAGATCTTCATGCATCGCGTGGTCATGCACCGCCCTCACAAAGCACCATATCTACATGCATTGCGTGGTCATGCACCGCCCTCACACAGCACCAGATCTACATGCATCGCGTGGTCATGCACCGCCCTCACACAGCACCAGATCTACATGCATCGCGTGGTCATGCACCGCCCTCACACAGCACCAGATCTACATGCATCACGTGGTCATGCACCGCCCTCACACAGCACCAGATCTACATGCATCGCGTGGTCATGCACCGCCCTCACACAGCACCAGATCTACATGCATCGCGTGGTCATGCACCACCCTCACACAGCACCAGATCTACATGCATCGCGTGGTCATGCACCGCCCTCACACAGCACCAGATCTACATGCATCGCGTGGTCATGCACCGCCCTCACACAGCACCAGATCTACATGCATCACGTGGTCATGCACCGCCCTCACACAGCACCAGATCTACATGCATCACGTGGTCATGCACCGCCCTCACAAAGCACCATATCTACATGCATTGCGTGGTCATGCACCGCCCTCACACAGCACCAGATCTACATGCATCGCGTGGTCATGCACCGCCCTCACACAGCACCAGATCTACATGCATCACGTGGTCATGCACCGCCCTCACACAGCACCAGATCTACATGCATCACGTGGTCATGCACCGCCCTCACACAGCACCAGATCTACATGCATCGCGTGGTCATGCACCACCCTCACACAGCACCAGATCTACATGTATCGCGTGGTCATGCACCGCCCTCACACAGCACCAGATCTACATGCATCGCGTGGTCATGCACCGCCCTCACACAGCACCAGATCTACATGCATCACGTGGTCATGCACCGCCCTCACACAGCACCAGATCTACATGCATCACGTGGTCATGCACGCCCTCACACAGCACCAGATCTACATGCATCACGTGGTCATGCACCGCCCTCACACAGCACCAGATCTACATGCATCGCGTGGTCATGCACCGCCCTCACACAGCACCAGATCTACATGCATCGCGTGGTCATGCACCGCCCTCACACAGCACCAGATCTACATGCATCGCATGGTCATGCACCGCCCTCACACAGCACCAGATCTACATGCATCGCGTGGTCATGCACCGCCCTCACACAGCACCAGATCTACATGCATCACGTGGTCATGCACCGCCCTCACACAGCACCAGATCTACATGCATCACGTGGTCATGCACCGCCCTCACACAGCACCAGATCTACATGCATCACGTGGTCATGCATCGCCCTCACACAGCACCAGATCTACATGCATCACGTGGTCATGCACCGCCCTCACACAGCACCAGATCTACATGCATCACGTGGTCATGCACGCCCTCACACAGCACCAGATCTACATGCATCACGTGGTCATGCACGCCCTCACACACATATTCAAACATCTTTACTTTTAGCCATCGAGCACAGCACACATGCTCTTACGCCTGATCTTTTACAAAGTACAATCTCTTCACTTGGGCATAGGGCACCTTTAACCCTCCACCTTTAACCCTTTCCTCTCTCAATTTCGTTTTTATCCAACAGTCAGTAAATCTCTCAAGGGACGTAATCGTGTTAGCAAAATGAAATGTTTATCATTAACCCGCGGGGTCACAGAGTTTCTTGTGATGTCTCGGACTCACTCAAATATCAAAAACTTTGCCAGTATCAAAATGTCCGAGCATCTTATGCAGCCATCGCGACGAGTTATTTTAAAATCCTATCATTATACCACTAAACAAAATAAATAAATAAAATCAAACAAATTCTAGAAACAGTCGACTCTTCTCGACTGCAACACCCAGCGGTAGTTCGTCATCTGATACGAGGCTCATAAAAAATTAATTTTGAAAATATGGTTTGAAACTCAATAGCTGGCACTGGAAACAAAAAATAGGACCCAAGGGAGGAGACTCGGAAAACTCTGTAAAAAAACAACAACAACATTAGATCGCAGGTTCTCAACCTATTTGTATTGCGGTGGGACGGTGGGTGTGGTAGATGGGGAGCATGTGGTGGGAGGGGGAACTTTGCCTTCTTGGTATCCAGAAATTGTAGAGTGTTTTTTTTTTTTCTCGAGATCTCTTTTTTTTTCTAAAGGCATATTAGGAATTGTAACTGGTTTCTATTTCTGTTAAAATGCTCATAAAAAATATACAGATGAATGAGTTTTAGCGTTCTAGAAAAAAAAAAGAAAAATTTAAAAAGTCTTTTTTTTTTTAAAATAATTTCTTCTTTATAAAGCTGATGACTTTTTTGTAAGATGAAAAGGAACATTTTACCCACCCCAACTCACTGATCCCATCCCTTTTGACGAAAAAAAAAAAAGAAAATCTTGGTTACGCTCTTGTATAAATCTATATAAATTCTAGCTTGGTGATAAAGATTCAGACTTGGAAATATTAAAAGACACCAGAACTAGGTAGAGCTATGGAGTAGGCTACAGAAGGTTCTAGTTTGGCCAAGCTAATGATTCCCTTTTCCTACTGGCATAAAGGTCTTCTCTAGCGACAGACTCCTCACGAGCGCCACTTAGTAGCTGAAAAGCATTGTTAGGGACATTGCAGAACCGGTACTTGAGTGAAATCTGGGGACATTGCAGCACCCGGTACTTGAGTGAAATCTGGGGACATTGCAGCACCCGGTACTTGAGTGAAATCTGGGGACATTGCAGCACCCGGTACTTGAGTGAAATCTGGGGACATTGCAGCACCCGGTACTTGAGTGAAATCTGGGGACATTGCAGCACCCGGTACTTGAGTGAAATCTGGGGACATTGCAGCACCCGGTACTTGAGTGAAATCTGGGGACATTGCAGCACCCGGTACTTGAGTGAAATCTGGGGACATTGCAGCACCCGGTACTTGAGTGAAATCTGGGGACATTGCAGCACCCGGTACTTGAGTGAAATCTGGGGACATTGCAGCACCCGGTACTTGAGTGAAATCTGGGGACATTGCAGCACCCGGTACTTGAGTGAAATCTGGGGACATTGCAGCACCCGGTACTTGAGTGAAATCTGGGGACATTGCAGCACCCGGTACTTGAGTGAAATCTGGGGACATTGCAGCACCCGGTACTTGAGTGAAATCTGGGGACATTGCAGCACCCGGTACTTGAGTGAAATCTGGGGACATTGCAGCACCCGGTACTTGAGTGAAATCTGGGGACATTGCAGCACCCGGTACTTGAGTGAAATCTGGGGACATTGCAGCACCCGGTACTTGAGTGAAATCTGGGGACATTGCAGCACCCGGTACTTGAGTGAAATCTGGGGACATTGCAGCACCCGGTACTTGAGTGAAATCTGGGGACATTGCAGCACCCGGTACTTGAGTGAAATCTGGGGACATTGCAGCACCCGGTACTTGAGTGAAATCTGGGGACATTGCAGCACCCGGTACTTGAGTGAAATCTGGGGACATTGCAGCACCCGGTACTTGAGTGAAATCTGGGGACATTGCAGCACCCGGTACTTGAGTGAAATCTGGGGACATTGCAGCACCCGGTACTTGAGTGAAATCTGGGGACATTGCAGCACCCGGTACTTGAGTGAAATCTGGGGACATTGCAGCACCCGGTACTTGAGTGAAATCTGGGGACATTGCAGCACCCGGTACTTGAGTGAAATCTGGGGACATTGCAGCACCCGGTACTTGAGTGAAATCTGGGGACATTGCAGCACCCGGTACTTGAGTGAAATCTGGGGACATTGGAGCCGAACTTTAATTAAGCTCGCTATTCGTTAAGGCCTTTATTTTTGAAACCTGTTTACTCTAACTACAGCAAACTTCGCCAAATCTCTAGGCTACGGGGAAATCCTTGAATTTTATAACAAAGTAAAATGCCTCCATTTTATTTAGTTGACTTGAAGTCATTGCCTTAATATTTCAAACTAGGGTTTCATCAAAACTTGTAAGACGGAGAATAATAGTATGTCTGTAACTGTGCGATTTCAAGTTTGAATTTATATTATAGTAATCGTATAAACATTTTGTATACAGCATCATGCATGCTGTAAATTATATCGATACCAGTATTCAGAGTATAGCACTGTGCGATACATAATTATTTGTTGCTTTATAATTATTCTTTTCTCTTCGCTCTACCCGTGGGTCTAGTCTGGGTCATGGGCCACCAACCAGCTGCCTTCTGGCGACTGACGTCTACGTTCCTGATGAGACTCTCCAACTGTTCCCCGCGTCTTGACCATCTGCTAGGCATCTGCTTCCAAATCGTGGCGCTATGTTTTCCTGGCCGTCACCTCATTTTCTTTGGAGATTCCATGCCTTTTTATGAGAAATGTTCTTTAACAAAGTCGAAATAAAGTTTTTAATTGTTCTGCCAATCATATTTTTCTACCACTTATTTTCACTCTTGCAAATAAATACAGGCATTTTCGTTTTTGTTCTATCTATCTATCTATCTATCTATCTGTCTGTCTGTCTGTCTGTCTGTCTGTCTGTCTGTCTGTCTATCTATCTATCTATCTATCTATCTATCTATCTATCTAACGAGCGCTACTCTTAACTATCACTAATTACATTACATTTACTAAAATTGTATTATAATTGAAAAGAAAACAACATGAAAAATGAAAAAAAAAATCAAAAGATATATTTCCCTTTTTACGATACTAAACAAAATTAAATAATTACCACTATCTAAATATCTTTTTTGTTCATTTGTTTTATTGATTTATGCGTTGTTAAGAACAATGAATAATTGTGCAAAGTTTCCACGTGATCCGAGTTCAAGAAGGGGGAGAAATAACTTGTTCAAAATTTGTACCAGACAGACAGACCGAATGAGTTGATATAAGCTTTGTACCAGACAGACAGACGGAATGAGTTGATATAAGCTTTGTACCAGACAGACAGACGGAATGAGTTGATATAAGCTTTGTACCAGACAGACAGACGGAATGAGTTGATATAAGCTTTGTACCAGACAGACAGACGGAATGAGTTGATATAAGCTTTGTACCAGACAGACAGACGGAATGAGTTGATATAAGCTTTGTACCAGACAGACAGACGGAATGAGTTGATATAAGCTTTGTACCAGACAGACAGACGGAATGAGTTGATATAAGCTTTGTACCAGACAGACAGACGGAATGAGTTGATATAAGCTTTGTACCAGACAGACAGACGGAATGAGTTGATATAAGCTTTGTACCAGACAGACAGACGGAATGAGTTGATATAAGCTTTGTACCAGACAGACAGACGGAATGAGTTGATATAAGCTTTGTACCAGACAGACAGACGGAATGAGTTGATATAAGCTTTGTACCAGACAGACAGACGGAATGAGTTGATATAAGCTTTGTACCAGACAGACAGACGGAATGAGTTGATATAAGCTTTGTACCAGACAGACAGACGGAATGAGTTGATATAAGCTTTGTACCAGACAGACAGACGGAATGAGTTGATATAAGCTTTGTACCAGACAGACAGACGGAATGAGTTGATATAAGCTTTGTACCAGACAGACAGACGGAATGAGTTGATATAAGCTTTGTACCAGACAGACAGACGGAATGAGTTGATATAAGCTTTGTACCAGACAGACAGACGGAATGAGTTGATATAAGCTTTGTACCAGACAGACAGACGGAATGAGTTGATATAAGCTTTGTACCAGACAGACAGACGGAATGAGTTGATATAAGCTTTGTACCAGACAGACAGACGGAATGAGTTGATATAAGCTTTGTACCAGACAGACAGACGGAATGAGTTGATATAAGCTTTGTACCAGACAGACAGACGGAATGAGTTGATATAAGCTTTGTACCAGACAGACAGACGGAATGAGTTGATATAAGCTTTGTAAAAACAAACTAGAGTAGAACCTGCCGTGGTCTGTTTGGTTAGTAACGTTACGAATTATGTTATTCGTATTTTGTAAATTCTTTACACTTTAAATGCAGAAAGCAATGTAGGTGGCTTTTACTTTTGGTGTAAATGTTATTAGAGCCAACATAAGTTATTAGGCCTAGACCATAGACTTATATATGATATATCTAGACTGGTCATGGAGATCTTTTAAAACTACAAAAAATGTGAAAAAATTGTTAAAAGTTGAAACAAGGCGTTGTTTTGTAAAGACACCATAGATGGAATGTATTTTTAACCCTAACATATGTAACATATAATTTAATTTTTAGATCTAGATCTAGTAACTGAACATCAAAAATAAGAGACAGTACTCTCGTCTCATAATTATTATGTAAATATTCTTTTTTAGATAATTGAACCAGAAAGATCTAGGTTATCAATCTATTTAAATGTACATAAGATGATTAAAATCAACAGACATGAATTATTTCGATCTAGGATTTTTGAAACATTATCTCAATGGAAACTAACAGGAAATGGCTTTGTTTCTATTATTTGCGTGAATATATAGGTTGTGATTAATAGTTCATTCTAAAGAAAATCCGAGAAATGATTTTGCATTATCTCTAAACTTTGAAAACTAAAGATTATTACTTTACATTACATAAATTCGTTCCTTATATCTGCAAATTTAGAATTCCTGACGTACATTCTTTCATTAGACAATACCGAAATGATACACATCTCTCTATTTCTAGTTCTAAAACTCTAATTCAACTCTAGAACTTCTCTTCGCAAATATAGTTTTATACTTAAACACACAAACGAACTAATTATAGGCCCTTCATTTCATATTTTAATCAAATTACCATTCACATTTGTTTTTCTAAAGCATTTTTCATACATTCATTCGCTATAGCTGCAAAGATGTGTTGACATAAATTTTAATAGTTCCATTCATGAGTCGCGTACATCTAACAAAAAAGGTCACGCATACGCAGACAGAAGCCTCCACACACGCGCAGAATGAACTCTATCCAAGCCAATATTTAACACTAGATAAGTCTCGATCTATCTCTAACTCAATATCTAATTCAAAGATGATAGATCTACTTTATACTTTAACACATGAACATACAAAATATAGTCTATTGATTTCATTATTTTAATCAAATATATATTTAGGCCTATAATGTTTTTATTTGAAAAAAATGGATTTAGGTCGATTAGCTATTTGATAGCTCCATTCATATTATTTTTACATTCACTTTACTTATAAAATTATTATTTCTCAGTGACTATATCGATAGTGATATGCAAATTAAGACCCGTGGGCCGCGTGTAACATATGGCTAGTATTAATATATATATAAAAGTCTTGGGCCTAGACATTTATTAATACTCTGATATTTACAAAGAAAGCGAGGTTAGCCGTATCACGTAAGGGGAAAGACAACAGTGTCACATTTTTTTTCCTTTGCCGTCATTCGGAACAATTTCATTCACTAATAATATAAAGCCAAAATTAATTTTTCGATGATAAAGCATTTTAAAACTAATAAAACAATCGACTTCAGGTGTCCCGATGAGACCAATAAGCTGATATATACACAAGAAGTACTTGTGTTACAGTATCGGATAAACATCAAATCATGAAGTCCAGTTGGTTTGTTTGACCTAACAGCCGAAGTTCTCCACCAGAAGAAGTGCCCCAGGCTCCGAGATATAAAAAGGTGGGAAGAGGACGTATCTGTTAGTCACGAGACCAAGATCTGTATGAGAGTTAGGACAAATCGCACCATACGGCTCAATTTCTTGCTAGAGCACTATGGGAGTAGTCATTCCTGCTCTGATACCAATCAGAGTTATCTCTTTCCTCTGAGCATTTGACATTACAAGTCTCTCTACCTTCTCTTATACCAACTATCACTCTTGTGTTTTCTCTCACTCGACATGGATGTACACACTTCCCCATGCTTATAGAGAGCTTATATTGTACAAAGCTTAATTTAATTCATTCTGTCTGCCTGTCTGAAATCTTTTACACTCTACAGCTTCAGCTTCCCATTTTCGGATCAAGTCGAAACTTTGCTCAATTATTCATTGTCGATGACAACACATGAATCAATTAAAAAAAAAACAATTAGTTAATCAATTTGTCTTAATTAATTAATATTGTGTGGTAGTACAGCAGTACTGAAGTGTCACGTGTTTCGTGTTTTAATACTTTTAGATTTTACTTTTAATATTGTGTTGTTAACCTTTTTAAGTTTAAAATTTATATGAAACATGTTCCTGAATATTTATAAATGTCTAGATTGAGAGAGAGAAAGAGAGAGAGAGAGAGAGAGAGAAAGAGGAAAAGAAAGAGAGAAAGAAATAGTGATTGAGAGCGATTGAAATCAAAGGTTTGGCTCTGCTCTGCATGACAAAATCATTGTACATTGTGTGTTGTTAAGCTGACGAAGAAACAGCTATAAGCATAACAATCTATAATGAAACTATTTTGAAGTTTCTAAAATTTTAAGAGGTATGGTAACATAGTCTTAAATATAAAATTATGACTTTGTCCTATCTGTTCAGAAACTTAGCAGCATATGGTCATCATAACAATCACAGCACCATTAACACTTGTCACCATACATACACCACAAGCAAGACCATATACGAATACAAACTTATTACAGCACACCATCACTATGCCATCTTTACCATCACCACCAACAAACGCAAACACAGCAAACAATGGACTAAAGGAAGGACAAAGGAGAACGTTGGTGTAGAAATGAAACAGGTGTTGTTTTTTTGACGACAAAACGCAAAGTGTCCCTCTTAAATGTTTGGGACATACACCCACACACACTCTCTCTCTCTCACGCACACACACACACAAGTCAAAATACCACACTGTCTCTCTCTCTCTCTCACACACACAAGTCAAAATACAGCATGCAGACTACACTCAGCTCGGGGCAAGACAATTCGTTTGCTCTAGAGGCACTCATCAGTTCATTTCAAATGCACGCGGAACAACCTAGCTTGCACGCAACTTTCTCACAGCATTGTCTCCCTTTGTTTTGAAGGCTTCTCAGAAAATGTAAATGCTTTTTTTTTTCTGTATGTCTTTTTTTTTTATTTATGCAAAACGTCAGTAGAAGACAACAACCACACAAAGGAGGCATCGCAAACTCAAATCAACAACCACACAAAGGAGGCATCGCAAACTCAAATCAACAACCACACAAAGGAGGCATCGCAAACTCAAATCAACAACCACACAAAGGAGGCATCGCAAACTCAAATCAACAACCACACAAAGGAGGCATCGCAAACTCAAATCAACAACCACACAAAGGAGGCATCGCAAACTCAAATCAACAACCACACAAAGGAGGCATCGCAAACTCAAATCAACAACCACACAAAGGAGGCATCGCAAACTCAAATCAACAACCACACAAAGGAGGCATCGCAAACTCAAATCAACAACCACACAAAGGAGGCATCGCAAACTCAAATCAACAACCACACAAAGGAGGCATCGCAAACTCAAACCAACAAGCACACATAAGGCAACACAAACTCAAACGCTAACTCACGAACAGAAATATGGAAACAAAAATGTAAAAAAAAACAACAACAAGGTTACATAGACTATTTGTGTGGAAATACAAACTCAAAATCGGCCCCCAAAGTGGTCCACCCAGGGAGGTAAAATCTTGTCACAAGGTCTGTAAGGGAAACTTTACTTTTTTACTTTGCATATAACTAATTGTATTTTTATATAATTGTTTCCCTTGGACAAAGACTAGACTTGTGTATTCAACAGACAAATGTGTCTATGTTTCAGGTCTGCACACACTACTGTTCAATTATAGTTTGGAAAACTTTTACAAGTTGATCTGTGGAAAGCAATGTTTACGTCGATACTTGTCTCTTGTAGGAGTAATGTACATCTCCTCTGAGGCTAGCCTTTCCAAGATGTGAATGATTGAACGAGAGAGAGAGAGAGAGAGAGAGACGAGAGAGAGAGAGAGAGAGAGAAAAGAGATAGTTGTATGAATGAGTTTGTGATTGAATGATTGAAAGAGGGAAAATATGATACATGGAGCGCAAGAGTGTCATTGTGTAACATGTTTCCTTGTGGTTTCAACTTTTACTTTAGATTGAATGACATTTCTTCGAGGAAATTTGAATATAGACAAAATAACGACGGAAGTTTGTGTTACATAAACTCTTGGGCGTCTCTAGTGGGCCCGTTGAACGCTAACATTACTTTGCACACACACAAAAAGACACTCACCCTTTATTGTCAGTTGTGACCATGAAATGACCAACAATAAAACTTAGTTTGTTTGGCAAACAAAGTTGATAAATGAACAAAAAATTTCTCACGTGATAAAATTATTTTCGCGCATGTCTAGACACATTTTTTGTACATTACTCTTTGTCATTCGTTTGGCATTATAACCGTAGCATCTGCCCCATTTCCGTTAAACGTAGCAACACAAAATTAAAATGGCGGATGACATGCACAGAGTATATTGAGCTCGAGATAGTGTTTATCATCACCAAAGTGACTTGCAATTCTTCACTTAGATCTATATTTAGCATTTCCCTGGACAGAGCACAAGATATGGAGAAATTAATTTAAAATTTAAAAAAAAACAACCAAAAAAAAAACAGAAAAGCTTAGAAAACAAGGGAGAATACTGATCCACAGAAAACATCAACATTCTGAAAGCACGACTTAAAAAATGCCATTTTTAATGAAAAAAAGAGAAAGCGTTGAGTTAGAGCCTGTGCAAGTTTTGGGCCCATAGAGAGGAGAAGGATGCTTAACTCTTTCTCTCCGAATTATTTTCTTCGTTCCAATAGAATTATTTATTTTGCTCATTTGTAGGCCTATTTCACTATTCTGTTATGATTAAACTTCAATATTTTTTTTTTGTTTGATATCAGAAACTAATATGTTTGGCATTGAGTTATACAGAACTGCACTGCTCTTTTTTTGACTCAACACAAATTAAAGTTTATAAATCCAAAAATCAATTTAGTTTAGTGGGAGTCAAATCAACGTTGGCATCGTCGATTAAGGAGAGGACAAGTTAAAAATGGTTGGAAGGCGAGACCGTTGGACCGGGGCCACTTTTGATCGTCTGGTATTCGCACAGGATTCCTTCTTCTTATCTTCTTATAAAATACAGACGTTACTTCAAAAAAAGAAGATGTTTACGTCCTTCGCGTCCTGCGTCTAGTAATGCATGTCAACCAGCAACTTCTTGTCATCGCTGACTGCTTTACAACTTAGATTAGCATGCGGCGCATTTCGATTATTCGTGTCTGTCAAAGCGATTAATTCAAGCGTGACTGCTGATCTGAACATGACAAGGATAGTTAGCCCACTGACTTAGCCTACTCATGGTTGGAAAACACATTCTGATCATATTAATTAACTTCGTACCATGGCCAAGACTTCTTAGGAGAGGGAAGGTTAATTACTAAGGAGAAATGCGGTAATAACTTAGGAGAGAAAGGTTAATTACTTAGAAGAGAAAAGTTTATTTCTTATAGAGGGTTAACCGATTATGTAGAAGAGAAAGTTTTACTGTTTATAAAAATCTATTTTCAAACCTTTTGCTAGTTTCATTAAAAAAAAAATTTAATGTTTAAATGATATTAGCTTTATATGTCATATCATCTAATATATAAAACAGAGAGAAAGGCGTATGTATGTATGTCCCATATGGAAATCAAAACCGTTTGACCAATCTTGATTAAAACTTGCTACAAATGTTCCATAGATTATGGTGGAAACCGTAGTGTATGTTTAATGTCCCTACCACTACCGGAGGCCCTAAAAATAGACAAAAGTACCTAATTATTTTAAAAAACTAGATTTTTTAATAAATAGGGTAAACCCGTTTCCACAGTATTTTATATTTGATATGAATATATCGGCTTAACGGGTAAGCCCATTTTCACAAATTACATTTATTTTTGTGGCGAAAGAGAAAAACTAGAAAGGAATATTAGCTAAGTTTGACAGATCTAAATTCAATCCACTAGATTAGTAGTACGTAAACTAAGGCCCGCAGGCCGAGGGTATTATCTGGCTAGTTTAATTATATAAGTATAGTTTTATATAAGTATAGTGTGGCATTACATTTCATATTTATTAATTGATATTTCTTTTTTTTAATAACATTTTTTTTAACCTTTACAAATGGAAAATTCAACAAAAAACGCTGAAAGGATGCGTGTTGTCATGCTTGGCGTGAAGTTCTCTTTTGAAACCTGTAGACCTTTATATTTACATTTTAGCTAGAACAGAAAACAAAATCTTTCAATATTTCCGACATTCTATAAAGGATTTAAATCTTGGGATAGCTTAATATTTTGCCATATTTTTATTGTGTGTTTGTTTCCCTTTATTTTTGGGTTTGTTTCACGTTGTTGCGCTGTTTTATCCGTGTCTGTGAATTCAGATTTGTTTTCAAGTTGTTGCTTTTTGTTTTGTTTTGTTTTGTTTTCAACAATGAACGTGTTTCTATGTGACCAAATGTACAGAGGAGCTGTCTGTGGCCTGAAAAACAAAAATCGTTCTGTGAGTTCACCTTTGTCTGTGCTGCTAGCATGCTTGCTGGATTTACCTTAACAGGTAGACATCTAAGCCACATGATGTATATCTTACAAGCGGATATATAGTCACAACGAATATCGTTGTTGTTTGGTTAAAACAAGACTGCTCTATTTGGAAAGAGAGTATGCCGTTATGAAGGTGTAAAAAGAATCGATGGGTTTACTTTCCAGACATACTTTACTTATTGGGGAGGAGTTTTTAATATATATATATATATATATATATATAATTGTTCATTAAAGTTATTCATTATAAGCATGAATGAGTGTCAATATATGAATCGATTATCGTGTATTTTTATTTCAGACAATGGCTTCACTTCGGCTGTCCTGACGAGACTGTGCATTTTACTCCGAACAGGCAAATGATTTAAGTCACTTATATATATTTAAAGAGAACACACTAGAGAATCAAATACAATGTTATGGGCCCGTTTTGAGATTTTAGTCGTTTGTTTTCAGGTTGCGTCCCTTTATTAATGGTTTTTGGTGGAATTATATTTAAAGAGAACTACATCGAATGGTTTAAATTACATCCCTTGAATTAAAGAGGAGAACAACGACTTTGAAGTTTTCACATATTTTTTTCTTACTTCCTTTTGAGGTTGGAAACCTTGAGTACCAGCTTCTTTAATGTAGGAGATAAGAGACCGAAGGTGAATGCAGCTAAATTAATTGCATCTGAAAGAGAGTAAACCTACGTTGACCTGTTAGTTGTAGGAATACAAAGACCTGTCAAATTTATGAATTCTGTGCCGCTATTCAATAATACCAATTTAAAGCATCGTCTATTTCTATTATACACATCTCCAACTGGGACCCATCTTAGATTGTGGATTGAAGAAACTGTCAAAACAATGCAGAATGCTGCAAGCTTGGCTGGAAGAGTTAACGACCATCATCTTTGAGAGATAACTGGGAAGGAAATTCGTCGTGATGGTGAAATTGTATACAATTAAATTTACAGCCAGCAGTTTGTGACTTACCTACAGATTTGACGGTGCATGCTAAGTCAGTAGACATTATGTCATCATTCTTTATTTAGAAATTTAGATTCCAAGAAAATATGACTTTAGTTTTTTATAGCATATTTGTTTTATTTCTTAAAGTCTGTAGGAGTGGACCTACGGGCACAACGTCTTAGCTTATAAGCAGCTTTACATCATTTGTACGGCACATTTCATTTGAAACACAACTAGTGGACTTTGGCACAACAAATTAAACAATGTCAAGGACGCTGAAGTGAACTCCAATGTTGCCAACGTAAATAAAGTCTACAAACAGAAGAGCTGAGAACATTGGAGTCTGCAGGGCTAGAAAGTGCACACAAAGAATTCTAGAATTTTAAAACACACACAAAAAAACTTGCATATCTACCCTTCCTTTATTTTGTACACCGGATAGACCTAAAATCTTGCTATTTATGGATGTTGCGTCATGTATGAAAATCTTCAATAAGTTCAAGAACACATTCCTAATGGAGAGGATTCATTTTGTTTTAGAATGTGTGCAAACGGGCTTGTCCTTTCAGTGTTTAGCGCCAGAACAATGTTGCGTTAAATAATGTCGGAATTGCAGCTCTAGTATCAAAACGTCTTTTAGTAACAAACAAAAAAAACGACGTTTGCTCAAAAAAACTGTTGCAAGGATTTGTATGAGAAACCTTTTGGTGCTTTTGGTGAATCTAATACTAACTAGTGAATCTAATACTAACTAGTGAATCTAATACTAACTAGTGAATCTAATACTAACTAGTGAATCTAATACTAACTAGTGAATCTAATACTAACTAGTGAATCTAATACTAACTAGTCGGCCCTCGCGTAGCATACGCCGTTATTTTGCAGGGCCGGCCTTAGGCCAATGCAACCTATGCGACCGCAGTGGACCCTGCACTTTCAAAGGACCCGCGCTAATTCTAGGTGCAAATTATTAAATTAAACCATTTTATAACTAATAACAGAATTCCCGCAGCCTCCTGGTTTACCAGGAGCTCCTTGAAATCTCCTGAAATTGCAAAATATACCAAAACGTCATGGAAATCTCCGGAAATTATAAAAATCTTTAGAAAACTAAAAAAAATATATAAATTCCTGAAATATATAGACAGAAATTGTCATTTCGGGGTGTCATTATGATCTATGTAGGAAACAGGATTTTTATGATGTACTGTATGACCGCTATACGCAAGGCTCGAAAAGTAGTTCTGTACGTAGCAAAGAATGAATTTCATGCAAAGACCAATTTATTTTCTATTACAAATCCTTAATGTTCACTTATTATCCGTATCCCTATCCAAACTTGGCCCCGCCAAGTTTGTTTCGCATAGAGTTCCACAGCGTTGAGTCCGGCCCAGATATTTAGTAACGGGTGAATACTTGTTTTCCTCCCCCTCTCCTCTTTTTTTTTCGCCGCTAAAACTACATGGGGTAGAAATAAAAAAGAGTGATCTTTCCATGACTTCTTGGTCACAACAGTTAAGTCTGGCCCTGCTATTTTGTGACGGGTGATCACTACTTGTTCTCCCCCCCCCCTCCGCTCTTTTTTTCGTAGGGTAACTCTAGTCTGACTTGCAGATATAAAAGAGTGATCGTTCCTTTACTTCCTGTCCAATTTCTTGAGCCATGAAGAGAATTATATATATATATAAATTGAAAAGCATGCCGTATTTGAGAAAATTAAGAAACAGGGTACTTGTAAATTGAAACTAATTTTCTTTCTTTAAAAAAAAAGTAGGCTACTTAATATATATGCATATTTTTGTTTAAAAAAATGTTTGTGGAGGGTAAGGCCCTGGAATGGCTTAGCCCTAATGTCGTAAATCCTGAGCTACATTTATTACCAGCAGGCTACAATCGAATACTTCTCATCCACGACAGTGTTGCCAACCGTAACATTTAGAGTATTGTCACTAACAAATATTTGGGGAAACAAAAGTAAAAGTTTTTGACCCGCGTCGAAATTCGGATTTTTTTTTTTTGTAGCATCGATTGCCTTCTCGTAAATTCGGCCATGTAAACAAGCATTTCTTAGATAAACAGAAGGAATCAAGAAATGTAGACCTATCTAGATCTAGCAAAGGAAGTATGCACGGTAAGAAACATTTCATTCATTTGAAACGAAAAAAAAAAGGGGGGGGGAGGTGTGAAGTCTGTTCTGCGAAGTCTTTATTATTGTATGCCTTAGTCACAACAGATCCTAGTTGATGAATTTACTTATTAGTGTATGCCTTAGTCACAACAGATCCTAGTTGATGAGTTTACTTATTAGTGTATGCCTTAGTCACAACAGATCCTAGTTGATGAGTTTACTTATTAGTGTATGCCTTAGTCACAACAGATCCTAGTTGATGAGTTTACTTATTATTGTATGCCTTAGTCACAACAGATCCTAGTTGATGAGTTTACTTATTAGTGTATGCCCTAGTCACAACAGATCCTAGATGATGAGTTTACTTATTATTGTATGCCTTAGTTACAACAGATCCTAATTAATGAGTTTACTTATTAGTGTATGCCCTAGTCACAACAGATCCTAGATGATGAGTTTACTTATTAGTGTATGCCTTAGTCACAACAGATCCTAATTAATGAGTTTACTAATTAGTGTATGCCCTAGTCACAACAGATCCTAGTTGATGTGTTTACTTATTAGTGTATGCCCTAGTCACAACAGATCCTAGATGATGTGTTTACTTATTATTGTATGCCCTCGTCACAACAGATCCTAGATGATGTGTTTACTTATTATTGTATGCCCTCGTCACAACAGATCCTAGTTGATGTGTTTACTTATTATTGTATGCCCTCGTCACAACAGATCCTAGATGTGTTTACTTATTAGTGTATGCCCTCGTCACAACAGATCCTAGACGATGAGTTTACTTATTATTGTATGCCTCCATCACAAAAAATCCTAGTTGTTGAGTTTACTTATTATTGTATGCCCTCGTCACAACAGATCCTAGATGATGAGTTTACTTATTATTGTATGCCTTAGTCACAACAGATCCTAGATGATGAGTTTACGTATTAGTGTATGCCCTAGTCACAACAGATCCTAGATGATGTGTTTACTTATTATTGTATGCCCTCGTCACAACAGATCCTAGATGATGTGTTTACTTATTATTGTATGCCCTCGTCACAACAGATCCTAGTTGATGTGTTTACTTATTATTGTATGCCCTCGTCACAACAGATCCTAGATGATGTGTTTACTTATTAGTGTATGCCCTAGTCACAACAGATCCTAGATGATGTGTTTACTTATTATTGTATGCCCTCGTCACAACAGATCCTAGATGATGTGTTTACTTATTATTGTATGCCCTCGTCACAACAGATCCTAGTTGATGTGTTTACTTATTTTTGTATGCCCTCGTCACAACAGATCCTAGATGATGTGTTTACTTATTAGTGTATGCCCTAGTCACAACAGATCCTAGATGATGTGTTTACTTATTAGTGTATGCCTTAGTCACAACAGATCCTAATTAATGAGTTTACTTATTAGTGTATGCCCTAGTCACAACAGATCCTAGATGATGAGTTTACTTATTATTGTATGCCTTAGTCACAACAGATCCTAATTAATGAGTTTACTTATTAGTGTATGCCCTAGTCACAACAGATCCTAGATGATGAGTTTACTTATTATTGTATGCCTTAGTCACAACAGATCCTAATTAATGAGTTTACTTATTAGTGTATGCCCTAGTCACAACAGATCGTAGTTGATGAGTTTACTTATTAGTGTATGCCCTAGTCACAACAGATCCTAGATGATGTGTTTACTTATTATTGTATGCCCTCGTCACAACAGATCCTAGATGATGTGTTTACTTATTATTGTATGCCCTCGTCACAACAGATCCTAGTTGATGTGTTTACTTATTATTGTATGCCCTCGTCACAACAGATCCTAGATGATGTGTTTACTTATTAGTGTATGCCCTAGTCACAACAGATCCTAGACGATGAGTTTACTTATTAGTGTATGCCCTAGTCACAACAGATCCTAGGTGATGTGTTTACTTATTATTGTATGCCCTCGTCACAACAGATCCTAGATGATGTGTTTACTTATTATTGTATGCCCTCGTCACAACAGATCCTAGTTGATGTGTTTACTTATTATTGTATGCCCTCGTCACAACAGATCCTAGATGTGTTTACTTATTAGTGTATGCCCTCGTCACAACAGATCCTAGACGATGAGTTTACTTATTATTGTATGCCTCCATCACAAAAAATCCTAGTTGTTGAGTTTACTTATTATTGTATGCCCTCGTCACAACAGATCCTAGATGATGAGTTTACTTATTATTGTATGCCTTAGTCACAACAGATCCTAGATGATGAGTTTACGTATTAGTGTATGCCCTAGTCACAACAGATCCTAGATGATGAGTTTACTTATTATTGTATGTCCTCGTCAAAACAGATCCTAGTTGATGTGTTTACTTATTATTGTATGCCCTCGTCACAACAGATCCTAGATGATGTGTTTACTTATTATTGTATGCCTACGTCACAACAGATCCTAGATGATGAGTTTACTTATTATTGTATGCCCTCGTCACAACATATCCTAGATGATGAGTTTACTTATTATTGTATGCCCTCGTCACAACAGATCCTAGATGATGAGTTTACTTATTATTGTATCCCTTAGTCACAACAGATCCTAGATGATGAGTTTACTTATTAGTGTATGCCCTAGTCACAACAGATCCTAGATGATGAATTTACTTATTATTGTATGTCCTCGTCAAAACAGATCCTAGTTGATGTGTTTACTTATTATTGTATGCCCTCGTCACAACAGATCCTAGTTGATGTGTTTACTTATTATTGTATGCCCTCGTCACAACAGATTCTAGTTGATGTGTTTACTTATTATTGTATGCCCTAGTCACAACAGATCTTAGTTGATGTGTTTACTTATTATTGTATGCCCTCGTCACAACAGATCCTAGATGATGTGTTTACTTATTATTGTATGCCCTCGTCACAACAGATCCTAGTTGATGTGTTTACTTATTATTGTATGCCCTCGTCACAACAGATCCTAGATGTGTTTACTTATTAGTGTATGCCCTCGTCACAACAGATCCTAGATGATGGGTTTACTTATTAGTGTATGCCCTAGTCACAACAGATCCTAGATGATGAGTTTACTTATTATTGTATGTCCTCGTCAAAACAGATCCTAGATGATGAGTATACTTATTTTTGTATGCCTTAGTCAAGACAGATCCTAGATGATGGGTTTACTTATTTGTGTATGCCCTAGTCACAACAGATCCTAGATGATGAGTTTACTTATTATTGTATGTCCTCGTCAAAACAGATCCTAGATGATGAGTTTACTTATTATTTTGTTTTATTAATTATTTAGTTACTTTGGACCAGCTGCTTATAAAAAAAAATCTCACGTCTACAATGTCTACATGTGCCGGTAAAAAAAAAAGGGAAATTAAAATCCAAAGTGACTGGAACTGTTTGTTTAAAGATTTACTGGGCCAGTATCAGCTCACAAGCTTAGGAACCAGTCTAGAGGGTAACACTTATGAAAGTCAATCTGATTGGTTTTTAACATGATTGGAAGTTGAGCTGATTGAGTGTCACCTAGACTGCCAGTGATATGGCGTTAGGCTTACTTCTTACAGATACAACATCTTATATGGCAGTACGCGCACATAAAAGAGAAACGGCTAGAGGCCTAATTAAATAGATAACTCCAATGTACATCTAGTTACAAGAGCTTAAGAACACTACATTCAAAACTGTCACAAATTAATTTTTGTTTTAAAAACCAAATCATTGATCAAAGCCGTCTCTCATTCACTAACAACTACTTTCTAGAACAAATGCAATGACATGACAAAACACAAGAAACCAAAAGCAAATGTCATCACTTCTTCCTTAATAAATCTGATGTCTCTCTATAATTTCTCTTTCTATATATTTCTGTTAAAGCAGGCATGTCAAACAAAGCATTTGCGAGCCACATTCGGCCCGCTTGGCCACCTCAAGAATTGTCACTATAATGTTTAATTATATAGCGTTTAACAATCACCACTAATTTTCAGGTAAAATATTTACTAAAAAAAAAAGCGTACCAATCAGTTTCATTGAACTATTAGGTATTCTCTATTGATCAGATTTTTGAAAACAATTAATTTTTCGAACATTTATTTTAAATGAAACTACATGTGATAATTTCGTTTTTTTATTAACTAATTTTCTTTCAAGTTATCTTTTTAAGTTCGGTGTTAATTTGTTAACTTTTTAAGTATTATTAATTGTTAATAATTACATCATAAATAAGCCACAAATTTGATTGTGTTACCTACTACACAGAAGTCCGCTGGCTCTACTGTTATAAAGTAGTGGAGAGATTTTTTACATTGCGTGAACAAATTGTATTGTTTCTGAACATGAAAGGTGATCCTATTGAACATTTCCAAACTGACGAATGGGTTCAAGATTTGACATTCGCAGTTGATCTCACTGGTCACCTGCAAGACTTGAATCTGAAACTTCAAGGTAAAGAAAAGGTTGTTACATCTGCGAATTACCCGTCTAGTTTCCACATATAGTTTAGCGACTGTTAACCATGAAGAGTTAGTAAGCGGATAAAAAACAAATAATTGAAAGAAATATTTATAATTTAGTATCCATCGGAGCACTCGATGATAGAAAAGTGTATTGTGGACTCTAGAGTCAACTAATTTGTGATGTCAGCAGACTTGGATGTTGAACTAATAGCCTCGTTATCATCTAGCTAACGAGTGGAACGTTTGTTTCAAATCTTAGAGTTCACCTTGACCGAGCCACCCACGCCCTTCCCATTACCTCTAACGTCGCCATTGATTGCGTTCGAGTTCTTACATGTGTTATTAACATTCATACACCTAGGTCAAGACAGGTTAACATCTCGGCAAAGACAGGTTAACTTCTCGGTCAAGACACGTTTACATCTCAGCAAAGACAGGTTAACATCTCGGCAAAGACAGGTTAACATCTCGGCAAAGACAGGTTAACATCTCGGTCAAGACACGTTAACATCTCGGTCAAGACAGGTTAACATCTCGGCAAAGACAGGTTAACATCTCGGCAAAGACAGGTTAACATCTCGGCAAAGACAGGTTAACACCTCGGCAAAGACAGGTTAACATTTCGGTCAAGACAAGTTAACATTTCGGTCAAGACACGTTAACATCTCGGTCAAGAATGGGTTAACATCTCGGCAAAGACAGGTTAACATCTCGGTCAAGACACGTTAACATCTCGGTCAAGACAGGTTAACATCTCGGCAAAGACAGGTTAACATCTTGGCAAAGACAGGTTAACATCTCGGCAAAGACAGGGTAACATCTCGGCAAAGACAGGTTAACATTTCGGTAAAGACAAGTTAACATTTCGGTCAAGACAAGTTAACATTTCGGTCAAGACAGGTTAACATCTCGGCAAAGACAGGTTAACATCTCGGCAAAGACAGGTTAATATTTCGGTCAAGACAAGTTAACATTTCGGTCAAGACACGTTTACATCTCGGCAAAGGCAGGTTAACATCTCGGCAAAGACAGGTTAACGTTTCGGTCAAGACAAGTTAACATTTCGGTTAAGACACGTTTACATCTCGGCAAAGGCAGGTTAACATCTCGGCAAAGACAGGTTAACATCTCGGCAAAGACAGGTTAACATTTCGGTCAAGACAAGATACCATTTCGGTCAAGACACGTTTACATCTCGGCAAAGGCAGGTTAACATCTCGGCAAAGACAAGTTAACGTTTCGGTCAAGACAAGTTAACAATTCGGTCAAGACACGTTTACATCTCTGCAAAGGCAGGTTAACATCTCGGCAAAGGCAGGTTAACATCTCGGCAAAGACAGGTTAACATCTCGGCAAAGACAGGTTAACATCTCGGTCAAGACAAGTTAACATTTCGGTCAAGACACGTTTACGTCTCGGCAAAGGCAGGTTAACATCTCGGCAAAGACAGGTTAACATTTCGGTCAAGACAAGTTAACATTTCGGTCAAGACACGTGTACATCTCGGCAAAGGCAGGTTAACATCTCGGCAAAGACAGGTTAACATCTCGGCAAAGACAGGTTTACATCTCGGCAAAGACAGGTTAACATCTCGGCAAAGACAGGTTAACTTTTCGGTCAAGACAAGTTAACATTTCAGTCAAGACTCGTTTACATCTCGGCAAAGGCAGGTTAACATCTCGGCAAGGACAGGTTAACGTTTCGGTCAAGACAAGTTAACATTTCAGTCAAGACACGTTTACATCTCGGCAAAGGCAGGTTAACATCTCGGCAAAGACAGGTTAACATCTCGGCAAAGGCAGGTTAACATCTCGGCAAAGACAGGTTAACGTTTCGGTCAAGACAAGTTAACATTTCAGTCAAGACACGTTTACATCTCGGCAAAGGCAGGTTAACATCTCGGCAAAGACAGGTTAACATTTCGGTCAAGACAAGTTAACATTTTAGTCAAGACACGTTTACATCTCGGCAAAGGCAGGTTAACATCTCGGCAAAGACAGGTTAACGTTTCGGTCAAGACAAGTTAACATCTCGGTCAAGACACGTTAACATCTCGGTCAAGACACGTTAACATCTCGGCAAAGACAGGTTAACATCTCGGCAAAGACAGGTTAACATTTCGGTCAAGACAAGTTAACATTTCGGTCAAGACACGTTTACATCTCGGCAAAGGCAGGTTAACATCTCGGCAAAGACAGGTGAACATTTCGGTCAAGACAAGTTAACATTTCGGTCAAGACACGTTTACATCTCGGCAAAGGCAGGTTAACATCTCGGCAAAGACAGGTTTACATCGCGGCAAAGACAGGTTAACATCTCGGCAAAGACAGGTTAACATTTCGGTCAAGACAAGTTAACATCTCGGACAAGACACGTTTACATCTCGGCAAAGGCAGGTTAACAACCTCGGCAAAGACAGTTTAACATCTCGGCAAAGACAGGTTAACATCTCGGTCAAGACACGTTAACATCTCGGTCAAGACAGGTTAACATCTCGGCAAAGACAGGTTAACAGCTCGGCAAAGACAGGTTAACATCTCCGCAAAGACAGGTTTACATCTCGGCAAAGACAGGTTAACATCTTGGCAAAGACAGGTTAACATTTCGGTCAAGACAAGTTAACATTTCGGTCAAGACACGTTTACATCTCGGCAAAGGCAGGTTAACATCTCGGCAAAGACAGGTTAACGTTTCGGTCAAGACAAGACAAGTTAACATTTCGGTCAAGACACGTTTACATCTCGGCAAAGGCAGGTTAACATCTCGGCAAAGGCAGGTTAACATCTCGGCAAAGACAGGTTAACATCTCGGTCAAGACACGTTAACATCTCGACAAAGACAGGTTAACATCTCGGTCAAGACACGTTAACATCTCGGTCAAGACAGGTTAACATCTCGGCAAAGACAGGTTAACATTTCGGCAAAGACAGGTTAACATCTCGGCAAAGACAGGTTAACACCTCGGCAAAGACAGGTTAACATTTCGGTCAAGACAAGTTAACATTTCGGTCAAGAAACGTTTACATCGCGGCAAAGGCAGGTTAACATCTCGGCAAAGACAGGTTAACATTTCGGCCAAGACAAGATAACATTTCGGTCAAGACAGGTTAACATCTCGGCAAAGACAGGTTAACATCTCGTCAAAGACAGGTTAACATCTCGGCAAAGACAGGTATACATTTCGGCAAAGACAGGTTAACATCTCGGCAAAGACAGGTTAACATTTCGGTCAAGACACGTTTACATCTCGGCAAAGGCAGGTTAACATCTCGGCAAAGACAGGTTAACATCTCGGCAAAGACAGGTTAACATTTCAGTCAAGACACGTTTACATCTCGGCAAAGGCAGGTTAACATCTCGGCAAAGACAGGTTAACATTTCGGCAAAGACAGGTTAACATTTCGGTCAAGACACGTTAACATCTCGGTCAAGACAGGTTAACATCTCGGCAAAGACAGGTTAACATTTCGGCAAAGACAGGTTAACATTTCGGTCAAGACACGTTAACATCTCGGTCAAGACAGGTTAACATCTCGGACAAGACACGTTTACATCTCGGCAAAGACAGATTAACATCTCGGCAAAGACAGATTAACATCTCGGTCAAGACACGTTTACATCTCGGCAAAGACAGATTAACATCTCGGCAAAGACAGATTAACATCTCGGTAAAGACACTTTAAAATGTAGCAAATGAAACATTTTTCATTAGTCTCATGCTTATAATTGTCATCTAATTTTGTTTTTATTTTTATTTATTTAACTAAGAAAATGTCTGTTTAAAATATCCCCAACTTGAAAGTATCCTCAAGACCGCGTGTATCTCTTGCTTGTCTATCTACTGATTGTATTTCAGTCACCAGCTTCTCTCAACAAACTGGAGATAAAATATCATCTTGTATTAACAGAGCGAGGAATCAATGTCAATCTCGGCATCAAGTTACAGCTAATGAACTTGTGCTACGTGGAGATCATTCTTCATTCATTTCTCATTGTTCTGAGCACAGCCAATGATCTTTTACTGACTCACATATTATACCCCACCCTCCAGGCACTGTTTTTTTTTTTCATTTTTCCCCCACCCTTGTACACACACACACACACTCACCAAATAGTGGAAACACAATTCTATTTATAAAAAGAAAATGGTCAGAAGAGAGAAATCCGGAGCTCAATAATTAAATGTCACAGCACTCGTGATACGGACAGACCATATGTCTGGACTGATAAATCTTTGACCTGCTGAGAAATGTTGCCAGTCAAATAATCTTTAACTAGTATACGCCTGATTACAGTTAAGCGTATCTAATTTAATAGTGCTTAGTATTGATTATTATATAAGGTAGACTGGGACATGATGTCATAGTAGGGAGGTCAAAGTTAAAAAATCATCTTTTCATTTCTCAAATTACTTACCTTCCGGTAGGTCTATTTTTATCTTGGACATTTTCACATTTAATATTTGGATTGAGTTTAATTACTTTGATTTTTTTTTTATAAAGTAGATTTTTTATGTTGTTATCTTGTGAAGTATCAAGGATTGGCCTCTTTAGTCACACAAGAAGTTGCAAAGGGAAAAGATCGTCTCTCCAGACGTAAAAAATGCCACAGTGAGAATCTTTTAAAGTAGCAATTATACATAAAACACATAATCATAATCTTTAAATACAAAAAACAAATTTAATAAAATACTCAGAAAGACACAAAGATAAAGGCACATTCCTCGTTCCATATGCTAGGACAAATTTTTACAAATGCTCCTTTTTCTTTAATACTATTAGAGCATGGAATGGGTTGCCTGAGCCAGCCAGGAAAACCAATAACTTGGCAGAATTTAAGTCATTGGTTAACATGCATGACTAGATGCATGACGCGTAGAACGTAATCATCTTCTTTTTTGATGTAACGTCTGTATGTTTTAAGATAAGATAAGATTTTTTGTTGAAGTGATTTATCTGAAATTGGTTTTTGTGAATTAAAAAACAACATTTGCGATACTGATTTTTATAAAGCTGAGTTTCTTTAAATTGTTTGGTGAACGTAGTACATCGTTGCTTCTATCAATTTGTTTCAAACTCAGAAGCGAACAAAAAAACATACCAAAGTTGGATTTGTTTTGTTGGAACACATTTTCTTGACAGTATTGTTTTTATAAAGCTTCCGGTGGCGCCGAAACGAAAAGATTAGGTCCAGTTCACAAAGTCTGACAATGATATCTCAAAATATTGGCCTACGCCTAAGTTGAGTCATTGTTTGTTTGAGATGATTTTAATAGTCATTTTTGTCACGTGACAAACTTTTTCTATTAAATGCCAAAATACCAAGTATAAGGTTTTTAATGACACTATACGAATTCAGCATATCGAATAGATGCTAAATTCTGCTAGTGCCTAGCGTCTGTTGCTATGAGTGTCAAAGAGAGACCCTTTATTGAATGGTCGCAGACTTTGTGATCAATCTTAATGCTAGTTTTGGAGACGTGTTGTGTTGGGTTTGATACGTTCAAGAAAGTAGGTGTATACATGAAACAAGTTTATGTGTGACGTCAAGTAATGGACGCTAGAAGGTCGTTATATTCATCTAAGTTCATTAGGAAAGTTGGATTTATGGCATGTAAATTAATATATATGTTATCACGTGACAAGTACCTGTAATTATTGTAGTCTAGTATCATTACTGTATTGCTTCTTATGAATGTTGCTTATTAATGACATGCCTACGAGTAATATGTCTACAAACATCCTGCAAGATTAATGTCATGATAATTATCATATCACTTACAGAAAGATGATGTCATTTATTATTCAATAATCAAACTCTGGGCTCTTAGATGTAGAATCAGTAGTTTGCACTTTTTAAAATATTGTTAATTTTTTTTTATTTTTACACAAAACATAAGATTTTTAAAACAAATTATTACTACAAAACATATGTATTGAATCAGTGTGTGTGTGTCAGAGAAAGAGAAAGACGGATAGAGAAGAAGAAGAAGAAGAAGAAGAAGAAGAAGAAGAAGAAATGGGGAAAGAAATCAAGAAAGAGAAGAAAGTGTCTCAACTGTCTTCAGTACATTGTTCTAAAACCGAACAATTTAGGACCAAGTTTAGTTCACCACTCCATGACGTAATATGTCTAACAACCGAAAAGTGTAACAAACACGAGACGTTGTGCTCGCACTGAAGCAACTCAAATGTCATTTAATGTTATTCTCTTTGTTTTTTTTTCTGTTCTTTCAAGAACTCAATTCTCTCGATGCATGAATGTATTATTGATTTCTAAGATTGCCTGTTTACAGTTTGTTGAACCTAATCCAGTCACAAGGAGACCCCATTGCTAGACGTGAGATAATATCGCAATGGCCCAAGTTGGCTCTATACAGACCTATCGATTTCGTTTCTAATGGCTGATATAATACACAACAAAATAAATTGTATAATTAGTAGAAATCGGGGGAAACAATCAACGGTATTGAATATATTTGCTGATTTTGTCGGAATTGTTCCGATCCAAGCATCTAAATTGTACGCAAAGCATATCTCTGATTTTTTGTATATTATAGACGATGAGTAAATTGATTAACGTTTGCTATCAACCGGTAGGTGGCTGTCTGGGTGGGTAGTATGCACTCTGGTCTGTTGTCTAGATAGTCCAGGTCTCAAATCGAGACCAAGGCAACGAGCTATTGGTCTAAACTGCCCACAGGTTGTGGCGTTGAAGGTCAGTGTTGAGGCCTTCTATAGCGAATGGTCTCGCTCGAACCTACCGTCTCGAGGGAGGTTTGGGCTAGGATGTAATGATCTTCAATTCTGAATAAAATTCTGAAAGATGTGAAACAAACAAAAACCGAATCGATTACACAAAGTTCAAGCACATACCACTGTCGTGTTTAAAGAATTTTAGTTGGGGGGGGGGGGGGTGCAGAGCTAAACAGTTGAATTTGTTAAATGATCAACCTTGATACCTTCTGCAGGAAGTAGACACTTATCAATGGCTAAAGACAGACACAATACAATAACAATTGGTACTTAACTTAGCATCGTCTGACTTTTGGTAGAAGGAAGGGACGGTAAAATATGTCGTTTTGAACAGGAAGGATGAGTTCAAAGTTCAGCTCTGCACAAAATGTTTTTATATTTTTGTACTTTTTTTTTTCCTGCTTCTTTACATTCAACGGACTTGAGGTTGTTGTTGTTTTTAAGGTTTCCATGCGGGACAGGGGTGAGGAGGTGGCTACCATAGTTCTCCGCTCGTCCGCCACACTATGTAGGCTATCACTCATTGTTTATTACACATTGGGATAAAGTAAGATTGGGGAATCATATCATTACAACGAAAAGGGATACTTTTTTTTTCTTTAGACTTCAGACTTGTCAAGCTTCTACTATGGCAATTTTTTTTATTATTTCATTTTAATGATTGCATTTTTTTTTTCTGACAGATTGCAATGTGAAGAAGTCAATTAAAAAAATAAATAAACGGCTTTACTCTTTTTATTGTTAGATGCTTCCTAATTGATACATCTTGATTTAGTTCTTTAAAATGTCGTATAATATTTTTTTCCACACGCTAATGTTGCTATTATTTCTTTGAATAGCAAAGTAATATTAATTTCAAATCCTCTAAATCAATTAGCCACATTTCACTCTAGATTAATTAAATTACATGTGTCGTATGACAGAAATGTTTAACATTAGGCCAACAGGACGTCATCTTTTTTTTTTCTCTCTCGATTTCTATGAGCTCACAGTTTCGTCACTATTCAAATACTCAAAACCACAAGAACAACAATTTAAATCATTTATTTAAAGCTGACATTTAGCACATCGAAATATATCACATATAAATAAACAGATCTCTATACTAAATACGCAAATGTCGGAGGTTTGATCTTCATACTGGTCTTTTTTTTTCAATGACAAAACAAATTATTACGCTTTCAGAAAGGTTGCTTCGTTAATTATTGAATTTAATTAAATATTGAAATGTTCTTATTACCGACTCTTCTGTAATAATGAACCATTACTAGAAATGAATATAATGAAACATATAGAGCACCATCAGCCTCATAAAGTAGGATGCGGTTTCATTTTTTATTTTGTTTTAAAATCTTTGACAATACGTGGAACAGTGGTATTCAACAGAACTTCTTGGACAGATTTTACATTTTTTACATAGAATGGCACTATTTAAGATGTAAAGGTATAATAATTTAATATGAAAAACTATTATAAAAGTAACTCTATTGAAAGTTTAAATAAAAACTCCTAAATTAGCAGTATTTTGTATGTGCTTAGAGATGCTTTTAATATAGACCTGTTTTAAAGAATAAACTGGTATTTAAGTTATAAGAACTTTCAGAAAATACGCTGTTGTCCTTTTCGGAGACCCGAAGACGATCACAGACCAGACTTTTCGGAGTTTGCCCTTAAAAAATAATGTATATATCACCTATTAGCATTTTCCCGTCTAATGTAGAGTATCTTTTATTAAACTTGACTAGGTGCTGAAATACGGGCACCCTCCAGACCAATCTATATAGCACTAGAACGAATGCTCTAGGTCCGGTCCATTCACCACACACTGACGCCATGTCTGGATGTTGTATAATAATTTTATATGGCTATGTCATACGATGCTTATATCGTAATGTAAAATGATATTGGCTGTATGCTTATGTTACATGTCAGTTTCGCTTAGTGTATGATAATAATATTTGATGAGCTACAACTGTAATGTTATTGTTAGCCAGTATGCTAACGGCTTATGCTAATGCCATATGCTAATGTTGCAAGCGTGCTTCGTATAAGCTCCCCTGAAACTATTAGTTTTGGATTACTCTGTGAATATAATGACAATCGGGAGCCTGTGAGTCGACCGTAGTAACAATGTTTATTTTATCTGTCATTTTCAGTCTTCAGACAATCTTTTCGGATTCTCCTAAAAACCGTTTTTTTTTAATCTTTCTATTGCCCTATACTGTCGGACTTCTACTATACAAGTGTCTTTGTCGGTGATCGCCCAAGCCCAGCGCCTGATGGCGTCTTGCGATATGGAAATATTTTTGTCACCATCAGCCCATTATATAGAGGTCTACATATGCCGGACCTTGCCAAGCATTCTAATACTCTATAGACTGAAATACAGTGTGGTGGATTTATGTAAAAATTGTTTCCCTAAATGACGTATAACTCAATATTGTTGAAGCTGTAATAGACACTAAAACAACATGAGTTTCAATAAACACAAGGATTTGATTAGTCTCTATTTATGTTCTTTACTCCAGCCACTTGTTCTCTAAACTGACCTCCTTTTACACACAGTTCTGACACACTGCTGTTCACTCAACCATGTACACTCAAGGTCCACTGGTCATTTCATACACAGACACACACACTGTACTACCAGCCACTCAAAACACATACACAATCACAGAAGCCTCTCCTCCATCTATACCACCAACTACAAAGAAAGCTCTAAGCATGATACTTTGGGTTAGAGTGAGTGTTACGGCCAGCTTATGACACTCGTCCAGGCCTCGCGTACAGCTAAGACCGCCTTTGTTCCAACTGATGCTCACGAGTCACCAGATAGGTTATGACGTTCAATGGAAACAAAAATGTGCAACACAATTTTACCCCTCCCCCCCCCCCCGGAGAATAAACATATCAATAAGTCCCCGTGGCAAAATCTCTAGCTCTAGATGCTATACCCAGATTCTTGACACCATGGCCGTAGGGCGTGATCTCTTCCTCTATCTAGTGTTTACATCACACATTTCTTCACCTCTTGATCTAAACATTCACACGTTCTAACATTTTTAGAACCACTTAGTGACTCAAAGGTGATATGTTTATATCTCGGCACCAAAACATCGCGCTAGATAGATCTAGACCTAAACCGCTTACCTTTACGCTATCAAATTCTCAAACTTGGAACACAAGTCTATTGTCGTTATATAACAGATAATCTCCAATCAAATTTAGCAGACGCTCCGAAACCTTTTGAAAATGGAAGTTAACTCCCTTTATCAGGCGGCGTCACTCCGAGAGACAGACAAAAAAAAATTACTCGCCTTCGCCCTACCCATCTCTGGTGGGTTTACGCAAGCGAGGTAACTGGCGAAGGATGGTTTGAAAATTCTCTAACGCCCAGAATCGATGAGGATAGCGTGATGCTAGTACACTGGAGTGCCAACCGTGCGTAATTTTACCGGGATAAAGTATCTCTAATACCTGAAAACTGGAAAATTAACTTTTAAAGGACATAGGGGCGATTGGTCTGGATTTTATTTTGCTAAATAAGTTTTTACAAGAATCGCTTGAAGAGGAGTGTTTAAAAGACTGAAGGAATATTCGATGGTTAATGGCAATGTTTTAAAGTTGTTGTTTTTTAAAAACCACCTCTGGCTTCTATAATATCGTATAGATTATAGACGGTCCTTCACAACAGTAGATAATTATGTCCTGCGCCTATAAAAATAGACCGTAAGGATTTGGCCTTCCTAACATAAGTTACAATTTTGTACTTTGTGAGACTGATAATACCAAATGAGCCAAAGTGCTTAAATGTAATCCTTTCACCATTTGAGATGAAAATAATTAAAACGGTTTTCATTACATGTAAGGGAGATGCACACAATGGGTTTACCTATAGAAAACAAAGCTTAGTTTAAGGCCCTCGCTTGGGGGCCCCTCGGAATCAGTTCCAGGGATATTTTCAGTTATTTTGTATAAAGAGCAAATGAAAATGTGCCTTATGATGATTACAAAGTGCCCCATATCTCGAACAGCTTAGTGCCTTAAGTCTAAATCTGGTCCTGTACAGTGTGCACATTTGAGTTATTGTACAGTAAAAGTAAAGTTCCACTTTCAGACCTTGTGATCTATGGGGCAGACGATGTAAAGGTCGTCTGTTTCTATGGCCCACGGTTAGCCAGCAAGGTGTCGTGTGGTCAGCACAACGACCAACCGCATTTACATTTACCCTAAAGATCCTGAAAGTAAAAATCCCAGTCTACACCAGGATTTAAACCCAGGACCCCCCGGAAGAAGCCAAGTGCTACTACGCCTCCTAAAGCGCTGACACAGCTTTTGTTCCACCACAGAAGATGAGATGACAGAAAAAAGATGCACCCTATGGAGTGAAATTCGAATCTTTTTTCTCTTTAGTGGGGGGGGGGCGGACCTGGACGGTCACGTCGGAGTTTATTTTGTTACACGTGTCGCTGCTAGGCAGTCGGAGGTTCGAGTCCTCGTCGGAGTCTGCCTATAGTTCAACATATTTTCTTCATTTGCTTCTCGTCCTAACAATGGAGCTGTAGTGCTGCTGTTATATGTCACATGTCATGTTTATTCCCCTTCAAGACATTTTGGCAATTCCATACAGGCGCCCTGCCCCCCATCACATGAGGACATGCTCTAGACTTACTTTTAAAGTGTTTCTTTTGCATCACACGCTCCCTCGCACATTCATGATATGTTTTCATTCTTATTCTTCACCACAGCTTTGAAAAGAGTGTAAAGTGTACTCTTTGTCATAAAAGGAGACTTCTGAAAACTTTTTTGTGGTACTCTATGTCGTAAAACGCAACTCCTGAATACCTTTGGTCTACTTCTGAAAACGTTTTGTTGGTACTGTATATCGTAAAACACCATTACTGAATACGTCTTGTTGGTACTCTATGTCGTAAAACGCTACTTCTTCAATTTATTAGTACCGTATGCCGTAAAAATCTACTTCTAAACACGTTTGTTGGTACTCTATGTCCTAAAACGCTACTTCTAAATACGTCCTGTAGGTACACTTTTCCCTTGACTACAGATTATTGTTCAATGTATTCATTCTGAATATAAATACTGTTTCAGTTGTGCAGTTGGGGAAGATGTGCACTACGTCATCGGTTGTCAATCATGGACAAAGGGAAATACAAGACAACGCTAACAATCAAAACAGTTAACACCTCTGACGTCATTGATTCATTTCCAAGTAGTCATCTCTCGTCACCTTTTAGATTCCCCCCTCCCACCCCGATCCTGTGTTTAACACCTGCGTGTCTACAATACAGGTAAATCTGTAGGTGCTTTACTTAGCGAAAATTACTTTTATTTTTTTTTTTTTATTCTTGTCTAGCTTTTCTTTTAAAACGCATTTGTCCACACACACACTAACTTGCTGTCCACACACACACTAACTTTCTGTTCACACACACACTAACTTTCTGTCCACACACACACTAACTTTCTGTCCACACACACACTAACTTTCTGTCCACACACACACTAACTTTCTGTCTTTTTTTTTTTCATTACTTTTTGTTTTTGTCTCCTTCCAAATTTGTTTGTTCTCTTCAAGGATCCAGAAATAACACAACACGCATGGGTGCACAGTCAACAGATGTGTAAGTTTAGTAAACGAGATTTTGAACTCAATGTATGTTGATATACACACGTGTATTTATATGTATTAGGACTATTTTATAAGCATGCCAATAAAATGTTTCTAACTGCTGCTGTAAGTTGGAGACAGGTGTCAGGATGACACAAATCTGCTAGCGGCGGATTCAGACTTCTCGAAATGATAAGATTAAACAAAAGACCACTGCCAAAACTAGAGATAGAAATGAGTTGACCTAAAAACACTGACCAGACATACAACTCAATATTCAGAATCGGATTTTAGCTTTATAAAACCCTAAGCTGGGAAAAGGGGTCATTAATATGTTATTATACAACAGTGCCAGATATGATTTTCGGATGATTTAGCTGATAAAGGTAACGAAGTATCAAATTTTAATTAAAAATCATTACTAATCTTGACTCGTTGTTCTGGAGGGGGGGGGAAGCGATGGCTGAGTGTTTAAGTGCTTGGCTTCCTAACCTGGGTTCGAATCTTGGTGAAGACTTGGATTTGGAATTTCGGGACATTTAGGGCGCCTCGAGTCTACCCAACTGTAATGGATACCTGACATAAGTTGGTGAAAGTAAAGGTGGTTGGTCGTTGTGCTGGTCACATGACACCCGGCTCTTTAACCGTTGGCCATAGAAACAGATGACCTTATCTTGCCCTAAGATCGCAAGGTCTAAAAGGGAAACGTGACTATTACATTGTTTTCAATTATTTGTTTATCCTCTTCTTGTGAGAAAAAAGATTCTCTAGAGAAATAAATAAGAATCACACGAGGAAACAATATCAACATGTTTTCTCTTATAAGGAATGCTGATTAGAGAGGATAGTACCCGATACACATCCTGATGTGACAGACTGTTATAGTCCGATGTGCCAAAGACATGATTTAATTTCTCTTATTTTCATGAACATCTGTCGACCTGGTTCACAATTACGCACATTTTGAGCTAGTTATTCCATTTTACTTTTGTTTTCTCCTGTCTGTGGATATTGAAACTGTTTTAATAAGAAATGAACAAGTTATTAATCAAACACCACATCAATCAGTTAGCACTAGAAAAAAACTCAGCATAATAAAAACGCGGGAAAACGTTGATGCTGAGGCCAATAAAAATCATCCCATCTTTCTCTTAATCCGCCTCTGCTCTTGGTTCCCTTGGAGGGCCTCCTCCATTCATTCTAAGGGTCAATTATATATATATATATATATATATATATATATATATATAAATATATATATATATATATATATATATATATATATATATATATACATATATATATTACTTTCCTGATTCTAACCCTCATGAGTTTGAATAATTACACTAGCTTTAACAACAGCTTTGTTTTTATATAAAAATAAAAGCTAAAAAAAACTTTTTTTTTCTGCTTGTTTTTTTTTAGGGAGAAAGGTGAAAGTTGTGCAGCTCTTGGTTGATGGAAAATACATTTCTTCCTGACCTAGATCTCTTGTCTACCTCTTCAAAAAATATTATTGAAGTCAAAAACACATCGCAGGAATGTCTTAACGCTTGGAAAATTGCAGAAGCGAAGGAGAGAGTAAGCGTAGGTGCATTGCTTCATTTGATGGATATAATTGCAGAGCCGGAGGGTTGAATCAGTGCACAAAGCACATCTGCAGGAATCAAAGCAAAGTGGCGAAATGTCAGTTTAAAATTGGTGTTAATTTTATTAGTCTCGGTGTTGTTGTTTTTTCTGGGTTTATGAATAAAATTATTGAACACTCCCTGGGAGGATGGGAAGGGAAATAACTGCGTTTTAATTAGTTGTTTCTTACGTTTCTTCAGAAAAGAAGATTACAAATATCGTCGAGTCTTTGCGCAGTGGCTAAACGTTAAAGCGATTGGCTTCCGAATTCTGGTGAAGACTGGGATTTTTAATTTCGGGATCTTTTGAGTCCACCCAGCTCCAATGGGTACCTGAGATTTGTTGGGGAAAATTGACGGCGGTTGGTCGTTGTGCTGGCCACATGACACCCTCGTTTACCGTAGGCCACAGAAACAGATGACCTTTACATCATCTACCCCATAGTCTGAAAGGGAAACTACTTTTTTAAAAATTATTTTACTTCGAGCTCAAGCCCACTGCAGGACGGGATAGAAGCTGGCATGCATCGAACTCGGAAACATCGTCACGACAGTGAAAAGCGCATACCGCACGACCAGGCAGAATTGACTTAAACAGCAACTCAAAACAAGATATACAGACAGTTAATCATAATCACTCATTACAATGATATTTATAATATCTTGTCAAACTGTACGTAAAATTAAAGGTTTCATAACGGGTCTATTTATTAAAGTCTAATTAAGCCCGCCCTTATTTCCATTAAATTTGACTGATTTTTTTTTATCTTGTATTGAACGACATAAAGTACTCACACATGCCTCTTTGAAGAAGTAATTTATTCCAATGAGTTGCAGCACGAGATATCTCAATAACAATTTCACCATGCGTGTGATTACCAGACGTCACGGACTCTGACACAGGTTCATAATTGTGTCTTGTGATGATTAAGATTTAAGATCAACATGTCATGCAAATTTAAATTGAACTTCCTTACTTTCTAACTAATTACGGAACATGATTAAGCATATCACTTATTATACCACATATTTCTTTGCAAGCAGAAGGTTAATTGAAATGCTCAAATTTATAATATATTTTGATACAGTATCGATTGCTTAGTTTAGCCAAAGAGGTGCACCATCTGTGCTGAGTGAATTGGATATTGGGTAACTTAAAAAGGGTTTGCATAAAAGCCGTATATACTTTTGGAACTTTTGGAAGGGTCGAGGATGAAAAGGAATTCATCTACGGTCGATTTTTTTTTTTAAATTGCTGCTTTAACCCCAAAAAAGGCAAGTATTTTATACAACGCTTCTAGGGGGACTCACTCTGGGTGGAATCATTGACACGTTTTATTCTCTCCCACTTCCCATTCTCGGATCAAGTAAAACAATTTTGCAGTTATTCATAGTCGAAGACAATTAATGAATCATTTAAAGAAACAATTAGTGAATCAGTTAGTTGTTATTTAATGTTATTTTTTTTTTTACAGATAGAAAAGGAGGGGGGTAAAACTTGCAGTATTGAACGATATGGCAGTGATTTGCGGTGCTTTCCTTTATATAAGCTTTCTTTGTTTTTTAAAGTTATTTTTATCTTTTGCTTGTTTATGTTCTGGTATTATTGTTAACCTCTAGATCTTTAGTAAGCCAAACTCTTATGGGTACTTGACATACTTTGGGGAAGTTGGTTGGTTCATGTGCTGACCACATGATACCCACGTTAACCGTCGGCCGTAGAAATAAATCAGCTTTACATGATATGCCCCCATATGCCAAAATTGATTTAATTTGTACTTAATTGTTATATAACTATTTCAAGTTATGCAAATCTCTATAATAAAAAAGAGTAGAAAATAATAGTACCATTACAAAGAAAGTTTGTGTTTTCACACAAACTCGAATGCTGCCCGTAAAGAGTCCACACCAAAAAAAAAATTACGCAATTTATTAAAAACATAACTTTAATCAACAAATAACTTAAATTTATATAGCTCAATTTGGGTAGCGTTCAGTTCAGTTAGTGTTCCGGTAGCTTCTTACAAACTTTCGTACACATGTCATAAAACAAATAAAATTAAACTTTTCGTGCTTGTCAAAAATCTAAAGACTGGACGAAGTATCGTTCTTATCTTATAAAATACAGACGTTACTTCATAAAATAAGGATGATTACGTCGTACGCGTCATGCATCTAGTCATCATTCGATAGATATCATTGCCAGACTGTTTTGAGTCAAAGTCGTTCTCAAAGATGAATGTTTCATTAATCTTAACTTGAAAAAACGTCTTTCACCCGATGCAAGAGTGATCAGAATTGTTAATACTACACGTAGGAATAGAGCGACATATGGAACTCTTTCATTCAAACCATGATCATAAATAAAACATTATCTCAAAGGAAACTAACAGGAAATGGCTATATTTAATAGATTTGCGTGAATATATAGTTCTGTGATTAATAGCCCATTCTATTTAAAATCCGCAAATGGGCATTACATTACTTCTAAACATTGAAAACTAAAGACAGAAACGATCGATTTTCTCAGAGTCGGGCCAACTTCCCTTACAACTTGGAAAAAGATTTACATGCATAACAATCTTTGTATATAGGTCTGTGATCTGATCGTTATCTGATAAGAATTTGTTTCCGTTTTCAGGTCTAGGTATAATATATAGGTCTGTGATTAGAATCTATTTGCAATTCATTGTAAAACTCATTCTGATCAATATCTGAATCAGATGCATCGGTAAGCGCAATATTCATATTTCATTGAATCTTTTTTTTTTGTCTAATTCTGCTTTTATTGATATTGTACAGAAATGCAAAATATAATAATGATAATTGAAATTTTAAAAAATAAAAAAAACAAAGAGACGTTCTACTTTCTCGACGTGCAGCCAACGACATCATTTCTTTATCTAACAAAACAGTATTAAAAATTCCAATTGATATTTTATTTTTGATTTGTCGTCAGTGATTCCTTTATGGCCAATGCTTTCATAATCGATCGAACTGTTTGCTCACTTTCCGTAGTTTCAAGCTTGAGGCAGCTGGAAATGTGATTTCATCTGGTTCTAGGTCTAATTCTTGAGCCAATTCTCTGGCTGAAATTTAAGTTCCAATCCATTTTATATGTAATGAAACAGACAGCCATTAAAATAAGTAAACCAGTCAATTATAATAATTTCGTACCTCCATTGTGGTAAATGCTACTGAAAAAAAATGTCGCTTCTGATAACTCTCATCTTGCGGATACTTTGTTCTAGAATCACTAAACTGTCCTTTGTCAACGAAGTAAACTTTTGTAAAAATTAAATTGATGATTGTCATAGGCCGGGATCTAGTAAATGAATGTCTCTATGACCCAACTATACATATTACATCTAATAGGCTTTTTATGTAAAATACCTTATGCTATACTTTTTCTCAAGGACACTGAAAGGGTTGAGATTCATTTGAGGGAGACAAAGTTATATTATTATTATTATTGTTATTATCATTATTATTATAAAACATGTTACATACTCTTGATCGAGATTCATTGAAGGGCAACTAAATTCATTATACTCTCCCTTATTATTACTATTATTATCATCAGGGCCGCCGCTACCTATTGTGCAATGTATGCATTGCACGCAGGCGGCCGACTTTAGGGGGCGGCCAAATCATAATTCCAACGTTACTTTCTTTTAAAAATTTAGTTAAATAGAAAAAAAAATCTTAAATATTTTAAATAAATTCTAATTATTCCATTATCCTTTGAATATATAAACGATATTCGTACATAAGAAATTATTTTGGAAACTAGAACAAATAAAATAGATCAGCGTGCGAGGGATTTTCACGGGTTTTTGCATAAGCGCCTGCTCATTTCTTTGAATTTTCGCGGGTTGTTTGTAATATTTGTTTTTGAGTAGAATTGCCGCCCTATAAGAAGTTATTTTAATTCTTTTATTAGATAGTCAATTTTAAAAAAATTCACTAGGGGGGGGGGGGCGCTAGTTTCTCTCCTATGGAGGGAAAGGGCGCAACGTCCTGACAAAAAGGGGTGTTACAGAGTGAAGTGTATGTGTTTCCTAAGCGGCGGTGATAAGAGGTTAAGCGATGATTGGTGGTTATGAAGTAACAATGATGAAATCAGCGTACCTAGTGCGAATGTCAGCAGAGTATCTTAAGACATGAAAGAGTAAAGACTTTATTTCTGTTGTGAGCTAGATTTTGTTTAAATATCAGTTTATTTCATTACTATTAGATCTATATTTCATCTCAAAATTAATCGCGAATAACAAAGAAGTTTGTTCAATTTATTTAAAGTTTATTTATTAACAAATATAAAACGCCTTCGTCGGTTCAGTTGTACTAGCCATTTAGAGCTACAAGCCAACTGTGACAAACCGTTTTAGCTCTTTCAAGGTATCACTCAGGTCTAAGCGTTTAATTAATTTATTTACACTAATTAATCATCAATTGTACTAATTTAGCGATCAAGCGCTAAAAACACAGCCACCACCCCTCCAATCCAACCCCACCCTCTTTGGCATCCATGTCACATTTTACCATCCCCACCTTGACACGTGCCACACTAGACTCTTGACAAGAGTACACTCCCTCCATCTATCTTGGCAAACATCCGTTAACCCCCCCCCCCCTTTCGGGAACGGTTGGTCACTTCAAAGTGCCCATTCAACTCAACGCTGTTCGTCTAGAACTAACCATTATCAAGGCATAATCTCCCTTGATCCGGCCGAGCTCTGATAATCCCCCCCTTTTTAAATCCTCTGACCACCTGGGCGAACTCCCTGGACTTTCAACTCGCGCCTTCGCGCGGTGTCTATCTCCCGGAAACGCCGTCACGGTCAAGCGAGGATCTCTCTGTCAAAGACGCCGGATAGTCTAGACCACCTTTGTACTTATCTCCCGCCTCACCCCCCTCTCGACGTGTATATGGACAAAACTTCATCGCCCGATCTCATTCTCGCTGAAGAGCTGACAAGGAACACTATCTCTTGCTTGAGCTCTGGACTATTTTCATTCCCTTATTTCACTTTGGATTGGTGCTTTTATTTATAGGCTACACCCGCCTGAAATTTTAGCAACCTAAAGCTGATACCAGATTTGCTGGCACCAGATCTGCAGACATCAGTCCTATTCATCTTTCAAGAGTCCAAGTAACAACGCTAGCCACAGACTCGTCACTGGCTTGACTGAATGGTAGACGCAGCTTAGATCTGCAACCATACAACGTTGGACTGCAACCGGAGCCTGGATCCACTACGCCAGCCCACCAGCAGACAGCATCAGTACCAGCCACACCCGTCTCATCAGTGCAGCACCGGACCAAAAGCTAAGCAACCAGCCTAATGACACTCAGACCACTTGTTTCACATATCTAATGATAGACCTATACCTGTAAATACGCTATATCCCATCCTAGCAACTGTACAACGGGGAAGGGGGAAGGCAAAAAAAATAAAAAGGGTCCAGACTTGAGCGGAAACCTGGAGCATCTTCAATTCTACCTTCGCTTCTATCTACGCTTAAAAATTATGTAGCCAACACTTTTCAGTGAACTTTCATGACCCAACTTTGGATTTTATACAGTGTTAAATTAATATAAATGAAAAATAAAACCTAAAAATTGTGACTAAGTATTTTTTTTATTTTATTCTATAAAAAAATTATCAGACATCACTATGGAAGTTTTCATCGCTCCTCTGAGCTCCAGCTTCTAAAGGGGGTTCGAACGAAAATGTTGCTATCTAGGGAGTCTCCACCAGGGAACATGATAAACACTGCCTTACTATGTTTTATTTCAAGTCATTGTTTAATTGACTTGTACTTTAGATTATTTACTTTGTATTAAACTCCAAGAAAAAATATTGAGCGCTGAATCGCTTCATTTATTGGATAAATTTGTACTCAACTCTGAATCCGCGTATGTCATATATAATTGTGGATACAATGCACATCTCTCCAAAATACAATGGTGATAATTATCATGAAAGTGTACAGTACGTTGAAAAGGTTCCAACAACAATGGCTTTTGTATTTCGAGCTTTTTTTTTTCGGATTATACTTTCACTTACAATAACAAACAAATAACATACCGACGTCCGGACCATATATCACTGTTGAGCAGTCAAAGTTATCGAGAAATTGTATAGAGATCATGATCAATGGATCTCATTCACCAATCGTAAACAAACAACATTTAGCCACGTCGTTCTCTATCTCTTCTATACAAATTACGTAATACACACAGGCTGTCACGTGACAGTTTTTTCATTACACTGTTCATTGTAATATAACTGCGCAGCTCATCAAATATAATCGTCGCACATACAGGAGCATAAGTGAGTAGTCAGAACCAGATCAGTTTTTAATGTTTATCATAAAGAACCAAGATGTCAGGTTTCTGAATGCACATAAATCCGAAATTGTTCCTAGTGCATGATTCCTAGTTGTACTTGAGGGGTACAACAACTGTGCGAATATGAAGGGAAAATGGAATGGTCTAAAAAATGGTCTAATTTAAATTAAAGTGCACTTTTGGAACAGTGTCCAGCTCAATCTTAATGGAATTTATTTCTTGAAAAAAAGGGGGCGACATTTTTTAAATTTCGCACGCAGGCGGCCACAACCCTTGCGACGGCCCTGATTATCATTATGTTAGAAACGAATGAGTATTCATTCTCTGGCTCTGCCAGGGTTGAATTTCGCTAAAGAGAAACAAAATTCATTGCAGTCCCTTTATCAGTTTCCACCGAGGAAATTTCTGGTGATGTGGCAGGTTTGCAGCAGTACCGCCCTCTGACAGGCAACGAGAATGTTACTAGGAATGTCAATGGCCTTAAAGGTATCTGTGAGGTCGGTTGTTATTATCCCCCTCGGTTGATATAACAATAGGGTATATTGTTGTTTTAGATAATTTCCATAAACGCTTAATCTCCAAGCCTAGGTTCCCATATTTTCGTTGTTTTTCCAGCTCAGTTTTTCTTGAATTGTGAGATAGTGGTACGGCGATGTCAATAATGGTAGCGGCTTTTTCTTTTTTATCGATGAGCAGCAAATCAACCGTTTTTTTCGGTCAAAATAGGTCTATCCCAGTACAGTAGACTCGAGAACCTCTTGTAGTGAGTATTTGTAATAAGGAGGAGTATCCTTACCGATCAAATTGTGTGTCAAAGCCAAGTGCTGGTGTATTAGCTTTGCAACTTGGTTATGGCGACCTAGGTAGGCAGATTCCAATAGGGCTGAACATCCTGCCATTATTAATTCAATTGACTCACCTACATTTCCACATTTTCGGTATTTGTCTACAATATTGAGTTTTAGGATATGTTTCTCGTAATTTTTTGTCCTAATCACTCTGTCCTGTTTTGCTGTGACAAAGCCTTCAGTTTTAGGATAGACATGACCTGCTTTGAGCCATGCTAAGGAACCAGCCTTGTCAATGTTGTCCCCATCTAATAAAGCCGGAAATTTTCCGTGGATTTTTTTCATTCCCATTGGAGAATCTCATGCCCTACGTCGTCCAAACCGACATTAACATCAACATTGTGTAGGTTTAGAGGGGTCGCATCAAAGTCGTATTAGCGTAGGAAGGAAACTAGTTCATTGCTGGAGGCGTGCAGTTTTGATCGTAATTTTGAAACTTGCGTCTTATTATTATTATTATTTTTATTATTATTATTATTTACAGGTAACATTAGAACACAAAATCACTTATACATGGTGTATTGTCACGCATACAATACCTAAAGAAAAGCTAACATTAGTCTACTATCTTCTTAGATGCCCTTGTATGTACTTTTAATGTTACCAAATTAAACGCGCAACCATAATATTAATGTTACTATCAAGGGAACCATTATGGTCTTTGAACCAATTTCCAATGGTCTGTGAACCAATTGTCAGTAAGCCATTTATCAGTGAGCCATTTGTCGTGTGGACCATTAACAATGAACCATTTGTCTTATAACTTGTTGTCTGTGAACCAGTTAATTGTGAACCAGTTGTCAGTGAACCATTCGTCGGGTGAATCATTTGTCGGAGCTAGTGAACCAATTGTAGGGTGATTCAAATCTCCTGAACAATTTGTCGGTGAATCATTTGTCGTGATCCTCGTAGGGCGTATAGTAGATTTAATAGGTGAAAGGTTGATTGAACGTTTTTCACTTGATATGATGTCATAGTCTAAAGAAAATATTGGAATTTCTTGCATGTTCGTATATAAGATAGTCTAGCCACAGCCAAAAAAAATTTTTATTTGCTTTTGCTTTGTCAAAAAAAAAAAATCCATTTGGGTGTCCTCCCCGTGATGGCTGTCATCGGGTGCGAAAGCACCTCCCGCAATCTAGATAGATTTCTTCTGCTTTTGTAAAAGTAAAAATGACCAGACCACTTTATTGCCGTCCATACTGACAGAGCGATATTTTGTTTTTTAAGAAAGCATCTACGTTATAGCAAACAAATTAAAAAAAAAAAAGGAATTATGCGATACACAATTTTAGTAATTGGCAGGTGCGCGTGTGCATTAGCAACAGGAAATGGAATACATCAACAACCGGTTTATAAAATAGACACGACACGGGTCCAGATATTTCATTAATCTAATAACAATGAATTACAAAGGAGTCTTTGATAGATTAAAGCGTTTTGACGCTTACCCTAAAACGCTTGAAGATTTTAGAATAAAAACCTTAGGTGGTGCAACTGGTGAGTTTTTACTTTTTTTTTATACTCGAATGTCAAATGAAAATGTGTTGTTTACACTTATGATTATGATTATCTTATGTTCATGACTTACAAGTTTAAGTTACAGACTTACACTTTACACTTTTACAGTTTAGTCAGTCTGTTTTTAGAGTTAGACTTTAGAATTAACACTAATAACTAATAACAGATTCATTGTTGTTAGACTACCTGACCTGACACTGACAGTAATTGAGACGAGCCTTAACTTAAAATTTAGACTATTTAAACTTAAAGTTAAAGTAAGTTAAAGCCTTTTAACTTCTAGATTCCTAGAATGTCTAGATATATTATCATATACAGTATCAGCTATCTGATCTGGCATCATCTCATCTGGTATCTTTGACTTTACCTAACCCAGCAACGGATCATGATATTAATATTAGATCTAGATCTAGTCTGACTAGTCACTAGTCGGCAGTGGTAGTCTCTGTTTTTAGTCACTCTACTTACTACTAGACTCTAGATAAATCAAGACTTAAGTTGTCTTAAAGGGAAACTCCAATGGTTTTGACAATTTTTGATATATGTGATATATATGTGTTTTGATTTACAGATAAATGAATATATTATTCTTGTTGTATAAATTTGCAATAATAACTTAGAAATTGATGTTTTTCTGACGTAATTTTCCTGTGCATCCAAAATAGTCAGACTTTCACCAGGTTTCTATGTGACGTCACACAAACCTATTAATTTTATCTATTGACTTACTGTATAATGGAAAATGTGAAATATATCTTCATCTATGCAGTTAGATCTAGATCTTGTAAGCAAAGAAAAAAATGTGTGTTATTTACATGCTTGATTAAGCAGTATGTATTTTCTCGCCTGACAACTCAAAACACAACAAACACTATCACTTGGTAGTCTTGTCATGACCGACTACACATAGTCTAGACTAGCCTTGCACTGACCAGTTTGTTAGACTTAGACACACGATCTATTTATTTTTTGGGACGGGGGGGGGGGGGGGTAATGAAAATGTTACTTTTTTTCTCGAGTTGGTTATCCCGATGCTTTTAGATCTATATATCTATATTATAAAGTAGAATGTAAGACCTATGTATGTATGTTACGGATAGAAATCAAAACCGCTTGACCAATCTTGATAAAACTTGGCAGAAATATCCCTTTGGTACTAACTTAGACCGTAGTGTATGTATTGTAGCCCTTAAACAAACTTAAGACCCTCAAAAAAAAAGTTAACCGACTTTAGTAAAGCTATAGTATTTTATGGATCTAGGCATTGTTTACAATGTTGACATGAGAAAAGATCAAAAGGATTTAGATCTAGATCTAATTTTAAGAACTACACTTTGCACATATAGTTTTTTTTACTTTGACACATGAAAATACAAAATATAGTCTATATATTGATTTCATTATTTAATAAAATTAACCTTCTAATTTGTGTTTCAAAAGCATTTTTACATAAATTCATTCCATATATCTGCCAATTTAGACACCCTGACTTACTTTATAATCCCATTCATTTTAGTAACAATTTTAATTGTACTTTCTGTGGCATTTTACGTCTCGAGAGACGATCTTTTCCCTTTGCAACTTCTTGTGTGACTAAAGAGGCCAATCCTTGATACACAGCTGCGATCGCAGGTTGGGCATATATAATCACCAGGCGCCGTTGCATTTTCACCCTTCTTTCTGCTTCTGTTGTGTATGGCATCTGCAATCTTTGACCCTTCCTTTATGCTCTCTCTCCATGAGGATCTGTCCAATGCCACCTCTTCCCAGTTGCCAGTGTCGATTTTGAAGAGCTTCATGTCGCGTTTGCATACATCCGTATAACATAATTGTACTTTATATCTTATTAATCTATCGCTCCTTTCGTTTTTAATAGATATATTATGTATCGGCTTTGGGTAAACCCATTTTCGCAAAACTTTTTTTTTTTTCCATAGCGAAAGAGAAAAACTTGAAAGGATCATTAGCTAATTTTAACATACATCTAAATCCAATCCACTAGATTAATATACACAATCTTAGACCTGCATGCCACGGGAAATGTCAGGCTAGTATGTATATATATATATATATCTGTACCATAGCTCTGGACTAGGCCGTCACTAAGCCTAACAGCTACTGTAAGAATGAAGTAATATGATTGGTTAAATCTAGTTTCCCTTTCAGTATTGTTGAAGGAAGTGACATATCGGAGTTTCCCTTTAAGACTAGTAGATAGATCTAGGTCTATATTATTCTATATATCTATATAATATATAGATCTAGTAGATGTCTTAGATGATTAGAATATCATTATATCTATTCTACTATTATTAGAGCTGTGTAATTTATATCTATTCAGTCTATTCTGCTTACTATATGCTATTGTATAGGCTTTAGGTCTAATAGAATATAGAAAAAAGTCTAGAAATCTCTACTGTAACTATCCCTACTATATAGAGCTCAACTATTCTGGAATCTTAATATCTGTACTTGTACTGTCACATACTGGGACATACTCATACACCTTAACACTGAGTCTAGATCTGTCTCATATTTTATAATTATATGTAAATGTGTATTTTTTCTGACCTCCTTCAGTACTTTTGACTTGTCAAATTTAGACTCTAGTATGAAATTGAAAGGATCTTATAAAAATATATGTAAACTTAAGATAACATGTTCAGCACACACTCTTTCACTATTTACTAAAGAAAAAAAAGTAATGAGTGATTTATTTAACCTTTTTTTTGGGGGGGGGGAACTATTTTTTATATGCATGCTTATGTAGTAACAGGAAAAGAAACTTAATTGTGGGGCACACAAATGTAAACTAAGCTCTTAAGTAAAGTACACTTCAGAACCTGTGTTAGTATTGTGACTTTTGTAAACACTTCTTTCTTTCAGTGACTCTAATCAGTGCAGCATTGATGTTGATATTGTTCATTTCTGAGTTGAATTATTATTTGGCCCATGAAGTTCAGCCTGAGTTGTTTGTTGATACGTCCAGGGGACAAAAACTGCGTATCAATGTTGATATAGTCTTCCCAAATATGGCATGTGCTTGTAAGTTGATCATTAGTTGGACATTAAATTTACTCTAGATTCAAAATTTCTTGCTTCTAATGAAATTTGTGTCTTTCCTAATATATGTTTCTTTCACAAGATTTAAATATTTTCTTTTTTATAGAATCTAATCACTTAATGGTGTGTAGCTAATAAAAGATAAATTATCCTATGTATACATTATTGCTTTTTCTGCCTCTGGACATAATGGGTGTGCCTAGAGATTTATGTTCAGGGAAAAATTCTGGGTCTTAGATAAGGGATAGTGGGTTGCCCATGGGTCATAGTGTACCATTCATTATAGACCTGTGAATTGGCAATGAGCTATTGGTCTAAACAGCCCACATGTTGTGACATTGCGGTTCAGTGTTCAAGCCTTCTATAACAAATGGTCTCGGCCATAGTCCCTAGATTGACCTTAGGAATGTTCTGCATTATGCTTTGCTCCAACTCACTGCTAAGTTGCAAGTGCTATACTACAGTTGATAGTTCCTACATCTTAGGACTGCAATTCTAATTTTCCTTGAGACACCTTTCTGAAGCTTTAGCATAGCAAATATATTTAATTCTCTTACAAGTGTGAATTTGTTTTCAGTCCTATCACTAGATGCCATGGATGTCTCTGGTGAATCTCAAATTGATATAGACCTGAACTTGTATAAGAAAAGACTGGATCTACAGGGCAATCCTATTAATGAAGAGCCAGAAAAGCAAAGTAAGTATGTTTGCTTCCTTGACATTATCATCTTCTTTTGATCAACATGTTTACATTTATTTCCTTTTTTTAATAGATATTTGCATTAGCTAAACAAAAATTCACACCCATTGAAAGTATTCAACACTAAAAATTTAATAAACTTGCAATAGTGAAGAATACTTGAATGGGGAATAACTTGAAATACAATGTAGTGACTATACAGCCTTATAAATGTAATAATATTTAACAAAGAGATAAATATGGTTGAGTACAGTTAACATTGTAATGGTTGTAGAACTTCCATTTTAAATTGATTCTATCTCTAATAATTTTTTTTAACTCTTTCAACAGCTTTGGAAGATTCGAAGAATGAGACAGTGAGTATCTATAGCCTTACAAGTTCTTATGAAAACTGTTTTATACGATAATTACAATCTGTTTTATAAATCTTTATATTTTCTGCTTACCATTACTATGTTATTATCAGAAATTTTTAGAATTAAATGTTTGTCATTCAGAATCTTTCTTCTTATTTCATTTTAATTATTTTTTTATCTTATTAATAGTGATTAATAGGAATATGTTGATTTTGTTTTGTTGCTGTAGGCTGTACTTGCGCTAGACCCTGGTCGATGTGAAAGCTGTTATGGGGCTGAAACAGATGAACTTAAGTAAGTTGGGTTTTTTTTTAATTTGGCTTATATTAAGTTTAAAATTACTTTTGAATAACCCATAGAACCAAACTATTACAAAATGTAAGGAACAGAGGCACTAAATTTTGAACTTGAAGAAATATTGAAAATTTGGCTTTTATGATTAAGTAAACAATAGTTGTTGTTTTTTTATCTATTGTGTACAAGATTGTCCCATCTTAAAAAAAAAAGATTTTAATTAATATTAAATATTTGTTTCAGCAAATGTTTTTTTTTAATATTTTTGATTCTTGCATTTCAAAAAACTTATTGTAGAACTCAGGTGGTGGTAAATAAAAGTTTAGTAATAAAAGATTATACTTTTTTTTAGAGCTTCATAATAGATAAAAGGCTTTGTTTTTCCACAGCTTAATAATTGTTTAAATTATATAATCTATTCATTAAATATATACAATTTTATACTAGTGTTCAAAGCACTTTAAAAAAATATATATATATAAAATTATGTACATGCTTTTTTGTTCACATTGACTATATAGCCTTTACCATAAAAATACATAAACAAGGTTACAATGACAGTTTGTGTGAAAATTGTCTCCGATGTGGTCCGCCCCAGACAGTTAAAAAGGCAGGTTTCAATGTTTTAAAAAAAATATCAGAATGAATCTAATATAATACCGTTTGAATAAATGTGTCAAAAATATGGTAAATAATCATCTCCCTTACTAGATATAGCTTCCTGTGTTTGTTACTATTAATAGTGAATAGTTGTAAAAATGGTGTATTTTTGTGAAAAAAACTGCTTGCATAGTTGATTTTTCACTTTCAGAAAAGAAAAAAGCAGCTGTTGCATCAGAACTTTGTATGGTCTAAAATATTATGATGTCAGATTTCCAATATCTTTTCTAGTTTACGAGATCTAAACAGGACGAACAGATGGACAGACAGACCACACAAAACTAATAACATCTATTCCCCTTTTTGGGGTCGCTAATTACTAGGGAAAAAAAGAGATGATTATACATGCATTCAAATGAACTCATCATAGCCATAACTCTGTATCATCAGAATATTCTCTAGATGCCAGAGATGTCAAATAAAATGTAATGCTATAGTTTGCTTTTTTTTTTTTTTTTTTTTTGTATCTCTTTACTTTAAGGTACTCAGCTTTTGGGCTGTCACAATCTTGTATTGAAAGGAAAGTCAAAAGATGGTGTAGATTTCATTATATTCATCTTTAAAAAGGTTTAGTTTAAAATGTGATTGACATGCATATATTTCAAACAAATGTTTCAGATGCTGTAACTCTTGTGATGATGTGAGAGAGGCCTACAGGAAAAAAGGCTGGGCTCTGCAGGATCCCGACTCCATTGAGCAATGCAAGAGAGAAGGCTGGTCAGAGAAATTGGAAACTCAGAAGAATGAAGGCTGTCAGCTGGATGGCTACCTAGAGGTCAACAAGGTTGGTACCGGAAATTTGTTGTGTTCTGTGTTATACATATTGAGTTTGTGTGTGTTAAGACCAGAGTGGTTAATCACCTAGGGTCCTGAGTTTGAATCTCGGTGAAGACTTGGATTTTGAATTTCTGGATTTTAGGGCGCACCTGAGTCCACCCAACTCTAATGGGTACCTGACTTTAGTTGTGGAAAGTAAAGGCGGTTGGCCGTAGTGCTGGTCACACAGCACCCTGCTCGTCAACTGTTGGCTTAAGAAACAGATAACCTTAACATCATCTGTCCTATATATTGCAAGGTTTAAATGGGAACTTTTTTTTACTTTTTTTATCTGTTCTAGTTATATGTCAACTTTTTTTTGTGAACTGAAAGATAACAAATCTCTCTGAATATAAAAATAATATTGTGGGTGTGCTAAAAAAAGAGGAATACTGCCTTTTGATACAACACCAATGCTAATATTGGGTCTCTAGATCAGTTCAGTTGTGACTCTGAAATAGGCAGGTAAGTGCAGTAAAAATTTATGGTCCCTAATTATATTTTCCTAGATTACTAATTATAGCCTCAAATATCACATAACAAACTCACACACAAAAAAATATTAACTCAGTTCATTAAGTCAAAAAATGCTCAAAGACAAGAGGAAGTGACTAATGAACATTCAACAGACTTAAATAATAGGACTAACTCTTTTTGACACTAATAGTAACTACAATTATTTACCCTTTTGTCACACCACACTCTGTGAATTAGTGGACAACAGAAATCGAGCTATTGCCTATATATCTTGGCCTCGTGATGTGGATGCTGGTCCACACACTCATGATGTGGATACTGGTAGTGGACGAACTTTTTGCATTACTCTCCTTGCAAATGTACTTGGTCGCCTCATTGTCTAGTTATTTGAACTTTTCATTAGGTTGCAGGTAACTTTCACATAGCCCCAGGTAAAAGTTTTCAACAAAAACATGTTCATGGTGAGTATGACAAACATTTATTTGTAATTGTTAATCAGCTCTGGTTCCTTTAATATAGTGCTTCCCAAACTATGTTTGTCTAGGTGTTCCACTAACTATTGGAGTAATTAACTATTAGGCCTGCAGTATTAATATGTAGTATTAATTCCAAAGTAAATGTAGAATAGAAAATACAAATTTATTTTATGAGCTCTTTTTAGTAATGGGAAAAAATTCTGTAACAACTTAAACATGAATTTTAAACTTATCCAAATTTAAGGAAAAGCATTGTTTCCACCTTGTTAATTGTTTTCCACAATTTTAATATTTATTTCTGCTAATTCGCGTATATATAGACTAAGGTCTACACATTTTCTTCTGAAAAATCAACCAGGTGTCATTTTTTTCTTCACATTTTTTAAATATCTGTATACAACTTTTCTTAATGTTCAGCTCCAACTAATTTACATGAGAAAGTTTTAATTTTATGTAGTAGTTTCTTTGATCTACCTGCTACTTTCTAAATTAAGTAGGATCACTTGCATGTAAAATAGTGTACAGTTTAACATTAGTTGTTTCTTATTACTGAATTATAATAGTATACTATGAAGAAAAAACAAAAAACTAACCACCCAAAAAACAACTAACCACCCAATGGATTTTTGGTTAAAATCAGGATTTTCCACAAAAGGAAGAACAAGAATATCTACTCAAGTGCTTATCATTGAAAAAGTCAATAATTCAAAAACTTTTGTTTCTTCAAAATGTAATACTTAAAAAGAAATAATAATTCTAAATTTAGAAACAAATAAGAAATAATCCAACCTATAAATATGTTCCACTAAATTCTCAGAATGTGCGAAGTATTCCGTTAGAGAAATAGTTTGGGAAACACTGCTTTAATATTAAGGACTAGACACTTGTAAGCCTAATAAATCTGGCTATTTGTATTTTAGCTAAATTATATGATTTAACTTAAAAAAAAGGTTGAGAATAATATTAAATTTTAGTCTTTTTTTTTTCTTCTATAGCTTGTCAACTATCTTAACTTTTTATATTATAAATTGCAGACGTTGCTTCTAAAGAGAAGATAATTACGTCCTATGCATATCCTGCTACTCAGGATAATAATAGAAATACACAAATGAAGTTATTTAGCATGATATTGATTGTCTACATTCTCTGAATACTTGATTGCAAAGTTTTTTTTAACCAAAGAGACTGCTTAATGAATTTTATAATCAATGCTTAATTATAAGTATGTGTTATGCATTAATATTGTGTGTTGATTTTTGTTTCAGTTCATGACATGCAATCTTTTGCTGGTCAAAAAGTAAGTAGACTTTATATTTTTATTCAATAGGTCTCTTACAAAACTTGGTAGTATCGATCACATTTAAGATTTAAAGCTCTCACTGATTTATTTATGGTCATTTCTCCCACTGGGTGGTGATAGATTTTGTTTTACCAAAGTCTTCCTTATCATAGCCTTGGATTATTGAAGCACTTTTCATGTTTCATTACTAACTGGAACATTCTGAAAGGGTCATGTGTTCTATAGAATGCCAGATTTTTGTACTTTGCTGGAAACATATTTATTACATTCTCATTAAGATTTTCAAATAGTTTGTTGAAAACAATGCCTATGTCAAATCACATTTAAAAAAAAGGTTTCTGGTTTTAAACAACATTTAGTAATTTAGTAGTAGCATGGGTATAAGGCAGTTAAAAATATAATTTAAATATGTAATACTTGTTTATTACATAACATAGTTATGTTTATTGATAAAAGTGTATCATCTTCTAAGACTTACATGGACAGATATAAAATTTATGTTTCTTTACTATGATCATTTCAGTTCAATGTCACTCACAGAATCAATCATTTGTCATTTGGAACTGACTACCCAGGAATGGTCAATCCATTAGATACACTTTATCAAGTTGCGGACACCCGTAAGTCTTCTATTTTTCTATTCTACCTTTTTCTATCATAAACATAGGTCATGTTTTTTTCTTAGGAGGTTTGAAAACAATATATATAGCACCAACCCATTTTAGTGGAGAAAAAACAAAAACTAGACTAAAACTGACTGAAATGATGTCCCAATATTTTTTTCTTTTTTTTTTTTAAGCTATACTACACTATTTAAATGTTGAGCTTTCAAAAGCACTTTGTCCATTAGACAATTTCAAGAATTTCTTTCAATAGCCTTATCCAGGTGTTGGTATTCCTGTTGTTTTTTATGGTGACAATTAAACAAGTAACATGCACACAAAAAAAAGTCAATTGTAATTAAACTGATAAATTAGTATTGGGATTAGCTGTGTGGCAGCTTCTGCCTGGATGCAGTGTGTGCTGCAAGCAGCCTGTCATCTGCTCCTGATTTTTCCTCTGGGCACCATAGTTTTGGCATTACTGATCAAACATATACAGAAGAAAGTAAAGGGCATTGAAATGACCACAGAAAATGCTAACTAGCTCATAACAATTTCTGGTCTGCTGGGGCACCACACAAGATCTGTCAGCCTTCTTTCTCCATTCTTCTCTGTCATTTGTGTTTGATAGAATTTCATTCTGATGTTCTTTCTGAAAATATTGAAACCTGCCTTTTTACCTACCTGGATGGACCACTTTGGGGGCCAATTTTGAGTTTGTGTTTCCAAACAAACTGTCTTTGTAACCTTGTTTAATATTTTTTCCTAGAAAGTTGCTCAATAGACTTGACACCATTACTCATGCTGTTTTCTAAAATACTGTTACGATTCTCTCTCCTAATCAGGCCTTCTTTAAACACTGCTAAACACAACACAACACATCAAGAACTTGACAACAAGGCTCCAAATAATCTGGTACTTTAATAATGAGTGAATAAGCAGATAACAGCCAATACTAGACAATTGGCATCAAACACATCATCAACTAAAATGTCACTCTGTACATCACCGTACAAAACTCTACTGTCTCTCTTTCTGGACTTGTACATCAACACCTGAGGACTCAACCAGGACCGATTTCATGGCGACTAACAGTCCTGGTCTTGACGCTCTCCGGTCTTGAACTGCCGCTTTCCTACACACTGTGTCACTCGTACACACAGGCTTTCGATCACATGACCATAACATTGGTCATATTTGCGTGTAATCATGTAATCGTAGTACTGTCCCTTGTCCATGGCCCCGCTGACCTGAGTGATTCTCGTGTGTCAGCTGAGCCTATAGTTAACCCTTTTGCGCCTCCAATAGGGTCATAACAATACATTATAACCCCTTTTAATTTTTTTGTCTAAATTTGTTTTCTCTTTCAACATTTTCCTACATACATATATATATATTGACAGTATCTATTAATGTCTTTATTTCTAATGCATTTGGTTACCAAACAATATGAGCTAATGAGTATACCTGGCATTCATCCAGGGTGGTGGGGCATCAATTTTTTTACCAAAATTATAGCTTAAAATCATCTGCTTTTTTAACAATACTGCAAAATATAGTCTGATTGATTCTGATGACCTTATTAACCAAAGAAACTATTTATGTGTACATCAGCTTTACTTTACATTAGCCACACATATAATAGATTCTATTTCTTTTAAACACATATGTAAACATGAAGTAGACAACAAACTTTATAGAACTACAGGTATATTGTAGAGTTTTTATTTTTTTTTACATTTATGACATTTAAAAGGCCATTAAATATATGACATCCATTTGAATAAAACATGTTCACCATAAAAAGCCACATTATTTGGTCTTCTTTACTGATCAAAGACAAATGTTTGTGTCATTTATAGTACGAGGAGCAACTTCTCAGAAATCACATGAATTCATTTGAAATGTTAGTTCCATTGCTCAACATCTTATTCCAGTGCCGATTGCCATAAATGTTCCGAAAGTGCCACCTCCTTGAATCATTGTTTTGCCTACTGTTGAAAATAATTCTTTGCCACGAAGTCCATACCTAAAAAGAAAAAAAATTACTTTGAGGTTTAAAATTTAATAATTACTGAGTACCAGTAAAAAAAAAAAAAAAAAAAAAAATAGGTGCTGGTACTCAGTGATGGATTGCCTAGCTTTAAACTACTAATAAATTTATAATTAAAGTTAAGATACAAGAAAAGTAATAGTTTTTTTCCCCATATTGAAAAAGGTGCCGGTACCGTCAACAAAAAAGCACTGTTTACAAATAAACATGGTCATAGGAGAAAATTTTCAAATGTTTATTTAAATGAAACTCCACATATCTTAGGGTAATATCTACTGTCAAACTACTGGCCACCTATAAATTATAAGAACAATAGTTGTTTTTTTATGTGCTTACCGCAAGGCTGAAAATCCTCCAAAAAGGGCACCAGATGCCATGCCAACACAAAAGCCCATCATGAAACCAACCTTAATTCTGTCAAAGCAGCTGGGAGCACCTTGGTGCCCATAGACACTGGATGGAACAGGCATGATAATACTTGCAAATCTTATCAGTGATCTCTTTTACTCTTCATAAAGAAAACTGGAAAATATTTATTGATTGATTCATTAAACATCAAATATTTTAAATAACATGGCACTTATGGTTGGAATAATGAAACATTTCTGCAAACTGCTGTGATCAAGTTGTATCAGTTGTGAAAATAGATCATTTTTGCCACAAAGAATATTTTTCAGTTTTAATAAGACAAAGATTTGTAAGTTATTAAAAGACCATCATATACATTATTAACATACATTGCTCTTATAATAGTTACATTAAAGTGGAGCAGTCCAAAGTCTTTTTTTATATCTATGTTTTCTATATGTTTCAATTAATAATTTTTCTAGTTAGAAATTCATTATTGTCAAGTTACATGCATTGAAGTCAAAGATTTGATTAAGATGACAGAATGACAGTCCAGCGTGCATACCGCATTACCAGGCAGCTATCCCATCCTATCTTAAAGTCAAAGAAACTAAAATACAGAAAAGGGGGATGGATCAAAACTGTAACATAAGAGACATCTGAAGAGCCACACTTTCTTTGTTCAGCCATGTCTCATTGTAGCAGTCTTTTTTTGTCCTTCACACAGAAGATATTAACATCTCTTATTTAAGAAAGACTAATAGAATCTAAAATGTCTTTTCTTCAAAAGAATGTTTTGAATCAATTTTGGTTCAGATGCCTACTGCAAAACAGTATGAAAAGTCCTACTTTGAAGATGAAATGATATCACTTAATATTTTCAACATAGGAAACAATGTCATGTTTACTTGATTATGTATTTATAATTAACAGCTATAAGATAGATCCGAATACAAACATTTTTTTGTCCTGAAAAAAAAAAGCCACCTTCATAACCCTTTTATCAGCACATTGTATCCCCTTCCCCTCTTATAGCTTCCAAAATGATTATAATTGTTTCTAAAGTGAGGAAACATTTGTGAAGTAAAAAAAGAATATACAATTTACATTCTAAAGGTAGAAATGCTATCGCCAAAGAAAGACAAAGTTGACAGAATGTAGTGGTTTTCAGATCAGGCAGTTCTCCATATAGTTTTTCTTCTAAGGAAGGTTTCGGGGCCAGTGTCTTGTTCAGGTCTCATGATATAGTATTCAGTTTTGTTGGACATGATCAGTATTCTCAATTGTTGTTCCACAAGGACATGTTTCACTAGTCCCAATTTTTAGCTTCTGGAACATATGTTGTCTCATTCCGTTGTGCAGGGCTGGCCTTAGATAATTGAAGGCCCTAGGTGAAGTGAATTTGGGGGCCCCAAATGAAATAGAAAAATGAAAAGCGAAACAAAAAAATTATTAAATTAAATGCAATTTATTTATAACTCTGACAATAACACAAGTTTCGCTATTTCTTATCTAAAAAAATGTATTGTTTCCCAAACTATCGGAGGCCCTAGGTGGCTTGCTAGTTTGCCTATGCCTAAGAACGGTCCTATGTTGTTCAGTTCTGAGGCCAAAATTTGCATGTTGTTCGTATCGGAACTGCTTATAATAGGCATTTATAATTTTTCTAGAAATGGGGGTGAGAGCTGGTCCATTTCTCCCATCTATTTGGCAAGTGTGTCTGCTTTTTCATTGTGATGGTATCCACTGCATTGAAGAACAGTTTCCTTTTGTAACTGGCGCTTAAACCAGTAAGTTTTGGACAGTACAGCCTCATTAGCTTTTGCTGGCTACCCACCTAGGAAGAGGCAAACTCTGAAGCTGGCGCCCTTCGGCAGTTTGCAGCACTCGCTGATCCAAAACTGTATCGACACTTGCTGCTAGGTGGCTGGCTAGTTTGCCTATGCCTAAGAACGGCCCTATGTTGTGTCCAGTTCTATATATCTAGATATATATTATTTTCTATTAGATTATTCTATATTAGTATTAAATTCTATAATTCTTAGATCTAGATCAAGATTAAATTCTGATTGGATGCTACATCAATATTATATTATATAATAAAATGTATCATTGTAATGATGATGTAATGTATGTAGATCAGATATGTATATAAGATCTAGATTCTAGATATGATAATTTATATATTTTTTAAAATTATATCTAAAACACAGTCTTGGTCTTGCACGACATGGCCTAAATTGTGCCGACGTGCCAAACTCAAACTTGGCATTTTGCTACTGGGCTACTCTGACTAGATCTAAAGACTAGATTCTAGATTATCTAGTGCTTCTAGTCAGTTACCAAATATGCAATACTAGCCTACTCTGACAATTGGCAGTCTTTAGCTATCGACTACGGTATCGGAATTAAGGGGACAAAATCTGAAAACATGAAATTATGGAGACAAAATCTGGAAACATGAATTTGAATTAAAATTTTAAAATTAAATGAATATTTCAAGCTGACCCATAACTATTAATATTAACAATAACAACGTCAATAATAATTATCATCAATGATGTGATTCAATCAATTCATTCAATGTTAAAATTTTATAACAAGAACTATTCTACTTCTAGCTATGACTCTGAGTATGACGGCTATGTTAGTATAATGAGTATAATGTAGTCTGTCTCAGTCAGTGTCAGTGACTAAGATAGTAATTGTAGTTTAGTTTTTTTACAAAAAAATAGTAGATCTAGATCTACTCATCTATGATCTAGTCTAGTAACTATTCTAGAATCTAGATCTATCTATTAGTATTATTTATTTATAAAACACTCACAAACGATAATTACAAAAAAGTTTAAAAGATCCCAGATCTAGATAAGATTTTGTCTTATTTCTATTGAATTCTAGATCTTGTAGATCTATTCTAGATTTCGATCTGGAGTCCAGATGATCAGATCTTGATGAGTGTGATCAAGTGTGAAAGCTCTTTCGTGTAATAAGTTTTAAAAAGCTATCAAGTCAATGATGTTGAAGGTGAAGCTAGATTTAGATCAGAGATCTAGATCTAGGTAATAGAAACCTCTACATTCTGTCAATAGATATAAAAAAAATATATTTGTCCTGTTTTTAAATAAAAGCCACATGGAAATAATTAATAGAATTTTTTTAAATCCTTAGTATTCAAAAAGCACAATGAAATAGTATTTAGCAATATTACTATACAAATGTTTTGAAACTACATCGGCCAAGTGGTCTAGGGGTATGATTTTCGCTTCGGGTGCGAGAGGTCCCGGGTTCAAATCCCGGCTTGGCCCTTAATTTTGTACTTTTTTTTAACAAAAAGAAAAATATAACAACATAGATTTAAACAAAATAATAATCATAATAAAATATTTGTATTATTCTAGTGGACAAAAAAAACAATTAATACAGGCATAGATCTACAAACAATAGCAAAGTTAAGTAATATTTTAATCAGATAAGTGTAGGCTGACACCGGGTACAAAATGTAACGTATTTCTTGTATAATCTCTGTATAACTAATAAAACTGTATTACTGATGTATATGTTGTTGTGTTCAAAGAGTGCTAGAAGCCTCAGCATATCTGTTTATATTTGTGTAATAGGGCTAGATCTAGTTACCTTTACCTATCCGTGTGTAATGCACAATTGTCATACATGACAATCCGTGGAATGCTTGACTATACAACTTTTTCTTTCTCTTGCTGGATGTGTTTGAACAGGACAGTGGTGTAGTATTTAAAAAAAAAAGCCTGTAGATGCTTTTTTAAAAAAGGCCTACTTTAAAAGAGACATCAAGACAGCTGGAGATCTCTTACAAGGGTTGCTGGATACATATTTAATACAAGTAGATCACAGCCAGGACTTTGTAAAATACTCAACTCCTCCTTCATTTTCTTATCTTATAAAAAGAAGATGATTACATCCTATGTGTGTTTTTATGTCAATCTAGTCATGCGTGTTAACCATTGACTTACATTCTGCCAAATTATTGGTTTTCCTCATTTGAAATACTTTTTATTGTTGATGTTTATGAGGTCTGTTTGTTTCCTCAGATCAAATGATGTTTCAGTACTTCATCAAAATAGTGCCTACAACTTACACAAACGTAAATAGGGAGGTAAGTTAATCATGATTTTGAAATTGTAAGTACTAGTTTGTTTGTTTTTTAACTTGACTTTTGAATTAGCCACACCCGTCTCAAGATTAAACCAGTGACTCATTTGGGCGCATCCATTGCCTTTCGAGACAAAAGGAGCCATATATCTGACCTTTTGAAAAGTTTATCTTTAGGATTAATCTCATTTTCTGGGTACACCTAAAGCTTGCAATCAAGTTTTATGTTTTATAAGCTTAGACATTCCTTCTGAAATGAATATTATTACTCCCTAGCCCAAATATCCAGCAGGGTGCTAAGGTTCTAACTCTAGTCCATCATGATGACAGTCTGGGGTGCATACCCACTAGAGCATGGTGGATTCAGAGGTGCCCTAAAGATCCCGAAAGTAAAAAGTCTTCACTAGGATTTGAACCCAAGACCTCTGGTTCAAAAGCCAAGCGCTTTACCACTCAGCCCCCTTTGTTTGTATTTATTAATGACAATAAAAGAAGCCATGATTGTGTGATTAATATAACACCTGTATTATATTTTCATGTGTATGGTCTTCCTTCGCAGACTTTGTACACTAATCAATATTCAGTGACCAAACACTCCAAGACCACAAATAGCATTCTAGGAGACAGCGGCCTACCTGGAGTCTTTTTTTCTTATGAGCTATCACCCCTTATGGTCAAATACACAGAAAAGAAAAGGTAACTAGTGCACACAAGTGACTATAATTGAACTGTTTATTATTGGGAGGTTTGGGGAGTTATTAATAGAATTTGTCTATGTTCTACCTCTACTAATAGTAATGTTTGTTCATCAGATCTTTTCTTCACTTTTTGACTGAAGTTTGTGCAATAATTGGAGGAATTTTTACTGGTAAGCTGAACATTTTCTTTTTACAAAGCTTATATCCACTCACTCTGTCTGTCTGGTACAAAATTTGAACATGCTATTTCTCCCACTTCCAATTCTTGGATCAGGTTGAAACTTTTGTAATCATTCATTAAATTACAAAAATATATTCATTCTGTTAGATAAGTTTTGCTGATAAATTCCCAATAAACGTCAAAAGTGAGTCTGATGTTTTGTCCTTAGTAGTCATAATTATAAAAAGAGAATTTCCCCTTTGAGATGTTAAGGTTCTAAGGGAAACCCTTGAGCTTGAGTAAATCAAGCTCTTCTTGTGTCTAGCACACTGGACCAACGATCGTTCAATTAATGTATTTATTTTAATTCATCAAATTGATTTAGTTTTAACACTAAAAACAAAATGTCGATTTTTCTTTCAGTTGCCAGTTTGATTGATTCTTTTATCTACCATTCATCTCGTGTCATAGCCAAGAAAATAGAACTTGGAAAAGCATCTTGATGAGATGACTGGGATAGATCAAGACTATATATTTTTAGCGTATGGAATATTGTTATAAGATTTTACACATGAAAGATTTTGATTTGTTAATATTTACAGCGTAAATGAGTTAGAGTGATACTTTTGGGGCTGATTAGATTTGACTGAATCAATTAATTGAAGGTTGTTTTTTTTTAAGATATCTATATATTTACCGTACTAAACTTTCATGTTCAGTTCTAACTGAACATGATTTGTTAAATAAAGTAAGTTAATTTAACACAATGCAGTTGAACCAACTAAAGAAAGTTGGACAATAATGTAAAAGTAATCCTTGCTTAGTTTGAACACTAGATTTTTTTGAAATACATCATTCCATTTTAGTAGTAATAGTAGGGTTTTATATTTTCTTCTTTGTTGCCTTATGGTTAGGTACCAGCAGCCATATTGAAGCCAGAAGTTATTTTAGTCATCAAGGTATTTACAAACAAAAGGTTTATGAAATTGTTTATGTTGAAAAATTAAAAGTTGGTCTATAAAGAAAGAAAAAGTAGAAAGGGAGCGCCACACTTTTCTAATTTGCATGTGACTACAATAAAGAATGTGGCAGCTTACTTATATTTAAATTACATAAAACAAACAAAATTAACTTATATGACATTTAAAAAACAAATATGTTTATAATATTGATTAAGTACAAAATATGAACTTTTTTTTTTATGGCCACCCTGAAATTTTCCTTATCCAAGGGAAAAAACTATTTGGTCTTTAAAAGCAAATTAAATTGTTGTTTCAGCCAAATCAAATTCTTTACCAATAACTATTAAGCAGTGACCATTTTCATTTTTAAAAATAATATTTGATTTATTTCATTCTGTTTTTTACATGTTTTAGAGAATCCATTGTTGTTTTTGGGTAGAAAGTTTAAAATATTTTATTTTATAGGATATTTTCAAATGCTTGAAAGTTGTTTTCTAAAAATGAAATTTATAGCCAAATATATTGGTGCTACCTATTTCGCTGCTAGATCTTTATCTAACAAGATAGCCTATTAACAATGCTGCGTTTCAAGAAGATTTTTTGTGAATCAAATTTTGCTATATTTAACTTTTTAAATCCATCTATGAGTAAACTCATGCTATTGTATACCTTAGTATGTCTAGTAATGAGAGACATTAGATTGAGATGTAGATGCACTAGTTCTTTTGGTCATTTGTAGTTTTATAAGACAAGAAATATTAAAGATTTTTTTGTATAAACTAAACCGAGGCATTACGCCGAACTGCCCATTTTCTTACCAGAGCACTATGGGAGGATTGAGTCCTTCCTGCTCTGATTTTCAATAGGAGTTCATCTCAGGTATAAACTAAACAATGTCATGAACACTAAATGGAATGTCGCCATTGCCAACTTAAAAAAAAAAAAAAATTGATCCAAAAATTTGAACACTATCCCAATGCGTGGCAGTTGACCTTTGTATCAAATTTCTTTTTACCACTAGTTAGTTGCCCATTTGTTTTTAAATTTTAAATAAATAGGCTTGAAGTCACAGAATGGAAGTCTAATGCTTCATCTAGAGTGAAATGATTTTGTTCTAAATAAAGAAGAGCTTAGAACATTGAATCCTGCAGTGCTAAAAAGTGCTCACAAATGATCCAAAGCATATCAACACATCCTTTAGTTTGTACACCGGAGACACCAGAACAAAAGGCTATTTATAGGTTTTGTCCATGATGTCTGAACATTTCCAATAGACATACGTTGTTTTTGTTTTCACAGGAGAAAAGGGTCTAAAGAAATAGCGAAGGTTGAGATTGAAATGTTGATTATTTTGTGTTTCTATGTCTGTTATTGTTTTCAATTTGTTTGTTGACATTTATTTGTTGCAAAAATGATTTATATTTTGTGATCATATTTATAAAAAGAAAATCATTTAGGCTGGAGGTATTCCTTTGATTTCCAAGAACTGAGTTATTCCTTTGATTTCCAAGAACTGAGTTATTTCTTTGATTTCCAAGCAGTGAGTTACCATCAGCATTTTTGTGCATAATACTTCCTTGAAGAACTCCAATGATACTCAACTGTTAGAATCCTAATCCAGCAATTGGAAACTTATCAAAAGAATGAAATCCAAAGTAATATCAAAATGTATCTCAAGTTTTTTTGCATTCATTGTATTGTATATTTATGTAGAACATTTTTTTGGTTGGTGCTTTTAGTTTTCTTTTAAAAACAAAACTGATTAAAGAAATGTATTATTTTAAAGCATAAAATTCTGACTTTAGACATTGTACTAAAATGTCAAATTTATTAGGTACAGTATTCACCACCTTGATAACACACCTAGCCAGCATCGTAATGCAAAGTGATTGAGTCACTGTATTGATTGAGAACTGTTAGAGCAGCATGTGTGTTACGCAGGAGATTAGGCTGGATCATGATAATGCTAATGATGTCCCCCTTTACTTTTTTTTCTCTATTCCTAGTTGTGCTTTGAGTTTGAAAAAAAAAGTGAGAGGGTATTCATTAGAAACAAAAAAATGCAATTGTAGAATTTCTTGGAAATGTTCATCCACTCTTAAAGCATCCATTTGCACATGTTTAAAGCTGTTTCTTATTTCTGTTTATTACAATTGTTAATGCACTCTCACAAGATATTCAATGAGATAGGAGATTGAAAATGTTTTTGTTTATTGTTATTTCCACTATTGTTAAAGATCCATTTATTATTTACTTATTCTTCCTTTACTGCAAATACTTTTTCCTTTGCGTGGTATCTGGTGGTGTGTGCTCTCAAGGATGGTCATGGTAACTTTTGAAATGTACTCTAAACGCTGGTAACATTGCCTGGAATGGTAGTTTGTAATTCTCAGATCTGGCCTTACTACCTGGCAGCCTGTCATCTTCAGTGCTAGCCTTGCCACATGGTAGTGTGTACTGTCATCACTGACCCTGGTTTCTGGTGGTGTATACAATTGGGCTAGCATTGTGTTAAGCTCATTTAGAAAGGAGAAGATCATTCAATGCAGCTACCTGGTATTGTGTACCCTAAGGGCTTGCCTTGCTACCTGGTATTGTGGTAAGCATGGTCGAGTGGCTAAGTATGCTTGAACTTGGCTTGGCTTGTCTACCTATGATGGGGGCTTGAGGTTCGACACCCAACTCGAGCAGAGTTGTGTTTACTGAGCGCCTAAAGGCAGCACAGCAAACCTTCTCCAAGATACCCCCTCCACCCACTGGTCTACAAATGAGATTGGACCATAGCACTCAGAGCATGCTATAAGCATGAAAGTAGCGCTATATAAAAGCCATAATTTAATTTTAATTTATTGTGTACTCTTTAGAATGGCCTTACTATCAGGTATTGTGTACTCGCAGTGCTTGCATTGCTATGTGGTAGCCTGTGCTCTTCAATGCTAGCCATACTTCCTGGTATACTCTCAGGGCTGGCCGCCTTGCTACCTGGCAGTGTGTACTCTCATCACTGGCCCTGGTTTCTGGTGGTGTATACAATTGGGCTAGCATTGAGCTCAGTTAGAAAGGAGAAAATCATTCAATGCTGCTATCAGCTGATTAGTTTTAAATGTTGTTCTTTTACAATTAATGACAACTTTTTAAAGTTTAAAAAAACAACAACAAAATACTACTTAAATTGAATGTGCTTTTGTTCTTTTTATTTATCAGCTCAATTAATATTTTTAAACAATGAAATTATTGTAAAATTTTCATCGGGACGTCTAGGTTTATGGTTCATCAATCAATTCATCATTTTGTAGCACTTAACGATTGATGTCATAATTTTTTTTTCTGTCAGTGTCACCATTAATTTGTGTTGATATTAATTGTAATGCCTTAATCTATATGTATGGTTATAATTTATGCATTAATTATGCAGTTTCAATTCATCCTGCATTGCTGATATAAATTCACCATTTAATCGTTTGCTTTCACATTTGCAATAAACACACTAATAAATGTTATTTAATTAAATTTCCTAGCAAGACCTAAGCAATTAACATTGAAAGTAGAAGTCATCTATTTCTGTAAAGTTAATGCTGTCACATTTTCCGTTTTGACTGCTGAACGAGTTCTCAAGGTTTATTGTCAAATTTCTGCATTACTCTTAACATGGAGCCTGGTACATTTACAATCATCATCCATTTTACATAATGAAGTGAGTGATAAAAAGAATGGAAGAACAAGTTTGGACTAGAAATAACTTGGTCCTTAGCTTATTGATTTCTTTTAAAAGGTCTGACTAGTGAAATGTTCATTTATAAGTTCATGAAAAGGCTGACATCTGGAGTCTAAAGAAAATCATTTAGGAAACTGATGATAGTATCCTAGGAATAGGCGTTGCCAGTACTAAACTGTGACAGAAAATCTGCTAGAATACTGACTTATATATGAAAATAGAAAATATTTAAAATTTTATTTTGTCATTTGTTTTCAATTGTGCTCACATTCTTATCTGACTCTGGGCGTGGTCTTCTACTTTGAAGGGTGTTTGTTCAATAAAAAATAATCAAACTTTACTTCTCTTAATTTTCTCAATGACTTAATTTGTTGTTGATATAATCTCAACTCTCTACTCTACTATATTTACTAGACATTTAAATGCCCATTGCATTATATTTCAAAATGAATGTGTTGTATCATTATACAAAAAAAAAAGTAAAGCTCATCCATGTTCTTTTTTTAAAAATGGGGGGAAGGGCGTTTTATTTCTAAATTTAGAAATCAACTGAGCAAGGTGAAAAAAGAATGCTGGGATGTACTTTTAAATTAATTTGTAATGTCTTTTTTTTAAATCAAAATATCTGATATGATATATATATATTGTAGAATATATGATCTATGTATTTTAAAACATTTAGAAATAAACACTGATGAATCTTTATGATTGGCAAGAATGTTCTGAAGATGATTGTCTTAGTATTTTAGAATTCTTTACTATGGGCAATGTGTAGTTCTGCTAGTATAACCAAAACAAAAGGGTCCAAGGAAATTTCAAATTATATCACAACTTGTCACAACCAATTTTAATATAAGATTAGACTATTAAACAGAAGAAAATGAGTTCTAATTATAGTACTGTGATTGTTGGGTTCTAGTTTATCTTTTTTTTTTTTTTTTACGTCAGTTAAAATGTCTTTAAAACAATTATTTACATCTGAATTTAAGATCTCCATAACTATAAGAGTTTTGTTGTTAGGTGCTCTATTACTTGCTGTGTAATGTTTGGATATATTTATGAGCTTGTATGAATTGCATTGATGAAGACTTTAATCAACTCATTTATAGTCTAAAACTTGTGCCAAGTGAAATGTATGTGCCAGATTATTGATTATCAGTAATTACTCTAAATGTCATTTGTAATACTCAATACATGTAGTGTTTCTAAATACCAATAAAATTCTTGCACATATTTTCTAGCTGTAATTATAATAGGAATCAAAACACTTTATAATAATAACCAATATTTAAGCATTCTTCCGTTTACTTCACAATTATGTTTATTTATAGCCTATGAAATTTATGAGGAATAAAACTTGAGTAAATGAATGATCAAGTTGTCTTGTTACTTTCTCTCAAAACTTTTTGAATTGCTTTTCTATCATTTGTTTCTTCATGATTCTTGCAAAAATTAAAAATTTTTAGCCCTCAAAAACTGATTCATTATGTGCATTGGATCTGTGACATGGATTGTTGATGTGCTGTGATGATAATAATCAAACAAAACTTTTAAATTCTTAATTTTAAAACAATGAAACCTAAATTATTTTGTTGTTTTTACATTTAAAAAACAATAAAATAACACATCTTTTAGCTTTGTTTTAAATTTGTTTAATGTAGAAAACAAAAACGCTTTGTGAAAACAATAAATAATTTTAAACCATCCAACAACATACCAACAGATCTAAACACTGTACTTAAGAAACTCATTGAAAAAACATCCTAATCCACACAATACAAATCAAGGTTTGATGACTTTCTGTGAAATCAATTGTTATAGAAATCCTGAACACTGACAAGTAACATTGTAACCTGTGGGCAGCAGAATCAAATAGCTCATTGCCACACCACAGGTCTGTACGATGTGGAATCCGCTGTTGGTCTCCAATGCCCACAGGTTGTGATGTCACAGGTCAATGTTGAGGCCTACTGTAACAAAATTGTTTAGCTTTCCCAGACTGATGCCATCACAGAACTCTGAAGAGAACATCCTGGTGTCTTGCTCATACATATACCATATGTTCAGAAAAAGACAAAGCCCTGTGTGCACCTTGTGTTTCTGTTGTAATGAAACTAACTAGCAGATATTGTCAAATAGTGGACTTAGACAAATAATGCACAGGTAGGTACTTATAGTAAGTCGCATTGTACCTGAATGATAATGTACATGCACTAATGAATAACCTAAGCAAACAAAGGGGTAGTTTTTATTGCTTCTGTGTTAGAAAAATGAGATGGATTCACCTGAAGCATCGGATGTGTTTCCTTCAGCTTAGCAACACTCTACACTTGTTTGAAAAAAACAAACTGGTGCTTTATTCATTGATGTAGACTAGACACTGTCTAACAAATAAACAAATATATAACTATAACAAAAAAAAGGTAAGTACATGTGTCAAAATTTCTACTTCAATTTGTAAAAATAATGAAAAGAAAAAAAAAAATATTTACAGCACAGCCCAGGTCGAACCAGGAAAAGAAAATTACTGGCAATAACAAAAAACTTTTTAGTTTTTTTCCTCTGAAAACAAAACATGAATAAACTCTCCTGATGAAACCAAACAGTTTAAAGAAGAACAAGGAAAGGTACATTAAAATATTTGATAAAGACTTTTCACAATCTCATCGCTTGACTTTTCATTGCAAATATTTATACATAGTTTTTAAATTGAAAACAAATATTTGATTTTCTATCACAAAAGAATTTACAGTGATCAATCAAACACAGTGAATTAGTACAAAACTAACTTAATTTATACAACTTTTGTGCACATTAAAGCACTAAGCAATCTGAACACAGGACTACAGGTACAATAGTGCTGGTCAAGTTCTCTTTATTTGTGCCAGAGTCAACTTTCAGTAAAACAGAATGTTGCCAGCCAAGAATACAACCAATATGTGAATCATTCAAGTCGGTAGACAACAAAATAAACAATTACACTAAACCTCGCATTACATAGATATATAAATACATATAAATACTGTAAAATGGCTTGAATGATACATACATCTAATTAATATTATAACTCTTAATATCTCTCCTGGCTGACAAAAGGGGTGTGGTGTTGGGTTAATATTGATTTGGTTTAACATTTCAACTATCAATATCTTTCCTGTCTGACACTAGAGGTAGTACACTTAATTGAATGGACAATATTTTGATTGTTTTCAGTTTAATAAAATACATGAACATAGGGATTATTGCATCTTTAACACAATATTATCCTCGATACTTTCTGCATACTCATATAATTCACTAATTCAAACAGCTTTAGTGTGATTCCAGTTCCAACCCTTGGACACCGAAGGAGGAGGGCTGTGCTAGCACCTCAACGCAGGAACTGTACTATATTGGCTTATGGGCCTAAACGTAATATGAGAAGAAATACTGTACATTCAATTTTATATCTGTAAGTCTATAATAAAAACATCTGTACTATATGCTACGTCCCATATGCTAGGACAAATTTGTACAAGTGCTCCTTCTTCTCTAGTGCTATTAGAGCATGGAATGGGTTGCCTGAGCTAGCCAGGAAAACCAGTGACTTGGCAGAATTTAAGTCATTGGTTAATATGCATGACTGAATGCATGACGCGTAGGACGTAATCGTCTTCTTTTTTGAAGTAACATCTGTATTATATAAGATAAGATACTACACTTTCACCAGAAAGATAAAGAGATGGAAGAGGAAACGCTTGACACAACATCAGATGGTTCTGTCTGCTTCATTGACCTGGCAAATGTTTGCTGTTACTTTAAGCTCTATCAGGGCTGGCCTTAGGCATAGGTAAACTAGGCAGCCACCTAGGGCCTCCGATTTGTGCCTCCTGTGCTTCACACGGGGAGCAAAGAAATATTTTTTTTGGAGAAAAAATTGCAAAACATGGATCAAATTTCAAACAAAGCATAACCCTATGGCTCTGTGTCTACTAGCCTAGCTCTAAGTCTCTACTAGTACTATGATCCGAGGTTTATTTGCGAACGTGTAGATCTACTCGTTAGACTACATATGTTAGAAGACCATTGTTTCTTCCATTTAATGTGGAAACATCATTTCTAGTCTGGTGATCATGAATCATACATGAAGCACATTAGTGCTATCAGCGTTATATGAAATTAACTTATTTGTTGATTTAGATATAGAGACAGGATGTTTCATAATTCATTGCATATTTTTGCCTTAATTCCTTGCTTTCCTATTTCATTTGGGACCACACAATTCACTTTGCCTTGGGGCCTCCAATTACCTTAGGCCGGCCCTGACTCTACAAAGAGGGAAGAGCATTAAAAGTTATTAAATTCCAGTCCAGAACAAAGAACAGAAAATCTTTCAAAATTAAAAAAAAAAAAAACCATTGTATTACATTTAAAACAAGTCCCCTTTCCTTCCATTATATTGCTTTCATGTGGGTGTGCAAGCCTAACAGGTAGATTGTTGGCTACCAAGCTAAAGATCCCATGCTTGGAGTCCTGAAGTTAGTTTTTAACCTCAAAAATTTAAAGACGTTCCTGAAACATCTAGCATTAATGAGTGAGAATGTTTCTGGCTATTTAGAAAAAAAATGTGTATGCCCACATTGAGACTTAGTTATCCATGGGGCATATGATACAAAGTTCACCTAATTCTGTGGTGAACAGTTAGAGTGGGTGTTATGTGGCCACTACTACAATCACCTGCTTTAATTGTCCACAACAAATCTCGGACTTAAGAGGACATAAGGAAACCACATAATCTTAAATAAAAAAAACATCACATAGATTATACAATGATTTACACACAAAAAAATACAATGCAGAAAAATAACAAAGTTAGCATGGTCCAGCAAGATCCTGTTCAAACATTCTCCACAACAATAGTATGTGCCATGATGTCATAAGCCGCTCGGTTATGTTTGAAGAAAAACAAAGTCAGGCAAACAGGCAGAAAAAATGCGATAGTGAAGTTTTTTACAACGGATCTCAACAAAGCACTGAAAGAAGACAACAAAGAAACAACATTTAGTTTAGCCATCTACACACAGTGTCAAAGGTCAAATTGGACCATTGTTAAATTACAAAATTTCGGTAAACAAATACTTAAGCAAAGATAATGGAATTAAAATATGTATAAATGTTTGCTTAACGTTTTTATCTACTTAACCCACTATTGATAAATTTGGTATTCATCTGGCAGGTACAGTAATGAAATTAAAAAAAAAATTTTTTAATACAGATAGTCTTAGTAAGTATGTCTTTTGTGGTCACATTTCAATTACAATATGCTTCCAAATGAAGGTTGTGACTATTTTAATTTAAAAAAATGACAGACAGGAAAAAAAGACAAACAAGGAAACACTTTAAAAGATTTTGCAACACACATTTTACTATCTTCTTTCATTACATTCAATTTAACAATTCACAAGTTTTGTATTTAGATCACATTTAAGTTAAAACTAAAACCTAAAAAAAAAAAACATTAAGACTATATTAAAATTTTAAAATATAAACATTTCTACATAGAAATGTGTAGTAACATATGGTTAACTTTGCATGAGACTATAAAAAGAATTGTTTTAAAATAAATTTAAAATCTTAAATAACTGTTCAAAACTGACACAAACACAGCTTTTACAGTTCAGAGGACCAAGGCAAACACAAAAATATGCTCACCTTTTAAAGCTCAGAGGACCAAAACAGACCAGAATATGCTTACCTTTTAAAGCTAAGTGGTCCTGCAGGGGAAACCATGACTTGGCCATGACCTAAACTTTGAACTTGATCACAGGATACAACTTTTAAGCCCAACAACCTCTTGCCAGGCGTAGCTCCAGCTCCTCCAGGTCTCAACTGAGGTCTGTACAAGCACAGAGTCTTGAGAGAAAGAATTCAAACGTTAACAAAAACTCAATGAACAATTCAAAGCAACGTATTATACTAGATAAAAACAAAGAAGTCAAAATATGATTCAAGCATAGATTCTACAATCATATAGTTAGTCTACAACTTGAAAGATTAACAAGAATTTAAAAAATAAAGAACACTCTATACAGACATTTAGTCAGGTGATTGAAAAAAAACAAAAACAAGACAGATTTCAACAAAAAGTCAACAAAGAAATGACATCACATTTTAACAAGTGCAGAAGTGAGGATGAGGGAATCTCAAAACTAAATAATAATTCAGATTAAAATCTCATTACAAAATACAAATGCAAGTGTGAATCTAAATGCTGAAATATGAGGCATAAATATCAATAAAGACAAAACTAGGGACCAAATTTTTGTATGAGAGAAAAAGGTGAATAAATATTGTGAAGTAATGGACAATCCTGACCAGGAAATGAACAATAGACTTTCTTCCCAGCAGCAATGCAGCACCAGGTGACAAACCACTCAACCATTCAGATTCTAAAAAAAAAAATCTTTTGGTTCTGTTGTGCTTAGCCAGCCCGTACTTAACCATCCGGAGGTCAATGGTTACATGACCCACCCAGTACAGCCCCTTCCCCCAATTCAAAATACCTATGTCCACCAACAAATTTAACCAAGCCAACACAAATAGCTGTTAGGCATTTATTAAACAAACAAAGCTTAAATGAATACAATAAAAAAGGTTTAACACTGAATGGACAACATGAGAAAATAAAACAAGAGTCTATGAAGGGGAGATGAAATTAAAGTGATCTCACAATGTATATCTATAGATATACACTAGAACTACTTAATAACTGTACCTCGAAAATTGTTATCAAGATTCTGTTCAGAATTTCTAAAACTATAACATCAAAAGTGATTGCGAAAGCTCTTTCATAGTCCATTTCAAAATCCATCAAGTCCTCTGTATTTAAGAAGGAACTGAAAGGGAAAATTAAGAAATTACTTCACAGAACAATTTCCTTTATCATGTTTACACTATAAGAAAATGTCATAGCCAGTGATAGCTAAACTATGGCAGGCGGGCCACATCCAGCCCTATTGAAACTTCTGTCCACAGAGCATGATGAAGACGCAGAGGCCATTCGACAAGGCAATTATATGTAGGTGCCATTTGAAAGGGGGTTGACTGATGTTGCAAATGACACCTGTGCTAGAAATGTTAATATATTGTTCCCAGACCAAAAAGTTTGGCCATCACTGAGCTAAAGAAATCAATCTGAACTTTGAACTTAAAAAGGAAAACTTTATATATGTGCTTTGTGTGAACTGAAACTGTACTACTTGATACTTAAGTTGATTTATAACTCATTCTCTCCTAATTAATGATACTAACATTGATTTGACTCCATTTAATTAAATTAATTTTTGGTTTTATAAACTTGAATTTGTGTTATATAAAAAGAGCATCCATTCTCCTATAATTCTATACCTAAAGTAACATTTTCTGATTACAAAGAAAAATGTGTTGTTTAAGTTTAATCATAACAGAGTAGAAGGTACAAATTGTGAAAAATGAACTTTTCTGTCTAGGTTAACCACATATGTTGATGGAAAAGCTAACAAATAATTCCATTTTCGGCCACAGTTTTGAAATTTTACTGAAACATATATATATATTTAAGTGCAGCCATATCTGTGTTGTGTCTCCTCTGTTAACATTTTTTTTTACTGAAGACATAATTGTGTAAATCTATTTTTTCCTGTAACTCAATTTGAACATCATCAACAGATGTTTAATAATTGTCATTTATACTTATTTTTTAAATTTATTTACATCCTAGAAGCGAATCGTCATTTCGTCATAGAGCATTGTTAGGTGAATCACATAGATATCGATTTCCTTAAGCACTAATTCCTTTGTCAACAAACAAGTTATGTGAAATTGTAAAACCCTTTAAAATAGATTTAATATCTTGATAAAAGAGAAAATGATATAATCAATGAATGTTAATTTATTTCCTTGCAGTCAGAGGTTGTTTCATTCATTTGCATTAGATGCCTACCATGTAAAACATTTTTTAAGCCTGCTTTAAGTCATAGCCAAACGTTGAATCTTCCAGTTTCTCAAAAAAAATTCAAAAATTGTATTTAAGAGCTTAGCAAAATGAGTAATAACAACTCCCTTTCGAAATCCAGCGAATCTCAGTTTACGATAAGAGTTTTAACATGTTGCTTAACATTTGTTTCACAAACTGTTGAAAGATTAGCTTATTTTTGGCAAGGGTTTCTATTTTATTTACAATTTTTATAATTAGATTCAAATAGAAATCAAATTGTGGGCTAAAATTTTAACAAGATGTTGCCTGGTATCATAACTCACAATTGGAATAGTGGATATATCTGTTTTTTATTCTATAATACTTATGAAGCCATTGTAGCGTCCAACCACTGATGGTTTCCTATATGTCGTCATAAACTAGAGAATTTTGAAATTTTTTCATCACTTACTTTTTGTGCTACAGATAAGTTCTGAAAAATTATAATCTTAATTTCAATCAATTTTCAAACAATATCATAAGACTTTTAAAAAAATCTATGCATTTTTCCAAGAGGCCACAAAAACATATGCTTTACCGGGTTTTTTTTTGTTTTTAATATTGTTTGAATAGTACCGGTAATTATAATTGTTCATGAATATTCTTAAATTATTTTTGGATATTGCTATATGTTCAATTGTTCATGAAGGTGACATGGTTTCATAACCACATCTGCAAATGCCATCATTCAAAGTAGAACATTGGAATACTTTTTATCTAGTGGCAATTCACTAACTCTCAGGAAAATACTCCTTAACATACCGGCGAATTTTTGTAACAACACTTTGTCAATGTTTTTTGTTTAAAAAAGGTTAAATTATTCTATTTGAATGTTAGCTTTAACATTTTTTTTTAAATTAACATTTACTTATCAATATATTAGCATATGTAGATTAAAAAAAACTATAATCTAAAAGGCATATTACGTAATTGGTTTATCAAATCATAAATGTTTACGCGCGCAAGATCTAAGGACAATAGAAACTGATCACAGCAATGGAGTAGAATTGAAAAATAGAGCATGTGATTCCCGAACTCAATTTCTAACGTTGTTTTAGTTTTTAAATTAGAAGCAAGCTAACCATAATTTGTCTATATTTAGTTTGCCAGCTTTAATTTTGAAGAATTTTTGTTTTGTTTTGTTTCAGTGCACCTTTATTTTCTTCTTTGCCCCTGTATGCTTAGTGCCCCGCCCCCCCTACTGCCACTTTGGCTCCCAGCGTCCAAAATTTCATGAAAAAAGCCCTCCAGGGGGGCGATAGCGCCCCCATTGAATACCACTGCTCTAGTCTAATGTGAATATTTGTTTGTTATGAATCTCACTGCTCTATTTTGTATCTGTTCCAGTTTCTTAATGTTTTCTTCAGTTAAGGGGTCCCAAACAGAGGATGCATGTTCAATTATTCACAGTCATTCTCTTGACAGCTTGTGGTAGTTTTTTTTTTTTTATTAATTTAACTCATTAGCTCCTACCAAGGTTGGATGGTTTATTTATGGTACACTCATAATGAGTTAGGATGCATGGGGTTGCTAGCAGAAGTTTTTATAAAATTCACATATATTTAAATAGAGCTCTTTATGTCACATTAATAACAAACAATGGAAGTGGTGTTGCTTGTTTTTTTGTTATGAAATTCAGATGTGAATAGTTAGTTTGTTTTTTTCTGAGAATTTTATTAACGAAAGTACCATACTTCAATGTACAAGGCCTAGCCTGAAAATTGAGTGTTTTTTTATTGATTTTTTTTACATTTTCTTAAAGGTATTTAAAGTACTTTTTTTAAACTAGACATATTGTCTTTTTTTTTAAAGCTGTTTATTTATTTATTAGTATTAGATAAAAAGTTTTTGTTTTTTTATATTTATCTATTGCTTAGGATGTTTATTAATTTATAGGAGTTTTTACATCAGAAATCAGAGTTAAGTGGATTAAAACAACAAATAATTCTCTGACTACACACCATACAAATGTAAGTGCATGATTGTGTCACATTGCAAAATGAATGTATTTTATTGGTGTTGTGCAACAGAATTACTCATTTGTAAACACTTTATATAAATTCTGGTAATTATGAAGACTTTGTATGTAATGAATTTAATAAATCATATACATTTTGTATCAAAAATAATAATTATGACACTGATTCATACTTGATTTAAGAGAAAAAAACATATTAATACATGGAAACAATTTCATTAAACAAAGACAGCAAGCAACATAGATAAAAGAAAAACTTGAGCCACATCCTTATTTTTTAATTAATATGTACCAAATATTTAATGTAATAAAACTCACATCTGGTCAAAACTGAACTCAGTCATCAAGAACAGTGAAACTGTCATTTTGATATAGAAGAGAAACGTGAAGTCAATGAGCTCAGCAAATATTCTTTTCCAAATTGTAGGGACTTTGTACAGGACTCCTGCAAGAAAACAAAAATAAGACAATCTTTAATTTTTGTTTTATTAAACTACACAACATAGAGATGCATGAATCACATTTATTTGTTTACAAAATGAAAATATTAAATAAATATATATATTAAATCACAATATTGCTAGAACTGTAAATCTTTTAAAAGAGACTTATGAACTGTTCATTAGTTAATTGGAGTAAACCTATATAGCTCAGTGGTTTGGAAAGTTTTTTTGACCCCTTTATTATGTCACATCTCTTGCCCACAGACCCCTATAACAAAGAAACAGCTGTAGACATAAATGTATGGTATAGTATGTATTTTTATAAGTTACAAATGTTTTTTTTTAAATCTTGTTTAAGGATTGACTATTAAGATTATAACTTTTGTTTAACTTGAGAAAAATAATTTTAAGAGTGTATTTATGTCTGGCTCAATGTTTGAAGGTAGCAACCTCAAATCTTAACGAGCACAAATTTCTGCCCAGTTCTTATATTTGTAATGAGGTTCATTAAGGCAACGAATCCACATTGTACCAAATAAGAAGACGGGAAAATAGCAACCTAGCTGTAAAACAGCCCATAATGCAGGATATTAAATAGGACCCTGTTTTTGTAACTAGAATTTGTGGTACATTGTGTTCAAACAATAGTTTAAGTTCCTCTTTTTTGGATATTTCAGTAAGTTGCTCCAGTATTAGTATGGATTCATCTGTAATTGGGACCTAAGTTTGTCCACATGCAAAAGGTTCAACCCAGAATGAGTAGAGAATATCCAAGTGAAGGATGTTTTAAAATTTTTGGATTAGGTTGTTATGTAATATACATTATACAATACTGAGGGGCGAGTTTATTTTTAGTGTGTCTATGACTATGTCTATATTAGATATATAATATAGAGTCAAGTATAGTCTTAGCAGACAAATATTTTCTCTAAACTGGTCAAGTTTTTTTTACCTTGCAATTGTTGTTGGGGTTCAGTTTGTGGGCTGTTGGTATAATACACAGTGTTTCTATTTTGCACTCCTGCTATTCCAGTACCTGATGGATCAAAATGATTTTGTAACTGATTGTTTGTGAGTGGATCATTATTGCCACCATTGAAAGGTATAAAATGTGGAAAAGCCTGCGCTTGCATAATGAAACTTGTTGCTAGGAACTGGTGCATCACACACGCATTTTGATACTGCCACAGCCATGGTCGCAAAGATTGGGCATATTGCTGAGCATTTTTGTATTTGAATTCATGACAACAATCGTTACAATGGTTGTGATTTGCCTCGTCTACATTCACTTGATCAACATTGTTTTTACATTTATTATGTGTCTCTTTGCTTCTTGATGCCATTTGTAATTAGTCTCTAATCTATTTAATGTTATTTCCAATCCAACAGTTGATCTATATCTGGTCTATATCTACTAATTATCTAGTAACTGGGCAAATGTTGATATATAGATAGATCTAAGTTATATGATATGTCTAGATCTTCCTAGTTTGAAGTTTATAAACTAGACTTGACAGGAAGTTGCCTAGAGTTACGTGTCATGAATGTAGAGAGTGTTTGCTGCCAACTCTTTGACTTAAAGAAAACTCCGATCATTTGATCTAAATCTATAATAAGGCTTGTCTTCGAGTCCTACATATTTTGCCATATCAGGGCAAGCATAACCATTGTCCGCAGGTGGTCGATTAAGATTTTCTTTACGCCGTCTGCAGTTGTCCTCTGCTTCGGATTTTCTTTTGGTCTCAAATGTGTAAATCTATAGAGACAATGTAAATCCTGATTGAAACGATTAATTACAACGTATACATTTGTGTCTAAACATCTATATTGAAATATTGTTCTCAACAAAGAATTATTAAATTTTCAAAAATATGAGAAGCCTGGATCTGGTCAATTAATGGTTCCCAGGGGTCCGCGACTCCGCGGTATCATTCTGAGGGTCTGTGGAAAGTTAGAATTTATTTTCTAGTCTCTAAACAACATCAGACGATTTCCAAAAGGTTTGATATTATATATAAAATTGTGATCTGTGACGCTGGTTTTGGGTGATTATTTCAATTCTGTATTTCTATGGACTAAATGAGATGAGATGATAGCAAACGAATATTCACATTGGACTAGAGTAACACCTTCAGTAAAATCATTAAATTTAGAAAGCCTTCAGGAGAGACGACTCAAAAGTAAAGTAGCAATTATACATAAAACACTGAACCGTTTCAACCATCTTCAAATACTAAAACAAAATCTAATAAAATACTCAGAAAGACACAAAGATAAATAGGCACATTCCTCCTTCCACATGATGGGAAAAATTTGTACAAATGCTCCGCTAGTGCTATTAGAGCATGGAATGGGTTGCCTGAGCCAGCCAGGAAAACCAGTGACTTGGCAGAATTTAAGTCATTGGTTAACGTATGACGCGTAGGACGTAATCATCTTCTTTTTTTTTTTTTTTTTTGAAGTAACGTCTGTAGTATATAAGACAAGATGGTGATGGACTGGGTGCTTCTTGTAGAGCCTAATATTTCTTTATTGATTTCTAAATTTGGAAAGTCTTACGCCTACAATTTTACACTGTTGATTTAAAAAAAATTACCATCTGCAAGGATGCACAGTGTTGCACATTCTAACATTCGACATCATAAAAAGAACTTTCCTTAGAAATAACCTAATACAGTACAAAGAAAGATTGACGAAGTTTTACTTTTAGCTTGAAAGATTTGTAAAAGAAGAAAAAGTTACCAAGAATGATTAATTATTTGTTAAACGTTTTGAAACCGAAACGAGAGGGGGGGAAACCTTGTAATAGTTACAATGTCAAAGCTATACCCTTGACTATCATTGCTATTATTGCTACGTTGCTACTGACGAAATAACTACGGCTATAGCTTATATGTTAGGTGCGGCCAAGGAGTATGTCTCGCGGTCGTATCCTTGGAAATGTAAAGGAGACTCCCAAAGCTGGTCGAGAAACAAAAGCGAGCTAGAAAACTTGCACGTGGCCAGACGCGTACGATTGGACCATTAGAAAGATGCATATGACGTGGAAACGTGCTATTGGTCTAAACTGTCGCTCATACCGCACGACCAAGCAGCCGTCTTCGAACAAGGATGCCACAAATTCTCGTTGCAGAAGCAGATCTTAATTTTATATCCTGCTCTATTGGTAAAACTTGGATATCATAAAGATATCAACTAGAAAATGTATGCTTGTGGGAATAATGATGGGGATTTACATTCATAAAATCTCATAGCGTTCATCTAGATCAGTGTTTCTCACACTTTTCCCTTAAATTTCGTGCATTAAATTCGAGTATTTAGTGGAACACTTTGCTTACTTTTTAGAAAGATTAATCCACGCGGTGGCCTACTAGTTAATTATTCCAGCAGTTCGTGAAAAACCTTTACAGACCTCACGCAACACTAGCTAAAGAGTTCCGCAGAACACAGTTTGGGAAACATTAGGTCTTTTTTTTTTTCTCTTTTACTTCTAAATTATATCATTTCAATAATAACATCTTCAATATTTTGTTATTTGTAATTTTTGTAAAATCACAAAATCCTGACCCAATGGCATAATTATTCAGCGATCTTTTTATATAGTCTGGTTTTAACATACAAATTCACCCGTACATTGAAAAAAAAAATTAAACAGGCCTATATAATTTTTACAAAGCTTACATCAACTCACATCGTCTGTTTGGTAGACATTTTTAACACGTTTTATTCTCCCACTTCCTGTTCTCGGATCAAGTTGAAACTTTGCACACAATTATTCATTGTTCCAAACAAAATCAGTCGATCAATCAAAAAATTAACCAATTAGCCTAGTTAACTAAATAGAGGTAATTAATTAATTTTGTTTGATATCGAAAAAGGGAAATACATATTAGTATTGAGATATATGGCTTCAAATGTGGAGCTTTTCCTTTTAGATAAGCTCTTTCCTTTTTTTAAATCATTTTAAAAAATATTTTGCTTGTTTGAAGGTCTCCTTCAACATATTATGTGCTGTTGAAAAGAAATCTGTTGATATTCTACGTTGACCCGAGGAGAGTACTATCTCAGGTGCACGTGCAGACAAAATCATTAGCATGGGTGACTTCAACCAGGGCCGCCGCGAGGGTTGTGGCCGCCTGCGTGCGAAATTAAGAAATGCCGCCAACTTTTTTATAGAAAAAAAATTCCATTAAGACTGAGCTGGACACTACCAAAAGTGCATTTTCATTTAAATCCAATTTTTGTAGGCAATTCCTTTTTTTTCTTTTACATTTGCACCGCCGTTGTACCCCTCAAGTACAACTATAAATCATGTACTAGGAAAAATTTCGGATATCCCTGCATTCAGAAACCTGACATTTTGGTTCATTGTGATAAATATTACAAACTGATGAGCTGCGGCAGGTATAGTACAATGAACAGTGTTATTGATCATGATGTATATAATATATACAATTTCTCGATAACTTTGACTGCTCAACAGTGTTATATGGTCTGGACGTTTTATTTTTATTGAAAGTTAAAGCGTAATACCAAAAAAAAAATAAAGCTCTAAATACAAAAGCCATTGACAGTGGAACGTTTTCAACACTTTCATAATAATCACATTTGTAGTTTGGAGAAATGTGCATCTGACATGCACGGATTCAGAGCTGCTTACAAATTTATCCAACAAATGAAGCAACTTAGCACTGAATATTTTTCTTGAGTTTAATACAAAGAAAATAATCAAAGCAAATAATCCAAAGTAAAAATCAATTATACAATGGCTTGAAATAAAACATACTATGGCAGTGTTTCTCAAATTCCCAGGTGGCGACTCCCTAGATACCAAAACTTTCTTTCGAGCCCCCTTTAGAAGCTGGAGCCCAAAGGAGCGATGTAACCTTCCACAGTGAGATCCGAGAGTTTTTTTTAAAAGAATGTAATAAAAAAGAAAAGAAACTTAGTCACAATTTGAGGTTTTATTTTCATGTGTATTAATCCAACACTGTGTAGCCAAAGTTACGTCATGAAAGTTCCCTAAAACGTGTTTGTTTTTTTCGGAGATTGTATTACCTACATAATTTTTAATTGTAAAATTGAAGATGCCGCAGGTTTCCGCTCAAGTCGGCAAGGGGTCTGAACCTTTGTTGTTTGCCGACCCCCCCCCCCCATGTTGTTGGTCGTTTGTTGGCTTAGAGCTCTAAATTTTATATTTTTAACAACTTAACTTTAAAATAATTTGAACAAACTTCTTTGTGAACAAAAACTCGATATAATTGCTATTATTCACGATTTAACTTGAGATGAAATATAGATCTAATAGCTAATAGTAATGAAATAAACTGATATTTAAACAAAATCTAGCTCACAACTCTTTCATATCTTAAGATCGTTTTACATTTGCACTAGATACGGTAATTTCATCATTGTCACGGCGTAACCACCAATCAATCGCTTAACCTCTTCTTACCGCCTCTTAGGAAACACCCGCACTCCATTGCACCCCTTTTTGTCAGGACGTTGCGTTCTCCCCCCTCCATATAAAAAAAATCAGTGAAAATGTTTTTAAAAACTGAATTTTTAATTACCGGTAATAGATCTACTTACATGGCGTAGCTATTCGACTCAAAACAAATATTACAAACAACCTGCGAAAATTCATTTGAAATGAGCAGGCGCTTATGGAAAAAACAGTGGGAATCCTTCGCACGCTGCTCTATTTTATTTGTTCTAGTTTCCAAAATAATTTCTTAGGTAGGAATATCGTTTATATTTTTAAAGGATAATGTAATAATTAGAATTCATTTAAACTATATAAGTTGTTTTTCTTAATTTAACTTTTTTTTTCAAGTAACCTAGGAATAATGATTTGGCCGCCCCCTAAAGTCGGCTGCCTGCTTGCAATGCACACATTGCACAATAGGTAGCGGCGGCCCTGACTTCAACGTTCGAGTGGGGAACGACTACAGCTCTTGGCCGGGTGTCCTAGGACTAGTTAGTCATGGTATTGGTGGCAGCAACGATAACTCTTAGAAGATTGCACAGTTAGAACCCTGCTCTGAAAGCAAAGCTTGCAATAACCAACACAAATTTCAGAAAAGTTTTAAAACCACCTGGAAGCTTCAGGGGCGTAGCTAGGAATTTTCCATCGTTTGGTGGCTTGACCTCTTCGGGGGGCCCCTGCACTTTGCGTAATATTTAATTTCTATGTAAAAAACGCTCATTTAGGGGCCCCTCTCAAGTGTGGGCCCGGGAGAATTTTCAAATTCTCCCCCCACCCTAGCTACGCCACTGGGAGGCATCCATGCTAAAAGCACTGGCACCTGTAGGATTACATACTTGTGATACAGTGTGATGTCAAAGACACACTAGAATAATGCCGAGCGCCGATTGTTACACGGACCATTGTTTTGTTCGGATGAAGCTGAACATCACCATCAAGGTGATCAGGAAGAATGGCTCTTCTAGGGCAAGGAAGCTAAATGTTGATAGGCTGAATGACGCACGAGAGCAGAGAACTTCTCGAGGTTGATCTTAGAAAGCCCCAGGGTGATGATCCAGTAACTGGAGACAGCTAAAAACTTTGGCACTTGACAGTCAATGTCGTGGGGTACTGCATAAACCCAACAGAGACTGGTTTGTGGAAATTCATAAGTACAACTGCTATCGCTTTGTTCTTGCAAACATTAATGACACTGCAGCCAGTTCTCTCAATAAAGCTTCTTGTCACACTCCACAGATAAAAGTCCTGGGGCTAAAAAAATAATTGGTGGCTTGAACTGTCCGTTAACATGCATAGACATGCTGACACGCTCTTTCTAAGAGTCACTTTCGATGTGCCTATGGCCCAACTTAACCAGACTAGGGCACCGCTAAGATCTTCCGATGGTTCCACTCTACTAACTAGAAAGGAGGATATATAGATAAGATATACTAAAATCGCTAGACAGAAAACTATAGCCTGCTATTTAGACGCGAGGTGACTGGAGGAAGTTGAAAATTTGCAAGAAACTTTTAATTAATGCAAAGATGTGAAGAAAAAGAAATGTTTTTGTGCAAAGTCAAAAATCAATTTCTTATGTCTCTAAAGGTTGTCATTATAGCAAGTGTTTTTTAAACAAAAGTAGCCTACATCTATAGGACACAAATGAGAGGTGGATATAAATATTGATAAAGATTCAACTTTTGAAAAGTCTTATACAAAATGAAACTTAGTGGACTAGAGTAATCTTGACAGAAATATTATCTTGTTCGAAAAGTACAAAGTTGAAGTGTTTTTTTTTAAAGTTATATAGTAAGACAAAAACAAATGAAAAAAATATTTGCAGACAAATTAACAGATTGATTTTAATTTTGGATATCTATAAACAAACATGGCACAATAAAAATCATTAATTACTTTACAATACAACATTACAATACAACATTAACAGTATTAATGCCAACAAAGTATATTTTTTTAATTTAATATTTAAAAGCATTTTTACAATTTTGTAACTGGTTGGACTGTGGCTTTCTTCCCTTTCTGCAATCTTTGTCTTGCTCACAGTTTAAGCCTGGACATTATTCTGTCTCAGAAAAAATTTTTACAAAGAGGTCTAAAGTGACATTATTCTGTCTCACAGAAACTTTTTACAAAAATGCCCAAAGTGGCATTATTCAGTCTCACAGAAACTTTTTACTAACATGCCCAAAGTGGCATTTTTATAAACATGGATAACCAGCAAAGAAAAACAAATATTGGAGCAGCCCAATAAAAATTGCTTAAACATTTAACTAGGTAGACAAAGATGAAATATATTGACATTGCACAAGTTTTTAATCACTAATATGTACATAAATATATATAAATAGAATGGTAATACATTTACTTAATGATTTAAATATGTTTCATACCAAAGCAAATAATTTTAAGATTGTGCTCAGATAAGAACCACCAATAGTTAATAAGCCCAACAGTAACAAGACAAAGATTTGCAGTTTGAATCCTGTTAGCAAATTTTGTAACAATGATAGAATGGAATTTTGAGCTCCACATTCCCTGTATCTAGTTTAAAATACTTCAATGAACTTAAAGACTTGTGTTTTTACCACTAACAAATTTTCTTTTTTTCTAAATTAATTTGTGCATAAACACATCAGCGTTATTGAAAATGAATTTAACATCTAGTTGCATTCATTTTCAATTTGAAACAATGTAGTATTCAAGAGATGGATTTTGCATGATGGAATGCTGTTTTAAATTTGTTTGAGTAAATCCAATGAATGAAACAATAAAATATTTAGGCTTTTGTGAGCTTACAGTTAAAAAAAAAATGTATAGCTTTTATAAAACGCTACTTTCATGCTTATAGCATGCTCAGAGGGCTATGGTCCAATCTCATTTGTGGACCAGTGGGGGGTAAGGGGTATCTGGGAGAAGGTTTTCCGTGCTTTTAGGCACTCAGTTAACACAACTGCCCAAGTCGAGTGTCGAACCTCAAGCCCCCTTCATAGGTAGCCAAACCAAGCCAAGTTCAAGCGTACTTTGCCTCTCGACCACGCTTCCCTCAAACCAGAATAAATGCAAGTGTCGATAAACACAAATATATGGGTTTTTTAATTTTTAAAACTCAAAACATGAAAATAATGAAAGCCATTAGGCAGACAATAAATATTTGAATGAAAGACATTTATTTTAGTATTAAATTCATTGACAACATTGAATAACATTTCATATTTGTTTATTAATTAGTTAAAACAAAGCCATAAATTGTACTAGAAGTGGTTTTTGAGGCATGTCTCTGAGACTAACAAGACCATGAGGCCAGCAGAACCACCAACATTTTTTTGTACAAAATTTAAAGTCCTAAATTAGAAAAAAACAATAACAACTGGTTACATTGAGATTCATGCAATGAATGTACAGTTTTTGCAAATTGTCAGATAAATGACAGAAATAACCAATGGAGTCTGAAGACTTAATACACCTTAGAAGCTATCATATATCAGCCTAGGACTAGGTGTAATTTTATCTAAGTATCTAGGTCAAATAATAAGATTTGTGTACTGTGTACTCAGTATGCTTATGTGTGTTTAAAAAAATGCTTTTACAAAATTATGTACATTTTGTCAGAACATAAAGGCATCTTCAACTGAAGAACAGCAAACTTGACATCTAAATATGAGGGTTATAACAATAGCAGCATATACTAATAATTATAAAGTATCCAGAAATATTGGATGCTCTAATAAATAGATTCAAAATATACAGGTAACATTAATATATACATAACATAATATACAGTTTTACAATATATTATATATATATATTATATATATATATTAATATATTAAATATTTTACTGTTAGTGGCCCAGTCATTTTCATAGTTACTCTCTTGAAATGCATACAGAAAATTTGTTTAAAATAATGTTATGCTATATTTGAATACCAGGAAACATTTCATTTAACAGAGTAGAGTATATTTTTATTAAAAATTAAAACTTTTCTTAAACATCTTCAATGTTTCTTGTCTAAATACATACTAAGAGTAATTTCACACTGTGCCTGCAGTCTTTTGATGTGTCTCTTAAACACAAAACTAAAGTTTGCACTATTTCAAACCATTCTTCAAGTTTCATGTTCAAGTTGTAAACCAGTGCTGTTAAAGCTGTCCTTCAAGAGAAAAAACAGCAATGATTGTTAACATGTAATTCAACACTTCTGAAAGAAGCCATAAGTGTTTTCTTTGTAAATTTCAATGAATAGTTTGAGAATGATGATTGGCCTGAACACAATCAATTATCCAGTTATATTTTAAAATCCATGACAGCCTTCCATTTTAAGTTGATATGTTTTAATTCCTTTGGGGATATTTCTCCAGCATGCAAAAAAAGTTAGTCTTTTTTTTTTTTAGTGCAGTCCAAATACAGTAATATGGTCACTTGCATTTTAGTATCGACCATTTAAAGATGTGTGACCTTTCCTTCTTTATTATTCATGTTATAAATAATGAGAGGAAAAATCACAATCTTATCTTTGAAACATCACAATCTTATCTTTGGAACATCACAAGCTTATCTTTGGAACATCACTATCCTATCTTTGGAACATCACAAGCTTATTCCAAGCTGATAGACTTAAAGTCTGTAGATAGTTTTGTTTTCATCATAATGTCAAAAGTGAGAAAATAAACATTGAGGCTAAAAGGAATACATCATGTGCAAAAATGATTTGACATTTTCAGTCCTTCGTTGTCGCCTGTGATCTATGAGAGCTTCCAACTCTGAATTCTCCAGGTCTTCTGAAGTTTCTAGGCTCTGAATACTGTTATCAGAATGTACATTCTGAGGTGGCACAAGAAAATCGTCAGATGAATTATCTACTTTGGGAGGTTGTATATGCTCCACTTCCTTGGAGTAGTTTGAATTACAAGACACAGATCTAGACCTTTGAAAATCTCCCCAGTTCTGTGGTTCCCCTTCAGCTAAAAGCAGAAATACAAGTCCACCAAAGAAAAATATTCCAGATGTGATGTAGAAAAATATAATCCAGTGATGCTTGTTGTTCTGTAAGGGAAAATGTTTAAAAAATTGAATTTCATTGGTCAAAAAATACTTGAATCATTATTTATTCATATCACATGTCAACAATTACAAGCATTGTTTATAGAGTACAAAATAAGTTCCTTCTTCATATTGGGGTAAAGCACTACTAGTTGCATGCTATCACATACTTCAGTAATAGTTCCTACAGTTCATGAAATTTGTAGAATTAAAATAAATTTTTGAATTTTCAAGCTTCACAAGTTTAAAGTAAATATTCTAAATGATTAAATTAATGAAATCAAAGCAACAAAAAGCACCATTTAAACTATGTTAGTTCAAATTAGAAATCTGCTTTGAAGACTGAAAACCCATTGTATAGCCTATATAAAACAAAGAGCTGCGATAATTTCTTTTTGGGTAAATTTGAAACTTACTATTGGTTAATAGTATTAAATTTGAAATAAATGCAAATAATGAAACCATCAAGAAGCGAGAAGTCTAAGTAATAAAACAATAAAAAGAAATACAATAAGCAAATGTAGGACCCCAAGAATTATTTAGCAGACATCTTCTCAAGAAAAGTTTATTATTATAATATAAATTATTATAATGAACTCATTAGTTATGACTTACAACTTCGCCAGTTAAAGAAGCTAAAATTGCTGGACCAATGAAACCTGTTGTGGTACCTATTGTGTTGGTCAGACCATATAACACACCTGAAAGATACAGAGATAAGATACTATATATAGTATTAGTGAGTAGTTAGACTGGATTTTTCTAGAATATTTAACCAATGGGAATTTTTTATACAGCATCTCACACACACTTGATCAAAACCAAAAAAGGGATCAAACTATATACATTCATTTGTCAAAAGTTTGCAGATATAAAACATTTTAATACACAAAGTTGAGAGAAAAAAGTAACAAGTTCCATATGGCAATTCTAATTTCAATATCATACTAAAGAAATATTTTAAATAAAGATATTTCTTATTTTTAAGTCTGATACAAATTAAATGCTACCAAAATCTGACTTTTTGTCAAAGTAATTTTTAGAAAAAACAAGAATACCTGCAAATGTTGGGGCTATGTCAAGGTGGTTGACACTATAACCTGCCATTGTAAATCCACTGAAACCGACTGCCATGGTCAACAAGGCTACAATCAAATTTCTGTCACTATCGACATAACATACACTGAACATCAGGGCAGAAGGTATAAACAAACCTGAAGAAAGACAAAAGAATTAGTCAATGAGAAAGCACAATTGTGAATTTTTTAAAATGGATACCAAAGCAACATAAACTGTGAAACGCAATTCCTATTATTTTCAATATTAATTTGTATAGATCAGTGATATCCAAACTATGACCCAAGAGCTATGTAACGATGTTACAGTTGTCCAGAAAGTTGAATCTATTGATTTACTCATATAAATAAAATAATTTTGGTACTTTAATCCATAATGCAAACAACTTGCTCCATTTTAAGATTTTTTTTTGTTTCTTAATTTATCTAAACACAAATTATTAATTTATAAATACAAAGTAATCCACAACCTCAGCTTGACTTCTGCTGGGAATAAATTTATACAGCAAATAATTCTATAAATTTTGGTGTGATTTTAAATATAGACAAAATGATGAATAAAGTAAAAAATATTAAAGGTTAGTTAGTCGTCAAGTTCAGATTTCTGTGTAACTCACCAATGGAATTCACAAGCTTTCTTGTATTTTTGGTACTTAGTATGTTCCTTCCCCTCAACATGTCAGCTAAATATCCAGACAGTGGATTTGTGACAACAAGAACTATAAATGGAAGTGATGACAAAAATCCATTCTGCATAGACCAAAAAGAAAATATTTTTCAAATTTTAAAAGAATATAGTAAGATATAGGAAATACAAAAACATTTTGATAAATGTGTTCAATGGAGTAATATTAGATATTTAATCTAAAAAAGGTGGAAGAACAACTATGAGTCTGGAATGAAATGAGAAGTAAACAAAAGATGTCTAAACTAGTTTTAAGTTCTAATTAAGATGGTTTACTAATTTTACATTACAAATGTTTATTTAAAGGCATACTCTTAACTTATGCTAATTGTTGACAGTACAGATGAAATCTTCCAGATTTTATTCCTAATTGCTCTAAGAACAGGACACACACCACTATTTAATTACCATCTGAGCAAAATAAACTCCACACAACTACCCACTTGCAGACACTGCCCCACCCCTTTGAAACCGTAAACCATATCCTCTTTGAATGCCCCTCCCAAATCCACCTTAGGCAGACCCTACTTCCACTACAGCTCAACATAACCAACACCCTGTACAGCAGTGCTGAACAACTTAAGAAAACAGCACACTTTTTTCCTTGGCACAGTCTGCAAAAGAGCTCACAGCTCAGCAGCAATAAAGCTGGCTAGAAGAAGAATTCCTAATTGCTTTGAGCTGTATTTTTGTATTTCCCAACAACAGGGACGTAGCAATAGAAGCAGATGTCATTTTTTAGTCCAAATTCAAATAGAATTCTATCAAACAAAATTTATTTGAAATAAACTTTTTTTAGAAATTGATAACTGTATATCCAAAGAACAAGATGGGTAAAAAGTAGTTAAAGTAGCTGCAAACATCAATTCGTAGTTAAATAGATAACAACAATTTAGTGTAAATTCAGTTTAGACTGAGACTAAAATGGCCTACATTACTATAATGTACACCATAGTGGTGCTTTTTATCTTTTCTCAGTTTGTACTGTTTTGTCTTATTCATAATATTGCAAGATTATTTTGTGTTATTTTAAGTACAATGGTTGGTCAGGACATGAAGCAATAAAAGGAAAACTTTGCTTCTCATTTGTCTCCCATTTTGGTATATAATTGTGTTTATGGCATTGTCATTTTTTCTTGTATAAAACACAACTCCAATAAAAGGGACACACAAAAGTAAATTTGAGATCTCCTCTTCCTGTCTATGAGTATGTCTACATTGAATTTATCATGCAACTTATTGATAAACTGACAGATTGTGCAAGCATGTCTAAAGTTGATGATCACTTTCTTTAGCTCTAAACTTAGCATTCAGCTAATAAATAGCACAGGGAAGAAGGTAACTTAACTTGAGAACCAATGGACCAAGGATGCATTCTTGATTTACCTGTCTGATGTGATAGTTTAACACACGGTGAAGATAGCTAGGCAGACAGACAGTCAAGGCAAAGCATCCCCAGTCATTGGCAAAATGGGCAGCTACAATGGCCATCAGGGCTGGAGTCCTTAATATCTTGCACAACCTTGGCTTGACTGATATCTGCATGGAATACAAATTAAAAAAACATGCAGGGTTGTTTGTCTAGGTGATAGTTAAATAGTCCTCTTTAAATGCCCCTTTTATTGTTTAATTATACAAACCAAGATCATATCTAGATCAATACTACTGATTATATATGTCAAACATTAACGGGGGGGGGTGTGGGGGGTGGATTCCCCCCCCCTGCCCCCATCCGTGAAAAAAAAATTATATGTATGTATGTGTGTGTGTACATAATTTTTATTACATTCTGACCCTTCATTCTATCGGAAGACGTTTATTGTGCCCTAGAATAGGTTCTTCCTGGAGTTAGTGGAAAAATTGTAGACTCCCCGACATTGCCAGCAAGGGAGTCTGGGGGAGGGCTATCAGCTCCCCCAGTGCGGGGGGAGCCCCGCCCCCAAGCACCATTTTTGGTATTGAGATCTGTAACTGGTAATGTCTGAAGCCTCTTCCCACCTGCTCTGAGGACCTCCATGAATGTGTGATGCCAAGTTGTACTAGGATGCATCACAACTCTTATTATGCGTAATTTATTTTGTCGGAGAACATGTCCCGCAAACCTCATGGGACGCTCTGTCACAATCTTTACTAAGGGGTCGACTCCCAGTTCCGCATAGGATTTCCTTGATTTAGACCCGATCTCTATAACTGACTCCTAAAATCTGTCTTAGCCATCTTTGTTGAGCCACATTTAGTGTTTTTCAATTTCGGCAGATGACTATTCAATGCACCTTATTAATGGAGCCCGCCACTGGTAGAAATGTGTAAACTCTCTTGAATACGCTCTAGGAATTAGGTGACTGTAGTTTGCTTTAGATTTTATATCAAAAAGGGAAGTTTTATCGTCAAAATCATCTGTTGGGGGGGGGGTTCATTTCGGGAAGGGGGGGTTTGAACCCCCTTCATGGCTACGCCTATGATATATATATATTTAGTGCTGTAGAATCAAGTTGTATAAAAACAATTTTTTTGTTTCATTGGCTTGCACTATCTTCTAGTATTTTGTCCTTGTAATTATATAAGGAGACTGTGGACAAAACTATGATTAAAAATTCAATTTTATGTCATTTTCTTTTTCTGTGATTTAGCTAACAATTTAAACTTACATGACTTCCTGGAGTCAAGATATTGCTCGTAATGTATTCCAACTCCTTCTGAGAGATTCTTGGGTGTTTGCCAGGGGTGTCATGAACCAACAGAAGCCACCCAAAAGACCAAATCATGCCACATCCACCTGTGATAAGAGAAGGGGCATTTTATTTCTTCTTATCTTATCTTATAAAATACAGACGTTACTTCAAAAAAGAAGATGATTACATCCTATGCGTCAATGCATGTTAACCAATGACTTAAATTTTGTTTTCCTGGCTGACTCAGGCAAGATATTCCATGCTCTAATAGCAATAGGGAAGAAAGAACATGAAGGTTATGCTATTGATGTATTGAGCTGAGTTTAAGAAAATGCCACAAAATATTTACTAATAGCTGCCTGAATGCCAACTTCAAACCAAGAAATAATTTTACGGGGGGCTATATGAGAATGTTAGTACTTGCAGCCATCTCCTGCCATCCTGTAGGAGGTTGTATTTCTGAAGAAGAAAAAAATCTAACAAGTCAAAAATTGTTAATTTAACACTTATTCAATAAAAAATTTAACAAATCTACTTACCAAAGACATAAAATACTAATGGCCAGCCATCCAGAACAGCACTGTCTGCTATGTAACCAGTAGCCCAGGTAGCGATGACAGTACCGACCTGACAACCTGAAGGAAATATATAGGAATATTGTTATTGTCAGTTATATTTTATAAACTTCACACTGGAAGAGTTCTGGTACAACTGACTATGTAAGGGTCAAATGTTTTAGTGAAATTAATATTTGATAATGAACCTGAGTAGGTTATGGTCATCAGCCAGCTTTTCTCACTGTCTGGAGCCCACTTGGACCACATTGTGTGCATGCAGGGCTGAGCCAGACCCTGAAAGACACAATACAATACAATAATTAATATAAATTGATATTATTGTTAAAGCAATGCAATGATTATTAATTAGTCAATAGTCAAGATTCCAAAAAAAAATCAAATAAGCAGTATTTACCTGAGCAAGCCCTTGTAGTACCCTGATGACCACAATCAGATAGTAGCTCTTAAGGGCTGCTAAGGGTGTCACCAAAGACAACAAAGAGTTGATCATTATGCCAACACCTAGTATAATTTTGGGCCCTATCTTGCTGGACAAGTAGCCCCCTAGAATCTGTGTGCTGCAGTATCCATAGAAGAAGGAGCCCAGCAATATATCTTGGTCACTTTCTGACCAGTGGAATTTTGAGGACTGAAAAAAAAAAAGTTTCAGAGTTACATAGTTTAAGATATAACTACATATCTTTACTTCAATTGATTGGAAGTCATTAGTTTCCTAGTTTGGCTATGCAATTTAAACAGGTCAGGCTTTAATAGATAATAGTAAACTTCTGACATACATAAACATCTAGAATTTTAAGACTAAGACTGCTTAATTTCCTTATTGGAAATTTGTTGTGATTACAATGACTTGTTCAATTAAAAACAACATCATAACATTCCACAAAAGAGAGACACAAAACACAGAGAAGTTTATTGAGTGACTACACACAGAAGTCTTGATCTTTTTTACTTTCTCTAGTCAACCAAGTTGTGCTGATACATTCTGACAGAGCAAGAAACAAATGCATTTTTGAAACTTTCGGTTCTATCCTTAATGGACAGAAATCACAAACTTTGTAACAGCTCCATGTAGTTGGTGGCAGTTGAGCTCAAAATTATTACAACTTTGCTGAGACATCTCTGTTGAAAAAGCTTTTTCAGATATGGATGGGTTGTCACGTTGTGTGCTTGGCATTTGATGTTCTAGTTTTACCAAGCAGCAGCAACAAATTGGATGACACCTTACCTTGCCAACAAGTTTTTGCATATTATCTAGATTTTGTATCGTCCCTACAGTAAAAACTTGTCAAGATGTCTATTCCAAATCTAGATCTAAAAGTGAGCAAATGTATCAAAGCAACTAAGTACTCAAGCATGCTGTGTGGGATGCATTTTGGATAATATCCTCCACCCTTCCCATTTAAGAAAAAGATAATGGCATCATCTCAGGTGACTATATAGCTTACTTGATTATTGATGAGTGTGGCAGCTGTAGTGATTGGGGCATGCATGACCTGCGTAGTGGCATTGGAGTTGTCCACCATGGCCAGGATGGCTATGTTTAGGTCCATTCTCAAAGTAAACATGTTGATGAAGCCAAGGAATGACCACAGGGCCAGCACATACCTGGCAGGAATATACCATTGAGATGGAAGCTCTGGAATAAAATATTTGAATTTTTTAAATGACTTTTTTTGTTTTCTTTTGCTTTGGAAGAGTAATACTTATAAAACAAACACTTTCTACACATTATAGCATGGTCAGACTTAGCCATAGCCTCATAGTCATAGGAGGCAGCCACCTATCAATAAGGCCTAGGGCCTCCGATTGGTGGGGGCCTTGCACAGGACTCTGAATGAAGCACTATATGAGTTTAGGTTAGGCTATTTATTAATTTAGACGGTTTTAAATTCATAGCCTATTTTTCAGCCTTAATTTTTTTTTTATTTGGCTTAAAATTTAGGCCTCCCTATTCAATTAGTCGAGGGAAAAAGGATGTAGCTTAAAATAATAAGTTAATAAACTTAATGAACCTCATTCACCAATCGTAAACAAACATTTAGTCACGTGACATTATTGATAAAACAACGTGGAAAACTGTCACGTGACAACCATCATGAATTAAACATGAGATCGTAAATTATATAGAAGAGATAGAGCACCACGTGGCTAAATGTTGTTTGTTTACGATTGGATTTGTGATTTTGGGCACATCGGCACAATTAAGGCCATGTCGTGCCTGCAGTCCCTCAAGGGCCACTCTCCCTCCACACAACAAGGGCCAAATTCCATACAGTCAAATCATTAAAATCAAGGTCTATTCACAGTTAAAATAGTAGAGGTAGTAAAAATTTAATAATTTGGTAAAAATCTAATGTAAATAGTGCATGTCTACAGAATTCATAAATCAGATCTTCGTAGACAACCCCACTTCCCGGATAAAGCCCAGTACCTTCCCAGGGTCGACATTATTGAATAGTGTTTTTAAATTAGTGGCTCTAAAATATTTTTCCCTGACATCCTGGTATCTGGGGCAGTCGATGAGGATATGTTCCACGGTGAGGCGAGAGTCACAATACTCACAAAGTGGGGGCTCTTCTTTCTTCAGCACAAAAGAGTGCGTGATGTAGGTGTGGCCAATCCTAAGTCTGGACATGGTCGTGCTACCACGCCTTGTCAGACCCTTAGATGTGGACCGCCACCTGACATCCGCCACAATCTGCCTGAGTTTATTGTGAGTCTCAGCCACCCATCGGTCCTGCCACTCTTGGTAGGTGGCAGAGGCAATACTTTGTCTCAGGTCTGAGCAGGGAATTTGAGTTCCTGACACCGCATGATTTAGGGCTCTCTTTGCTTCTCTGTCTGCGGCTTCGTTTCCCTCAATGCCCACATGGGAGGGGACCCAGATGAAGGTGACATCCGTATGGTCGGCTGTTATTTGGTCCAACAGCTTCAGGCTCTTATGTACCAGTGGAATGTCAGTCTTCATCCGCCCCAGAGCTTGCAATGCAGATTTGGAGTCGGAGCAGATTATAAATTTCCTCCTTTCTGATGCTTTGACGGCCATAAGTGCAAGCGATATTGCGATATGCCATCGGGGAGTCTACGGGAGATTGTTTTGTTCCGAAAGGAGCAGGCACACGCGACCTTTCCATCCATTTTGGATCCGTCTGTGTAGATGGTGCCACAATCTCCGTAGCTCTCTTGCAGTTCCCTAAAGTGGACTTGTAGTATGTTTGGGTCTGTATTTTCTTTTTTGAAATTAAGGAGGGATAAATTTAATTTGGGTTTATTCATTAGCCAAGGAGGATTCTGAGGGGTTTCTATTTTAGAGATTTGGTTAATGGGTGGAGTTAAATTTTGGATGGGTTCTCTCTTTTGGAGGCCTAACGGCTGTATGACGTTAGGCCTTCGATTGTATAATTCTACCTCTGTGGGGTTAAATATGGAATCGAAAGCAGGGTTCGTAGGGTTGGATTTTAGCTTGACTATATACTGCATTGCAAGCTTTTTCATTCTTATATCCATGGGGAGTTCTCCAGCCTCCACATGGAGGCTTGGGATAAGTGATGTACGAAACGCGCCGAGACAGAGACGCAGGGCAGCATTTTGTATTGGTTCCAGTATTTTTAGGTACGACTTCCTTGCTGCTCCATATATTATGGATCCGTAGTCTAGCTTGGATCGAATTAGACTCCGATATAGCAGCAACAAAGTATCTGTCAGCTCCCCAGTCCGTATGGCTGAGCACTCTAAGTATGTTTAATGACTTTTGGCATTTTCTCTTAAGTTCCTTAATGTGGGGGAGAAAATTAAATTTGGAATCTAGAGTGAGGCCTAAAAATTTAGTAGTTTTCACGACATGGATCTTCTTTTTGTGTATAAATAGTTCAGGGTCTGGGTGGAGTCCCCTTAAATTACAAAAATGCATACTAACTGTTTTGGAGTTAAAACCATTATCGTTTGCCCAATTTTGAATTTTGTTTAAACATAACTGTAATTTTCTTTCTAGGGTGTTCATGTTTTTCCCATAAGTAAAAATGACAAAGTCATCAACATACAAAGAGCACTCTATGCCAGTATGCCAGGGGACAGAGCATTTATGATGCTATTTATTTTAATGTTGAACAGGGTGACTGACAGAATGCTGCCCTGGGGTACACCCATTTCCTGGTCATAAGTGTCAGAAGTGGTGTTGCCCACTCGAACCTGAAATTTTCGGTCTTTCAGGAATTCCCTCACAAAACGGGGAAGATGTCCCTTAAGCCCCATAAGCTCCAGGTCACGTAGAATGCCATGTTTCCAGGTTGTGTCATAGGCCTTTTCTATATCGAAGAATACAGATACTAGATGTTCTCTTCTGAGTAATGCATTTCTGATACAAGCTTCCAGCCTTACCAGGTGGTCAGTTGTTGTCCGCCCTTGCCGGAATCCGCACTGGTAGTTAGAGATCACTTTATTCCTCTCCAGGTACCAGACCAGCCTACTGTTAATCATTCTTTCCATGGTTTTGCAGATGCAGCTTGTTAGTGCTATTGGTCGATAGTTAGCTGGGTCAGAGCCGTCTTTTCCCGGTTTAGGTATCGGTATAACTGTGGCTTTCCTCCAGCTGTTTGGGAAAGCGCCTGTTTGCCACACACAGTTATAGACCCCTAGCAGGACTGCCAATGAGGGTTCGGGAAGGTGCTTGAGGAACTGGTAATTGATTTCATCTTCTCCAGGCGCTGTGTTATGTGACTTGTCTAGCGATTCCCTCAGTTCCTCAAGCGAGAACGGTTTGTTGTAGTCTTCATTGTTTTCTGACCTGAAATCAATGGAGTGTCTTTCCTCCCTGGTTTTGACTTTTTGAAACTCTGGCGTGTAATGTGCAGTGGATGACTTTTCTGCTATTGAGGATGCAAGGCAGTCAGCTATTTCTCTTGGGGACGTGACAGTTCGTCCTTGGTTTTTCAGATGCCCTATTGCATTTGATTCTTTCCCTTTGATTCGCCTTACTGCCTTCCAGACCGCTCTAGCAGAAGTTTTGGCATCCAGACTGCCGACAAAACTTCTCCAGGAATTCCTTTTGGCTGACCGTATGGTTTGTCTAGCCTTTGCTCTAGCTATTCTGAATAGCTTTAGGTTTTCCTGGGATGGATTTTTTATAAATGCAGCCAGTCGTTTTTTCCTATCGCCAATAGCACTTTTGCAGGCTGTATCAAACCATGGTTTGCTAGGCCGTTTTGGATTTGCGGAGGTTAGGGGGACAACTTTCCTGGCTATACTAAGTAGCTTGCTAGCAAAGGTACCAGCTGGGTTCTGTTCATCGAGGATATTTTCTGTAATATCCTCTGAGCATCTTTTTTGGAATTGTTCCCAATCGGCCTTATTCAGTTTCCACCGCTGAGGTCGTCCCAATGAGGGGAAATTGTTAGCAATGATGATTGGGAAGTGATCACTTCCCCGTAGATCATTGCTAACTGACCATTTAAAGTCGTCCAGAAGTCCAGGGACGCATACGGTGAGGTCAATGCATGTGAGAGATCCAGTTCCTGGGTGCAAGTAGGTCGGTGATGCATCATTAAGTATGCATAAATCATGTTGGAGGAAGATATCCTCCAGCATACGGCCTCTTGTGTCGGTATTGTTGGATCCCCACATGGTGTTATGGGCATTGAAATCCCCAAGGATTATGTAAGGCCGGGGGAGTTGTTTCAATAGGTCCTCCATGTCTGTTTGGTTTAATGGAGCGCCTGGTGGTAGATACAGGCTGCAGCAAGTGATAACCTTGTGAAGGGTTATCCTAGCTGCTACGGCATGTAGTGTGGTCTGTAGTTCTACCCTCTCATGGGGGATGCTATCCTTCACAAGGATACAGACTCCACCTGATGCTCTCTCTGCATCCTCAACATTCTTGCTGTAAGCACTGTAGCTTCGGAAGCTGATGCTATCTTTCAGAAATGTTTCCTGTAGGCAGACAGCTACAGGAGTCTCAGAGTCCATCAGTAGCTGCATTTCCTCGTAATTGGCCTTGAGGCCTCTGCAATTCCACTGTACAATTCTGGAATCCATGGCTTATTCTAGATGACCTACTTGGAGCTATTTGGCTTTGGGAGGCCCCCGGAGGGGTTTCCCTTAATTCCAGTGACCTTGGTATTTTTATTCTTGGGTTTGGATGGAGAGGAGGACAACCCCCTTTTGGGGGAAGTCTTTCTCTCTGGAGAGGGGAGATCCCTCTGGTTAGAGCGGAGGTTATTTCCTCCTCGCTCACCTCGGGCATCCTCTCCGCTTTGATTTCTCCCCTTAGGGAGTTGGTCAACCTCTAATTCGGTAGAGGTTGGGGTGTCTGACTGGTTTCTCTGAGGAGAACCTGTGTCAGACATGATGTCTCCGGGTTCTCCCGGAGTATTGGTTTTGACTAGCTGCTCAGTCTCCATGCTCTCATCAGCGAGCACAGAGAACCTGTTCTTTAGCATGACAACAGGGCTTTCTTGTTTCTTCAGAGGTGTGTTCTTTGGCGGTGTTTTCTTCTGAGTTGGAGGAGGAGGAGGGGGTGGTGGGGTCAATGTGTCCGTCTGTGTGGCTATGGATCTTCCTATCTTAGCAACAGCCTGGGCATAGGTCTTTGTCAAGCCGAATTGGCCCTTGGGTAGGGTACATCCATTTCTTGCCTTGTACTCCTGCACGGCAACCTCCTGTTTCCACACAGGGCAGTCCTTGGAGTAGGCTGAGTGGCCAGCGTGACAGTTTGGGCATTTGAACTGGACTGTGCAGCCCTTGTCCTCATGACCTTCTCCAGCACATCTGGCACACACAGTGTTCCTCTTGCAGACTGCCGCGCCGTGTCCATAACCCTGGCACTTGAAGCACCTCATGGGGTTAGGTATGTAGGGCCTCACTGGAACTCGTAGGTATCCTGCCTTCACATACTCTGGCGGTGTCCTAGTTCCAAATGTGAGGATAATAGTGGCGGTTTTGACCTCCTCACCATCCTTGCGCCTGGTAATGCGCCGGGCATGGGTGACTCCTTCAATGCCCTCCACTACTTCCTTCTCGGAACATTCCAGTAGGTCCCTAGAGCTGATTACACCTCTGCTGGTGTTCAGACTCTTGTGTGGCATGACTTCCACTTGGAGATCACAGAGTCTTCTGCATCTTAAAAGCCCATCAGAGTGTATCTTGCTATCAACTTCTACTAGAAGTTCCAAAGACTTGTGTAGCTTAGACGCACTCTTGGGCTCTCCCACTACTGACTTAAGTCCCTTGTAGATGACAAAAGGGCTCATCTTTGTCAGACTTTCCCCCTCCTCTGTGCACCTAACCACCAGAAATGATGGCCAGGTAGCACAGCTTTTTGTGGCCTCCTCCTTTCTGTCCTCCATACGGCGTCTCTTGCCCAGACATAGGTCTGGGGCAAGTAGTTTTTTTGAAGTTTTTTTTTCCATAGGTGTTATTTATTAGTTCGGCACATGTGCTCCCCACCCGCCATCGAGTCCAACAAGGGGACGGGCCATTCGGAAGTCCAGAATGAGCCCGCCAGGGCTACACATGTGCTATTCTCAGTCAGCTACTGCATCGGACATGTGCCCGGTACAGCAGCTCCCTGATTGACCCTCCAGCCACCGCCCTCCAGCATAGGTCGAAGACCTATGCTGTAGGCTCGGCATGACCAGCCGGTTGACCCAGAGCGGGCCATCTGGGCCTCAGGTCTAGGGGAACTTGGAGCCAAAGTATTGGGTTGTGGTGGTTTATCCTCAGATAGCCACCACTCAAACACCAGGATCTCTTTATCCCCCCTTACCCGTCGCAGTCCACGGCAAACGGACTGGTGTAGTACGTAGTGAGATTTTAGAGATAAGGAGACAGAGTGATGATCAATGAAGGCAGACTGAGGAAAAGAGGAGACAGACACAATGATAGAAAAGAAGTAGGGCACTTTTGAGCTCCAAAAGTGCTAAGGAAAGAGGAGCGCAGTTTTACGTCATGTCTCGGGACGCGTTTACGATTGGTGAATGAGGTCCATTGAATCATGATCATATCATGGATCATTGGGTGGGTTGCTAAAGATATGTTACAATATCCCTGTTAAAACTAGAAACATTTTATTTAGATCTAGATTAAACACAGACTTTACGCTTTAAATCCACATGTCATATCATATTATGTGGATCATTTTAAGATTATTGTTTTAGATCTAGATCTATATAATAGATCTACAAGATTCTGAAGCATTTCAAAAACTAATTAAAAAGACACTGTGCCAGGTGAAAGTAGCCTAAAGATAATATGGGTGAATGACATCAAAAAGTGGACCAGTCATTCACCACTAAAATATAATAAATAAGCCTATTATAATGTTATAATTTTATGAGCTAAGGACATTTACATTTGATATTAGGCTAACACAGAATACACACGGTAACATATTTGTTTTAAGATTTGCTATGTATTAATTTTAAGTTAATAATCAACTTACGAAATATTCAACTAAATCTGACTTTTCAAGCTAAAGTTTTAACACATTTAGTTAGAATTGTGCTCGATAAAAAATATCTTTATTTACCTTTCCTTAAATAACAAGAAACAAAAACAACAAAACAAATAAAATGTTTATTGTGCTTATTTATGACGAGTCGAAGCGGCAACAAAAGTATTGATGTGAGGTAAAGTACGACATAGAAAAGATTACCAGATATTTTTTTCTATGTAGCTAAAATAATAAAACACGGTCAAAGGGAAAGCACTCAATATATTTTAGTTTTGTAGTTTCATACATAGCTACCTCGCTTTGAAAATTATTTGTGTGTGTGTGTGTTTTTTTTTTTAAAGATTGCATTTAATTATTATATAAATATATATGTAATTAAACTAACTCCCTTTCCTCTAAAACATTTCAATAATTTAACCGCAAAATATAACATAAAACATTTGCAATATTCTGACGCAGCGTAAATTCAACTCTTACACACAGCTTACTTGACAGAATAGAAACGTGTAGGAAGACGAAGGACCCGTAGAGCTGTGACTATCAAATAAACAGCCGCCTACTAACCGGTTTGAAATCATGAAGAATAAGGTTGGGTATTCTAGTGGTTAGGACATTCGCCAAAGCCTGCTTTGAAAGATCCAGAGAAATGATTGCGAATACTTTACCTACTGCTTTTGCTGCCAGCAAGGTGTTTGGTTGCATGTCGTGGCCATCATAACAGTTGACAGACGACTCCAAGGACTCCACCAGGACATTGTTGAGATGTGACTGACGAGGCGCCATCTCTGCAGTATGACCCTTAAGGAGAGGCCGACACACGTCCTACAGGCTATAGTAACAGATCTAATGTAACTTTACATTGCAAGACCTAGAAGATAAGATACAGATAAGATAAGATAAAATGATAAGGTTGGTGTAAGAGAGGTAGTAAAAAAATAAATTTTACAAGGAAAAAAAAATTGAATATGGAAAAAAAAAATCTACAGAGTCTCATCATCTGTCCCTTGAATCTCGTCCTAGTGGGCGCTGTCACAGTTCGCCTAATCCCTCCACTTTCCCCTGTCAGTAGCTGTTCTTAGTAGGATATCGAGAGAGAGAGAGGGGCCGGCCCACTCTTTGACGTTATCCAGCTAGATTTTCTTTGGACGATCCTTTCTTCGTGCTACATCCACTGTTCCTAGAAGAATGGCTTTTGACAATGAGTCACGTCTTAAATATGACTGAACCAGCTCAGCTTTAGTTTCTTCACAGTATTGGGGAGTTCCTCCATTCTACCAGCCAGAGTGTTGACTCATATGTCTTCTTTTCATGATACCCAGCATGTTTCTGTACCTATTCTTCTTTCAGACTCAGTGTTTAGTGTCCAGCTTTCACAAACACCCAGAAGAACAGAGACCTCTAGCGAAGAATCATCCATCCATCCATCCCAGTGGCGCTACAGCCATGGAGGGCTCTGGCCTGCTCCAACACACCCTTCCATTCAGATCTCTCCTGGGCCTTTCGTCTCCACGCCCTAACCCCAAGCTGTTGCAGATCTGCCTCCACATCATCAATCCATCCCATTCGGGGTCTGCCTTTTGGTTTTTACCTGCATACGATTTTCGCACCTCTGTTATCTAACATTCTTTCAAGGTGACCTGCCCAACGTGGTCTGTTCTTTTTTATTTCGGTCACTATTGGTGAGTCTTCATACAGTTGATATATCTCATGGTTAGTGCGTGTCTAGCGAAGAATACAGCTTAATATGATTGGGAAGCTAATGTGAAGGGTTGGGTTTGATAATATCATTTCTGTAGATAGCAAGTAGATAGATAAGTCGCCTTTATTTCATAAACTTGGCCTAAATTACTTATTATAATAAATGTATTAGTTTGACCTAGTTATTGCAGAGTTATTGCGTGTTCATATTTTATTTACCGTAAGAGATTTGTGCCTGTGAGAAAAATTATTCTCAATATTTTATAGATCAGATGAAGAAATAGAATGTGGTAAATGTTGAAGTGAATGGGTGATGACAATACTGTTCAGAGACTTTATTTGTCACGTGATATAACTTGACAAGAGTTTAGACCTCAAGAAAAGATCATGTGACATGGGTGACGAGCTCTGACGCACTACTGTGACGTACTACGTACAATCCATTTGTGTTGAAGCTCACGCTAAAAACGATGTAGACATCGATTTCTTTTTTTTTTATATTTAATTTAATTTTTTTTATTAAAAAACTAAAGACCAGCCCCATAAGAGAAATATATCAATAGTACTAAACTGATACGCGAAAATAGGTAGGTACATATGAATGATATGACATGTCTAGGCAGCAAAGGGGCCAACAATTTTTTTTTATGAGAGAAAATGTTGAATTAAGTATAGCGAAGCAATGGACAGTCTTGACCAGGGCAAGAACCACGGACCCTTTGATTGGACAACTCCACCTAGCAGAAACTAAATAAGGCCCTAAGGGATTGGAGCTATTGGGTTAAATGTTATTAACATAAAACAATTTTTGCTTTGCTCGTTCTTAAAAATGAAACCATTATGGGGGCTCCGAAGCAAGCGGGGGGGGGGGGGAGGCCTACATTAGGTCTATAGCTTATGTTGCCTGTAGGTTAATCCAGCACTAGCAGCAACACAGAATCAACAACGAAAAACGGTAACAGCAAGTTTGAATGTCCTCGCAGTGGTGAGAGACAGTGTCCACGCTGGGTCCTCATGACGGCAGCTAAATTGAGAAAAAAATGTCAGGTGGCTATTTGCCGGCCTGTGCTCCCTTATGAAGTGTCGCACCCTCTAACGGTACACATTTATAGTGTCGTCCTTGGATTCAGTCTGAGTCGTAATACAACGATGGTTCATCTCGTAAAGCCCTTTTTCGTGTGTCTGTAGAGCCCTTTTTCGTGTGTCTGTAGAGCCCTTTTTCATGTGTCTGTAGAGCCCTTTTTCATGTGTCTGTAGAGCCATTTTTCATTTGTCTGTAGAGCCCATTTTCATGTGTCTGTAGAGCCCTTTTTCATGTGTCTGTTTCTTTTCTGGAGAGACTTTGTCGTCCACATAATGATAAAAATGGCCATGCCTTAAATTATAAAGATTAAGGATAAGTGCATTTTTTCACATAACTACGCAAACCCAGTTGCGACCTGCATATTTTTCGGCATCTCGCCGCCTTTTCATATCTTGTCATGAAACATATTTATGTAGGAAAACAAAAAGAAGGCGACATTTTGTTTAAAGAATGATTGTATATTTAGAAACGTAAATGTTTGTAGATAGTAGCTACCATAAAACACACGCGCCGGAGTACAGAAATAAGAAAAACGAAAGATAGTTGGAGGTGCGGTAGCTGATTGCGAAGCGTTTGGCTTCCGAATCGGGGCTCCAGGTTCGAATCCTGGTGAAGACTGGGAATTTTTAATCTCGGGCTCTTTAAGGCGCCTCTGAGTCCACCCAGCCATAATGGGTACCTGACATTAGTTGGGGAAAAGTAAAGGCGGTTGGCCGTTGTGCTGGCCACATGACACCCTCGTTAACCATGGGTCACAGAAACAATCCTTACATCATCTGCCCACAAGATCGCAAGGTCTGAAAGGAGAATTTTACTTTTTTTAAAAAAATAAAGATATTTAGGCTAAGGCTTCTGAAGGTTTAGAAGGGTGTGTTTTCCTTTTTTTTTTTTTTGGTCTAAGTAAAGTTTAGTGTCTTGGACATTGGCTGGCATGTTTCCCTCTTCCGTTGAATTAAAGAATTCCTTTGCTCTAAATATCCGTCTTCGCGTGATTCACTTAGTTGTGACCCATGTAAACTGGAACTCTCTACAAGTAGAGTATAAGACTTCAACTAAATAAAGTACTCGAGAGGTCTCGAGTTTAAATGCCAGTGAAGACTGGAATTTTCAACTTCACCATCCTTAGGGCACCACTGAGTCCAACCAGCGTTAATAAATAGGGCTCCACATTCACATGCAAAGTGTTTTACGAGATGAACCCGAGATGAACCCTAGTCGTTACGACTGACGGAGGCCAATAACAAGATACTAATAAGTTAAACACTTTCGTGCTCTCGATGTGCGTTCAAGTCCAATCTTTTTTTTTTTTGTGATGGTATCTGGAAGAAGGTTTCCGTGTCCCCCCCCCCCTTTTTATGCGCCGAGATTTGAATTCGTACCAACTACCCACTGAAGTTGTTCATCTTAGTACTTTACTATGCCACTCTTGCACACATTGCACACTACGGAATATTAAGAATCTTAACTCTGAGGTTGTTTTTTTTAAAATGATCTACTGTCGTCTAGGAATAAATTGCAATAGAAAACAAGCTACTCACTGTCTAAATGAGTAAATCCACAAAGGGACGAGCCAAAGAGAATGTGTTGCTGTGTACAATCAGTCTGGCTTAGGACGCTGACTTTGGGAGTGGTGCGACTTGAACCAGGCAGTGACTAGATTAGCGAAATGTGAAATAATCAAAACACCATCTTAATCATCGTGATCTGATTGTGTGTGTGTGTGCGTGTGTGGTGAACCAAAATGTTGATCACGTGTCGATAATTAAATGTCTGTCAAGTTTTTTTTCATTTTTTCGAAAGATAAAGGCGGCTAAAAATAATTGTTAAATATTTCTAAAATGTTAGCTTATTTATATCCTAAACCTATAATATAGAGTCTACGTCTGTCCTTTTTTTTTAAATGTTATTCAGTAAATTTTCATGACATCAAAAATAATCACAATTGTTATACATAACGCAAACAAAACAAGGTTACAAAGGAAGTTTGTGTGGAAACACAAACTCAAAATCGGTCCCCGAAGTGGTCCGCTCAGGTAGATAAAAAGGCAGGTTTCAATATTTTCAGAAAGAATATCAGAAACTATGATCTACAAACTTATCAACAACTACAACCCTATCTCAGTCGATACAGAAAGAAGTGACATACTGTTGTATTGTTAGTTCGACTAACGACTTGATACCACAGGATACGGAGATTTATTAATATTATTATTATTAATTAAATTGTTAATATTCAAATGTGTTCGATGAACTGATAGTTATAAAGATATGGTTAAATCCTAGGTGTCACTTACAAAGACGGCATGACGAATGAAGAGATAAGAAATAGGATTAACACAGCAATTGGACACCCCCCCCCACGATGACCTGCTAACCATTGTCCAAAAAAAACGTAAACTCAAACTATATGGCCACATCACAAGGTCCTCAGGGCTCGCAAAGACCTTCCTTCAGGGAACAGTACCAGGAATAAGATGAAGACGGAGAAAGCAATGGGAAGACAGTGAATGAGATTTTATCAAAGGCAAGGGAGAGAGAGAAAAGGATACAGACGGTAGACACGCCTTTTGTGATTTTGGCTTACAATGAAGCGTACGTGGATAATATGATTCACTACTTATTAATTGTTGTTTTAAACTAGATTCCACTTGTATGCATATTAAATACATTTTTAAAAATAAAAGTAAACAATTTTTGTAAATAGGCCTATAGGTAAACTGTAGGACTGAGATTACGTAACTTAGTAATAAAACTTTGAAAAAAAATTTTTTTGGATAAAAAAATCTAACACCATTGGAATAAATGTGTCAAAAACACGATAAATAGTCATTTCCCTTATTAAATAGTCTTCATTAATTGTTACTATTAATAGTGAATAATTATTAAAATGGTGTATTTTTATGAAAAAACTGCTTGCATAGTTGATTTTCAGCAAAGAAAAAAAAGTAGCCGTAGCAACATAACTTTTAATAGTATAAAATATTATGATGTCGGATTTTCAATATCTTTTCTAGTTTACGACATCTAAAGGGGGACGTACGGATGGACAGACGGACCACACAAAACTAATAGCGTGTATTTCCCAATCGGGGGCCGCTAAAACAAAGAAGACCAAACAAATGTTATGAAGACTTTGATGTCACAATCTACATGAAAATAATTCTGATGGCTTAAAGACAGTTGATCTCATTCAATTCTTAAACGAGAAATTAAACATTTAAATTAGGTAGAAGAGAATGAAATACTTAGGTATTCAAAGTACTCTGAAGATTTTTATAGATGTAGGCCAATCCATAAACAGGAAGATTTTTTTGATGTATTCGGGATGCAGAATAGAAGATGTATTGTAGGTAATATTTTTTATTATACTGTTGCAACTCTAGGTTAGGCACTCAACGTAAAGGCAGACAACTCAACACAGTTTAACAGGAAATAAAGACAGGTGTTTATTCACTAGGACAAACACATAACATCCTTCAGCTTCCTCTGAGTCTTACTACTAAGTATACCAGTCCTTTGATACTTAACCCGAATGTGGACCAACGACAGCCTTCCCCGCTTCACTCCAGGTCCCTTCTACAACCTTCAGGCAGCACAAAAGCTGGCCTCTTAGTTTCCCAAACATTCAGACTCTTCACAATCCCTGATGCACTGTTCTTCTCTCCATTCTAGTGTCTTCCTGTTTACGTTCACTATGGCAACTACAAAATCACATTTTCTCCGTTCTTCCATTTGTAGCTTCTATTTCGTTGACAACTTTAAACTTCAATGAAACATTGTTACATAAACATCTCAGATATGATAGGAGGCCGGGGGTGGGTGGGGGTGGAGGGGTAAGTGAAAGTGCTTACTGGAATTAACGGGCCCAAACTATGTGTGCGTGTATGTGTCGGGGCGCATTGTGAAGCGGGTCTTACCAAATCAAGTCAAAACTCTATGTTGGAGAAATTACGATGAAACAGGTTTAACAAAAAAATCAAAATGGGGGTTCCAGAGAGCGATAGAGAGATAAATTAATTCAAAGGCTAAAAAGGTAGGTTAGGTTTTTCGTTAAAATGCGCCCGTTTATTACTATACAAAAAAAAAAGAAGGGGGTGTTCGGCCATAATAAACAATATAAAGCCTGGGAACAAATCAACGGGCGAAGCCGGTGTGTACTGCTAGTACGATATGTTTAAGACAATGAACTAGATTTCGTCCTTATTGACCAAAATAATTTTGTAAAATATATCATTCATACCATTGTTATAGGTCTAAATTTTACCATGTATCCTATATAGAACAATAGGATAGGTGGTCAAGCCCAGTCCAGTGATCCTACACATTATTTTGATGTATAGAAATTTACATTTTTCTGTTTAAAATGACCAAAATCCGAAAAGGTTTTGAGATTTTTAAAACAGAATTTTAAAATAAACACTCTCACTCTTGAAACCTTCGGGTCACTTCCTGTCAAGTCATATGTCTGCAACGACCAACACTTTATGTTGACTCCTTTGCGCCTCAAGGTATCCAGGAGTGGGGAGGTAAAAATCTGAGTCTCCCTACTTCTACTAGACTAATTCCCTATGTTGGTGAACTCCATATGCCCGAATCTCCCGTTCTTTAGAGGCGCCAGGTATCCGCTTTCAACCCTTCGCATGTTTTTTTTTAATGCAGATTAGCCGCGCTTAATAGCTCAGCAATCTGTGCAGCCCAGGTTCTGGACTTGGTAGTCACAGGCTATTGGCAATGCGATTTGGGATATGAATTTTATAGACAATGGGAGCATACCCCCTTTTAATACCTCTGGCTACGACAACCTAAAAAAAAATGATGTAAATCAATGCTATCAGGCTAGCTTCAAGCTTTTTGGGCACCGTTTCGATCATTTTGGGATGGGGTAAGGTGTCCACACTAACCCAGTTGTCCGAAGCCCAAATTCCTTGCGGCGTAACTGCCCGAACGGACAAGAAATGAACTCTGTTCAGTAGTATAGGCGTATTAGAAGGAATTAATGCTGTATAACTAAGGATGAAGATTATATTGAGGATTGTACGACTGATCAATAATTTCTTCACTCGTGTCGACTTTAGGTCCAGATTATAGACTTTAGGTCCACTTTATAGATACAGCCTCATTGTCATGGGAAAAAATGCGGAGAAAATTATCAATCCTTTCTTTTATTTTTAGTTTTCACTTTGAGCCAGGTAATCTTCAAATGACATCATAAATGGCACATGACAGTGTCATGTGGCTGATGAATTGACAGAATACGTGTTAACAGGTCTACTTCTATTACATAAATGCTCCGTTCCGATCTAATACTAATGCTTAAAGCAATGTATGCTTTTTTTTTTGTATAGAAATGTAAACCTGGATTTGTGAACGTCAAATGATTTTTTAGACCAGGTTTAATGGAGGATTTAAAAATAGTAAAGTTCCACTTTCAGACCTTGTGGTCTATAGGACAGGTGATGTAAAGGTCATCTGTTTCTGTGGCTTAGGTTATAGAGGGTGTCATGTGGACAGCATCACGACCAACCGCCTTTACTTTCCCCTACAAATGTTAGGTACCTATTAGAACAGGGTGTCATATGGCCAACACAACGACCAACCGCCTTTACTTTCCCCAACTAATGTCAAGTGGACATTAGAGCTGGGTGAACTCAGAGGCGGCCTGAAGATCCCGACATTAAAAATCCCAGTCTTCACCAGGATTCGAAGCGCTTTACCTCTCAGCCATCCCGCCTCCTATGGAGGATTGATCAGCTCTTATAACTTATTAAAAAGGAGCCAACAAGTGCTATATCAAACTAAAAGGATAAAGATTCGTACAAATTGGTATTATTGACGTTTTCTGGACGTTATTCTCTGTTCGTTATAATAGAAAATATCCCCTTGTAATACAGGATTAATGCATACGGAGGTTAAAAAAAATCTTATCTTATAAATTGCAGACGTTATTTCAAAATAGAAGATAATAACGTCATGGGCATTTCATGCGTCCATCTAGTCATGCATATTGATAAGCGACTTAAACTCTGCTAAGTCATTGGTTTTCCTGACAGTCTCAGACGGCGGAAAATAAATTAAATAGTCCCTCGGCGGACAGCGGCTTAGTCTGTATCAGATGTGACAAAATATGCAGGTCTCCACTGGGCGAAATACTGCAGTCATCATTACTCTTCTGATTCGAAAAATAATACCTTCAATGCTTTTGTCCAGTAGAATTGACTCTTTCATCACTTCTTTCTAAGACACCTATATTATTATTAATGGATAATCAATATTTACTCAAGCAGCTGTTACGTTAGTATTTTGTATGACCTCTTGTGCATGATATGTCAGGAAAGATCCCAGGGGTTCAAAACGATAGAAATAATATTAAAGCTTTTACGTAATCTTTAATCGAATGACTAAATTGACAGTTTTGCTAATGGATAAAATTTTAATATCTTCGTTTAGATTACAACTTAATGAACAGAAAGGCTTTTAGTTGAATTGATTTCCAAGAGGTAGATAAGTTCGACAAGTGACGAAAACAAACTGGCTGGGAAGGGGAAGTTATTCATTGAAGAAAATAGTATTGAAAACTTCAAGTGGTAGAAATGAAATATTTTCTCATCACAGAAAGAACTGTGGGTATTAAGTAATACTACTAAACTAATTTAGTGTGTTTAGGTTATGTACCGTAAAACTTCTATTTTTTTAAGAGCTGTTTATTGTTAGGAAAAGTTATGAACATAAAAAATGGTATATAGTAAAAGAAAAAGAAAGGCTTGGGGTTCTATGCAAAAAAAAAAAAAAAAAACTTACAGTAAGTCTTAAATTTGAGTATTTTAAATGAACAAGATATAATATAGGAGGTGAAGCTATTGACATTTGAGTGATGAACGTCAATTGTAGGGAAGAAATTAGATTGCATCTACTCCCCCTTCTCTTCAAGTACACATCACTTCTACCTCTCTCTACTGTTGTGGGGGAGGTGCGGTCGAGGGAGGAGGGACACTAGAAGCACACTTAGCACGCGCTAGATTAGCAAAAAATAGAATTCAAGTTCTTTGCTAAATGTGGAAATGTGTAGAAAAAATGGCAGTACATTCTACCTGATTCAAACATAATTTTTAATTCATTTATAAAGTTCGTAGACGAAACCTCTAACAGAACGGAAGACACTGGATGGTGGAGGTTTGAACTAGAGACCATCAGAAAGCCAGCCAATCCAAGGTACTATCATGATTACACTTATGAATAAGTTATAAATTAAAAGTTTTGTGAAATCACCTTAATAATTAACTCTATTATCAATCAGCGTGTATGTAACATTGGCATGTAACACTAAACAATAAAGAACTTAGTGATGTCCCTTTGTCCGCCTCCCCCCCCCCCTTTTTTTTTCCCCGACGCTGTTTTGTATACACTTAGTGTACACATGAATCTCTTGACGCCATAGACTTTAGTAAATGAAAGAGAGTTCAAACAGAAGCCTGGATAAACGACTCTTAATTAAGCAAAATAAACAGCTTACTGTAATGAACAAGAGTTCTAACAGAAATTTAGACAGGGTGTACGTAGATATTACGATATCTGAAAATGTAATGGTCAAGATTAGACATACCTGAGGTGATCGAGTAGCCCTCCATGGTCAGCGTGTGTATTGTGTATGTTCTTAGTTGTGTGTGTGTGTCACCGTCTGGTCACACCAACAACGTGACTGATAGCACAGGTGTGTAGGTATCGACACACGCATGATACGAGGTTATCTTAACAACTTCGATGTGGGTGACATCTAGTGCGCCGCCAACTACGCGCGCGTGTGTGTGTGTATCTTTACGCGCGCAAGTGTGAGCAGTTATGACAAAAATGCATTGCTTCCCATTTTTACATATAAAACAATCCCGTCACGTATATATATATGTGTATGTATGTCCCGCATAAAAATTAAAACCGTTTGTACAATCTTGATAAACCTTGGCATAAATGTTCCTTAGATCATGGCATAGACCGTAGCTTATGTTTAATGTCCCTACCACAAATCGTCGCCCGCGGGTCATATCCGGCTAGTATAGACTATACATATATATAAGAATAAAATACAGAATTAATGATGATCGTAACTTTATGACACGTTTTCATTGATATTGTAAGTGTACTAATGTGTAGGCATATTTGGAGTTTTTAGATATAAACATTATTTTACATATTTATAGTTGTGGTATACTTAACATATACGAGGTTCTAAACTGATTTTGTTGTCTTGAATATGGAGTGCTAAATTTTGTTATATTTTCATTGGCTGAATAGAATATACAGAAAGCGATATTTCCCTTACCTTTGATTAAAGGATTAAATAAATAAATAAAAAACACTTCTCACTGACTCTGTAGTTGCTAGATGTTTTGTCACACCTTATCTTATCTTGTATAAGATAATATAAGATAATACAGACGTTACTTCAAAAAAGATGATTACGTCCTAGGCGTCATGCATCTAGTCATGCATATTAACCAATGACCTAAATGCTGCCAAGTCACTGGTTTTCCTGGCTGGCTCAGGCAACCCATTTCATGCTCTAATAGCACTAGGGAAGAAGGAACATTTGTACAAATTTGTCCAAGCATATGGAACGAGGAATGTGCCTTTATCTTTGTGTCTTTCTGAGTATTTTATTAGATTTTGTTTTTGTATTTGAAGATAATGGTTCGGTGTTTTATGTATATCTTGTACACCTTGTCTGCACGTTGGGTCATTAGACCCAGTAGTGAGTCTTGTGGAGACTAAACTGTTTTCTAGATAGTTTAAGGTCTCTTTAAAACTATTTCAAAATCTCATTACAACTGAGTGGCCGTGCGCTTTGCCATTTGGTATCGTTACCAGGGTTATTGAGTTCGAGCCTCCTAGGCTGTCATTCCACGCCTTCTTGCCAAAGTTTTAGTCAGCGACCTAAAAGAAGTGAGTTTAAAATTCACATGCACCAGCCTTTAAACCTTTTGAGGCACCAGGCGTGACCTGTATTTTTTTTTAGTCTAGATTTTGTGATAATGTTAAGGCTTGTCTTCGAGTCCGAAGATTAATGAGGAATGTCTAGATCTATTACCAATTCAATGACATGACTGAGCCAAAGTAATGGACCTGATTCACCAATCGTAAACAAACAACATCGAGTCACGTGCTTCTCTATCTCTTCTATACAAATTACGATCTAATTTTAATCAACAATGCTTATCACGTGACAGTTTTTTTTTTAAATCAATATTATCACGTGTACCATGTTGGAGGGTTCAGTAATCCTATATCTGAGATGTACCATGTTGGAGGGTTCAGTCATCAGAAATCCTATATCTGAGATGTACCATGTTGGAGGGTTCAGTCATCAGAAATCCTATATCTGAGATGTACCATGTTGGAGGGTTCAGTAATCCTACATCTGAGATGTACCATGTTGGAGGGTTCAGTCATCAGAAATCCTATATCTGAGATGTACCATGTTGGAGGGTTCAGTAATCCTATATCTGAGATGTACCATGTTGGAGGGTTCAGTCATCAGAAATCCTATATCTGAGATGTACCATGTTGGAGGGTTCAGTCATCAGAAATCCTATATCTGAGATGTACCATGTTGGAGGGTTCAGTCATCAGAAATCCTATATCTGAGATGTACCATGTTGGAGGGTTCAGTCATCAGAAATCCTATATCTGAGATGTACCATGTTGGAGGGTTCAGTCATCAGAAATCCTATATCTGAGATGTACCATGATGGAGGGTTCAGTAATCCTATATCTGAGATGTACCATGTTGGAGGGTTCAGTAATCCTATATCTGAGATGTACCATGTTGGAGGGTTCAGTAATCCTATATCTGAGATGTACCATGTTGGAGGGTTCAGTAAAGATGACTGATGACGTTTTTGGTGAATTATGTCCTAATGCCTAATATAAGTTTTTTTTTGTTTTTTTTTTAAAGTATTTTTTTTCTTTTTCTTGTTAACTTTCCTGTTTCTAACCTCAAATACTGATGTTTGCCTCGTCCAATCTACACTTCATAACAGAGGTCAGGTAGTAAAGAACTAGGACTTTTGTTTTTCCATTCTTTTTCACCAGCGAATTTCTAAATGGGTTCTTTGATTGAAATAGTCTTGTATGACACGTTACGCCATTTTGTGTAGGTCAACAAATGCCAAATGTTCAGAATGAGATGATTAGGTTACGGCATTCAATGTATGTAGGCCTAGTTAGTGTTTCAGCTCAAGAAGGTCGTGTGGTATGTGCTCTGGACTGTCGTCTCGATAGTCCCGGGTTCGAACTCTACCCACCGTCATCCCCCGCCGCCCTGTTGGAGATTTGGGCTAGGATGTAATCATCTTCAGTTTTAAAGGAACATCTGAAACTCGTAAAACAAAACAAGGGGAAAAAAGATTTATTTAAAAAAAAACAAAAAAAAAACTTGTTAATATTCTCATCAGGGGCGTAAACTGCAATTTTCTCCACTTACCCCAAAGTGATGAGATTAAGATTCTCTTGTGCAACATTTTACTCCCTCCCCCCCCCCCCGGTCGTGTCCCTCCCTCTCTACCCTCCCTCTAATAATCTTCAAACGTAATCCCCCCCTTTTTTAAAAATTCTGAACTTTAAGAAAGATCCATGCACGGGCGATAGCTGAGAGGAAGAAGGGGGTGCTGATTAGAGTGGAAAAAAAAAAGAAGGGGGGGGGGGAGGTGGACCAGCTAACTAACCGAATAAGATTAGATTCTAAATGAAGAACCTCTTTCATTGCCCAGGGGCTATTACTTGGTGAGATCACACCGAGTTGTTGAACTTTAAATGGAAAACTGGAAAATTTCAACGCCACAAAATTGTCTTTTGTTTGTGTATGTGTGAAAGAGAAAAAAGAAAATAAAAGATATAGGTCTGGGAATGTTTCAGAGTCTGAATGACGTCATCAATTTTTCACACCATTTCGTTTAGGAATGGAAAAAGAAAAAAAAAATGTATTAGTTTTGAAAGTAGTGTCAGCGCTGACCTTTTTTTTTCCTTTGTAGATATTTCTGAAATAGATAAGTTTAAAAAATATAAATAAAATTTAAATTCTTACATTCTGTGGAGATTCGCATCTATAGAGGATAATGTTCAATAGCTAGCTTTTTTTCTTGGTGTTTCTGGCCTAGAGAATCTCTCTCTCTCTCTCTCTCTCTCTCTCTCTCTCTCTCTCTCTCTCTCTCTCTGTATATATATATATATATCAATATTACTATACTAGCAATATGTTTGTATTAACAGCTTGTGTCCGCCCAGCACTAACGGGCATCTATTAGTTGGGGGGAAAATAAAGGTGGCTGGTCGTTGTGCTGGCCACATGACATCCTCGTTAACCTTGGGCCACAGAATCAGATGACCTTTACATCTTCTGCCCCATAAATCAAAAGGTCTGAAAGGGGGACTTTACTTTAACAAAATATTTTTCTTTTAATTAACAAGTTGGTAAAGGAGATAATTCAATTAGAGCGTTCAATTTATTGAATGGTGTATTTATTTATTTCCAAATTTCTCCCTATCTTTTTCTTTTCTTTTCTTAGGGTTTTTGATTTTATTTGTCCATTATCACCTAATTTACTTTTCAATATTACTATATTTAACTTCTTGAACAGTGTCAATCTATGATCTGTATTAAAAGCAAGGGGAGATTACTGTGTTAAAACTATATCGTAAAAATCTCCTTTGAAAAAAACTTATAGTATCAACCCTTGTCAGATTAAAATAGGCAAAACAATAGTTAATTTTGTGTACAGTTACCATCAGTAGTCTAATTACCCTTGCTATTATGTGTTGGTATGGTAAAACTTTAATAACACAAAGACATCGACTAATTAATAAAAACATTTGACATCACTCAAACGAGCTACCATCTCATCAAGAACTAGCTTATGTACATTACATTACTAAGACATGTAACATTCTTAAAAACACTTTTGCATATGTTAGACCAGGGATGGGCAAATTACGGCCCGCGGGCCACATGCGGCCCGCCGGAGTGTTTTATGCGGCCCACCGACACCTACAGAAATCAGGTGTGCCCACAGTATATACTTATAAAAATACAAATATATTAAAAACAATATAAATATAAATTATTGAAAGTGTCATTATAAAAAGTTTCAAGTAAACGAAGACTATGCTTATTGGCTTATACATCAATACACTCAATTCAAGACACAATCTCTGATCAGTATTTATTCAATGCTATGAAGAACTGTGTTGAATGTTGGGTATGCTTGGAACAAGATGGCAAGGGTTTGCACAAAGCTGCATAACATTTCTTCTCAATAAGCCACAGCACCATATATCCAATTAGGGCTAGGAGTATCAACCACAGTTACTTCCCATTATGAACACAATAATCCAATATATCTGTTATCTTAGCATGGGCAAGGTAAACGAGAACGAGATAAAGTCTCAAGGAAGAAATTGTTCTGTTACTTGAAGGACATTGACTGTGACTGTGTTACCAATACTTCTAATGAAGAGTTCAAGACAGATTTAAGGTTTCATAATTTCCATCGCAATGAGCTTTTTACATTTGAAACGTAAATGGATGTTAAATCTTTTCAAACAAGGCCTTCCCATTTCTAAAATCAAGCAAAAGAAAACAGGTTTTGTAATTTTCCTTTGCTGAAAGGTGAAACTATTTCTAGTGAAACGATTAAAAGTACAACACTTATTCGGATTCCTTAATTTTTGAAATGTATAAAAGCAAATTTTAATTCGTCAAGAACCAGTTTTCAATACCATTAGCTCACCATTTAGAGCATAAGCGGATTCAGCTCCAGAGGGCATAAGTCCAAGCAAAGAGAAGTTCCAGTCAGTAATTCGACAGGAGTCTTATGGGTGCCAGAAGCTGTCAACACTTTAAACAAAAACATTTGCTGCAGTTCCCATTATTTGTGTACACACACATCTCTTCTTCTTCTTCTTCTTTGTTCATCACTTTATAGGTTGGAGGGCTCAGTCATCAGTCATTCTAGAGCTGAGATGTACCATGTTGGAGGGTTCAGTCATCAGTCATTCTAGAGCCGAGATGTACCATGTTGGAGGGTTTAGTAATCCTATATCTGAGATGTACCATGTTGGAGGGTTCAGTCATCAGTAATCCTATATCTGAGATGTACCATGTTGGAGGGTTCAGTAATCCTATATCTGAGATGTACCATGTTGGAGGGTTGAGTAATCCTATATCTGAGATGTACCATGTTGGAGGGTTCAGTAATCCTATATCTGAGATGTACCATGTTGGAGGGTTCAGAAATCCTATATCTGAGATGAACCGCGCAATGGTTTCCAGATCAGCCAGTTCTCCGAATAGCTTTGGTTCTATAGGAGGGCTTTGGGGCCAGAGTCTTATTCGTGTCTCTTGATTTAGTATGCACCATTGAAGAACATGGTCAGCATTCTCTAATGATGCTCCACAATGGCAGGTTTCGCTCGTCCCGACATTTAACTCCAGAAAATATATTGTCTCATTCAGTGTACAAGCATTATTTGGGGGGGGGGGGGAACTAAACAAGTATAATTACTGGTCGAATTTGACTGACTGTAATGTGACAGTAGTCACAAGGGTAACAACTAGTAAGATAGTTTAACAGTTCCGGAACATTATGCACGAGTGTAAAAAGTTAAATACTGCTTATTAAGTACAACTGTATATTTGTAGGGCTATTGAAATATAAAAAGACTACGGCAGTTTAAAAAAAAATTCTTAATTTGATTTCAAAATTTGCTAACTCTTGTTGTAATTCCTTAACGTGGAGTGTGGAAAAAAAAAAAGTGAGTATAATACAGTGTAAATATGAATTAAAAGCCATTCTAGACAGTTAGCTAAAGTATCTTTCTAAGTTGTACATACATATGCGGCCCGCCATTCCCAAATTTAGGAAAATGCGGCCCTCGATACAAAAAGGTTGCCCACCCCTGTGTTAGACAATAGTCTCATCAGATCTGGACGAAGTGGTCGACTCTTCCTATTAAAGGTAAAACGAAGTGAGAGATTTGTAACAAAAATTGTATTCCTCTTTCAGTCAGGGAACGCTTCAATATCCCTCGTCATCGCTCGGCTAGAGACTAAGATGGAACTGAGATGTTACAGAGGGATTCTATAGGTTTCACATTCAGCTCATCTAAAACAGGCCTACAATGGCCATTGGGCCCCATGATGGCCTTCTGACCACTGCCAAAGAACGTAAGTTAAGATACTGTCGCCAGAGGATGTGTGATGCCCCAACAGTCCTATAGATGAAGCCGATATGTCTGGTACAGGCAATTTCATCGGAGAGTTTCCTTGGCACCGAGCAAACAGAATGGGCCACGTTCAGCGAACATCGACTCTGAAAACTGGAGGAACTGTTATGAGCGTTGCCAAATCTTTGAAGTTATGAAGTATTATCAATATAACTGAACGCTCTAATATTGAATCAATTTACATTTTATTCAAAATAAGTTTACCGAAGGATGATCACATAAAAAGTCTGGTATAAAAAAAAAAATTTAAAAATAGTACACATAAACTGTTACAGAAAATAATAAACAGAAAGGATTGTACTGTAAATAACCCCTAAAGCTAAGCAATGATCTTTCTCAGTTTGTCACTCTGGCTATGCAATATGTTCCATGTTCCTGTTGGCCAATACAGTAGCTCGGCCTCAAAGACACTGCAGTGAATTTCATTTCAGAATATAAGGTCTTATTTCACAACTCACACTCAACGACATGCTCATTATTTCAAATGTAGATATTGATTGAGGGGGTGGAGGGAGGAGAAACGATCGCATCTACCGCCTCTCCCTCTTGTATCTGCCATTATATTAAATAATAAACTTTTTTTTTTTACTTTTATTTGCGGTCCCCGAAAGGGTAAAAAACGCTATTAGTTTTGTGTGAAATGTCTGTTCGTCTGTCCGTCCGTCCGGTTTAGATCTCGTAAACTAGAAAAGATAGTGAAACTCTGACATCCTACTATTTTAGAGTCTATTCAAAGTTCTGATGCAACGTTTACTTTTTTCTTTTCTAAAATCGAAAAATCTAATTTTTAAAATCACTTATGCAAGCAGTTGTTTTTTTTTCATAACAATTCACCACTTTTACATTATTCACTATTAATGTAATAAATACAAGGGTCTCTTTAGTAGGGGAGATATATCACTAATCATATTTTTAACATATTTATGCAAATGGTTTTAGAAGTTTTGTTAAAAAAAAATATTTTTTTTACATTTGAATTGCTATGTTATGTAAGTTCTGTCCTACTAACTACTACATTTACCCCAAAATAATGTTTCCTTTTTTTTAAGAAAAAAAAAAAACGATTTAAAATGCATATAAGTTGGACATAATTTAAAATAACAATTAATAAGTACGTTTCATATTATCACGTGAACTACTGTATTGTACAGTAGATGAGGAACACTTAACGAAGGAATTATTTTTTTTTACGAAAATGTTTTTTTCTTTTTTTTTTCAGAGATTGGCTTCCTGGTCGTGAGGTTTGCGCGCTGGACTGTCGTTCGAATTTATCGACGGTCGAGGGTTCAAACCCTGCCCGCTCCCATCCCCCGTCGTCCTGCGGGAGGTTTGGACTAGGAAGTAAACTATCTTCAACTCTGAAGGAACATCCGAAATATGTAAAACATTTTACAAAACATTTTACAAACATTGACCCTTTACAAAACAATTAGATCACTAAGATATTCATTTTAAAACATCAGTTAGGCCAGGTTTGCATTTAATTTCACATTCATTTTCACCTATCCTTTGGTCTGCTGGATCTGTCAACCTTCTTTCTGCATTATTCTGTCATTTGTCTTTGATAGAATTTCATTCTGATGTTCTTTCTGAAAATATTGAAACCTGCCTTTTTACCTGTCTGGGTGGACCACTTCGTGAGATTTTGAGTTTGTGTTTCCGCAGAAACTGTCTTTGTAACCTTGTTGTTTTTTTTAATTTGGTTTGTTTAATTTGAATAGCAAATGAAAGATAAGATTTTTCATTTCTCAGGGGCTCGCCAACTTAGTTCGCCGGCACCGAGTAGACGGGTGTAATGAGATTGACCTGCTCGCCATTTTGAGCGATGCTTAAAATAGAACTAGTAGCTGTGACCTCTTCCTAGTCAACAGCTGTTTATCTCCACCAGCCATTGTCCTTCCCCCTCCCTCTTTATGTCGAGTGTCATTGTTCAACATCTAAACCCCTCCCATTCTCTTTCACACGCATACCATGATTCAAGAGTCGTCACTTACCCCCCGTGTAACGCGTTAACATGATGTCTAACAATGTCTGCTTCTTTACCAGATGGGGATGGCAATGCATTGTGTGAGGAGAACGGGATGGATGTGGGTTAGCGTGCTGGGAGTAATAGAACTAGACAATATAATCAACATCTATCTAAAATTGTTTGCATGCATTTATGGAAGTAAAAATGTGTAAACAGTATCTTAATTTTGGGGGATTTACCCCATTAAAATGTAATCGCGGTAATCTGCTCTTTAGTAACACATTGATTTTTAAGATTCCTTTGATTAAATAATTAATAGTTAATCAACCAAATTAAAAAAAAATATATATATTCTTGTGTTGTCAGGTAAAAGAAATAATTGTGCAAAATTTCAGCTTGATCCGAGATTTGGTGTGGGAGAAATAACGTGTAGAAACATTAAACCAAGCAGACTGCCAGAGTTGATATAGAAGCTTTGTAACAAAGAGAAAGCGATACGATGGAAACTTTAGAAAAAATGGAAGAAAAATTAAAAGAAAAAGAGTGCTAGAAATTTTGAAATAAATAGTTAAAATAAACAAGGTCAAGGACGCCATATTAAACTATATCTGTTGCCAACTACACACATTTCTTTATATCTGTTGCCAACTATACACATTTGTTTATATCTGTTGCCAACTATACACATTTCTTTATATCTGTTGCCAACTATACACATTTCTTAATATCTGTTGCCAACTCTACACATTTCTTTATGCTACAAGAGCTTAGAAGTTTGATTCTACCCACAGACCTATAAAATTAGAACGAGTCTTTTAGCTGTAAATAAATTCATGCATGACAAACAATGTGTATCAACCTTGTTTCACATTTTGCGCTTACAGTGCCCATAAACATTGCTCTGAACAAATGATAGATGAACTCAGTTCGTTCAAATGGTGGACTCGTGGTTGAACATTAAAACTGGCATTCCTGTAAAGCTTTAAAAAAAATAATATAATCAAATCTCAATATTTTCCTTTGACTCAATCATTATTATGATATTTAAAAGATCCCCTTTCAGACCTAGTGATCTATGGGGCAGATGATGAAAAAGTCATCTATTTCTGTTGCCCATGATTAACGAGGGTGTCATGTGGCCAGCACAACGACCAATCACCTTTACCATTCCCCAACTAATGTCGGGTACCCATTAGAGCTTGGTAGATCAGAGGCGCCCTGAATATGTTGAAAGTAAAAATCCCTGTCTTCAAGAGGATTCGAACACGGGACACCTGCCCCTCCTCCCAAGTAAATCAACCCAAAATGTATCCGCCTTCAACACCTAACTGTCAAAATGAAATGTAATAATTAAATAGTTGAACCAAAAATTAAAACTGGATTAAAATGAACAGAAAGTAGAGATGCATTTTGTTTTACCATCAAAAGAAAAAGAGAAGAAACAAAGATTTGGCTTCTCATCTTAAGCAGACGACTGCCTACCGGCGCGTGTCTCGTCAAGTCGGTGTGTGAAAGCAGTACGTTGTACTCGTAGTCGGCGAGTAGTCGGGAACAGGCAATGATGTTAGAGGTCGATTCTATTGGCAGTAGCAGGTAGTCGATATCGCCCTCGTCGCTGATAAGATAGAAATTGATATTGTTTGTTTGTTTTTTAAACGTATGTAATGGTGGTTTGAGATAAAGTCAGAAGTTGAGTAAAAGTAAAAATAAAAAAAATTGTCTTACGAATGTCATTCAAGTGTAATATATATATATATATATTTTTAATACCCAGATTAACATCTTCACCCTCTCTCTCTCTCTCTCTCTCTCTCTTTCTGTGTGTGTGTGTGTGCTTATCCTTGTTTCCCTCTCTGTTTCTCTCTCTCTCTCTGTTTTTCTCTTAAATTCTCTCTCTTTCTCTTCTTTATGATTTTCTCTTTATGTTTCTTTCTCTCTTTGTCAGATTCTCTCTCTCTCTCAGATTCTTTCTTAATTTTCCTCTCTGTTTCTCTCTGTTTCTATGCTTCTCTGTCACACTCTCGCTTTTGTAAACCCCCCCCCCCCCCGCTGTCTCTCTCGCTGAAGGCGTAAGCCAAATTTAATTTTAAGATAATTATATTTTGATAAATGGTAACTTTCAAACCCAGTGTCCTCCCAGTGACCAGTTTCCACCTTGAATCCAAAAGTTTGCAAGCTAATAGGAGGAATTCCTGTTCATAAAATTCAAATATATAAAAACATAAAAGTACAGCATTAAGGTTCTACAGTACTTGTGTATTGATGTACTGAAGTACCAATGTATCAGCCCAGACATCCTCATTACACGTTCAATTAGTAAGGTATCTCTTTCTGTCGTTAAGGAATATGTTTTTTTATTTTAAAGTGTCAGACTTTTCAGTTTTTCTTGAAGTATTAGTAAACAAAAATGAGTAAACATTAAGTGAAATATTTTGAAAATACGTGCACGCCCACACATACACAATTGCACACACACATACTATATATATATATATTTAGTGGCTTCCAAAAGATACAGCTGGAAATTTCCTACGAAAGATGAGGGATACAGATTTTAAACCAAATAGAAAAAGCTTTTGTCGAAGCCAGACGTAGACGGCTGAAAGAGAACCACCAGCTGACAACCGTTTTGTCTATCCAGAATTCGGCAGACTATATAGTTCTCAGCTAGGTCTGTTAAGCCATATGAAATAAGCCCTGCTTCACTTCTCCTTAATCTTGGGACTTGAAGAGTTGTCTCCTTTCAGAGCATGATATTACATAAGGCCGACATTTATTTCTTTATTAACACATGTATGTAATTAAATTCACACCAGACAAACTCTTTTTTTTTTTGTTTCGATTTAATTTGTTTAGTTACCCAGAATGCACTTTGGAAAACAACAAAGAGAAATAAAAAAGAAGGAGAAAAAGCAAACAAACAATTTCCCACCTAAAAGTGCAGTGTCCAGACGTGGTCTTGATGATAGTACATAGAGATGGTTTGATAAGAAAAAATAAACAAAGAAAATAAATAAACTAAACAGAGAAAGAAATACATCATCCCAAAATGTTTTTCCCTTTTTTATGCTTTTTATCGGCCCTCGAAAGGAGAAAAACCACTTTGAGTTTTTTTGTTGTTTGTCTATCCATCTGTCTGTCCCGTTTAGATCTAAAAAAAAATTTTTTTTTAATCCATTTTCATGTTTCGCCGCTTGCAAAGTTCTGCTGCACCCATCCATCCCAGTTGCACTACAGCCCATGGTTAGCCTTTGTATTCTGACCTATACTGCTGCAACGACTACTTTTTATCTTCTAATGCAAACATACAAAAATACATCATTTTTTAAAGCTAGTTACTATTAATAGTAAAAGAAAAACAACAGGTGGATTATTGTTATGTATTACAACACTTAAATATGTATATATTAGTAATCTACAACTCACTTTGTCTATCTATCTATCTATCTATCTATCTATCTATCTATCTATCTATCTATCTATCAATCAATCTATATCTATCTATCTATCTATCTATCTATATCTATCTATCTATCTATCTATCTATCTATCTATCTATCTATCTATCTATCTATCTATCTATCTATCTAAACTCACTCCACTTGCTCTGCCTTCAAAAGATCTTGAAAATAACATGGAAAGAAAGAGTGTGTAATACTGAGATCCTCGCGAGAACGGGCCTTCCTAGCATCTTTACAGTCCTCAGGCAACGCCGCATGCTCTGGCTCGGACTTGTTCGCCGAATTGAGGACAATCGCATCCCGAAAATCATTCTGTACGGGCAACCTGCGTCTGGCTAAAAAAAAAAAAAAACTGGCCGTCCCCACCTTCGTTACGTGGATGTGACAAAACGAGACTTAAAATCAGTGAACATTGAGACTGACCATTTGGAAAGACATAGCCTTAGACCGCACTAGTTGGAGAGAGACGGTGACCAAGAAAGCTATGGACAGCGAGAAAACATGGGCCTCAGCTCTTGAAGACAAGCGTGCCACACGGAAAATGGCCAGCTCCTCTACCCCAAAGCGAAGATGTGGACGGAAGTGTCTCTCCAAAATAGAGTTCCACAGCCACATGAAAAAGTGTTCGAGATGAACCATAGTCGTTCTACGACTGAAGAAGGCCAATATAAAATCTATCTATCTATCTATCTATCTATCTATCTATCTATCTATCTATCTATCTATCTATCTATCTATCTATCTATCTATCTATCTATCTATCTATCTATCTATCTATCTATCTATCTATCTATCTATCTATCTATCTATCTATCTATCTATCTATCTATCTATCTATCTATCTATCTATCTATCTATCTATCTATCTATCTATCTATCTATCTATCTATCTATCTATCTATCTATCTATCTATCTATCTATCTATCTATCTATCTATCTATCTATCTATCTATCTATCTATCTATCTATCTATCTATCTATCTATCTATCTATCTATCTATCTATCTATCTATCTATCTATCTATCTATCTATCTATCTATCTATCTATCTATCTATCTATCTATCTATCTATCTATCTATCTATCTATCTATCTATCTATCTATCTATCTATCTATCTATCTATCTATCTATCTATCTATCTATCTATCTATCTATCTATCTATCTATCTATCTATCTATCTATCTATCTATCTATCTATCTATCTATCTATCTATCTATCTATCTATCTATCTATCTATCTATCTATCTATCTATCTATCTATCTATCTATCTATCTATCTATCTATCTATCTATCTATCTATCTATCTATCTATCTATCTATCTATCTATCTATCTATCTTCTTTTTTTTTAAAATTGCTTTTGAAAAGACAGCACGGAAACCTTCCCGCGGACACAGCCTTCATGTCCTATTTGGAACATATTGACAGTTTTCTTTTAACCCTAAGAAGTCTCCAATGTTAAACAGAATAAAAACAAAACGTATATGAAGTAAAGAAAGTGTGTACTGGTTATAAGGTTTAAGGGTTAATGCTTGGAGATTTAAAAAAAACAAACTCTTAATCCAATTGATGATTTTCAATTAAAATTAGAATCACCACATAATTCTACAAAACGTAATTCTAATTTAGATCTAATTTTTTATTTATAGCTTTGATTTAAACAAGAAAATAAAACCCTAAAACAAACAATTAAACTAAACAAATGATAATAGTAATAGGCTCGAATGCACATTCTCCGTACTACTAGGCTAGTGCGCTATCCACCAGGCCAACATGATCGCTGAGGAGCACATGATTGGCTAAATGAAAATGTTAAATGTAACTTCTTATATAAATGACCATAAAGTATTTGGACTAGGAAGTAGAACGGAATGGTTTGTGTCTTTACTGTACAACTTTATCTTCACGCGCAAGGGAGACAGAGAGAGAGGGAGAGAAAGAAAGAGAGAGAGCAAGCGAAAGAGACAGAGAGAGGGAGGGAGAGAAAGAAAGAGAGAGAGCAAGCGAAAGAGAGAGAGGGAGACAGAGAGAAGGAGGGAGAGAAAGAAAGAGAGAGAGCAAGCGAAAGAGAGAGAGGGAGACAGAGAGAGGGAGGGAGAGAAAGAAAGAGAGAGAGCAAGCGAAAGAGTGAGAGAGGGGGAGACAGAGAGCGGGAGGGAGAGAAAGAAAGAGACAGAGCAAGCGAAAGAGAGAGAGAGAGAGGAGAGAGAGAGGGAAAAGAGAGCTAGATAGATTGCAAGAGATAGCAAGCGAGAGAGAGAGAAGGGGGAGGAGAGAGGTAGAGAGAGAGAGCAAGAGAGAGATTGAGAAAGACAGAGAGAGATAAATGGAGAAATAGAGATCAACAGCTAACTCGAATGAGATAAAAGGATATAGATCTAGATCAAGATTAACATAAAAGAGAGTGAGAGAGAGACAGAGAACGAAGAGAGAGAGAGAAACTTCTAAATAACAATATCGATTCCCTTGCTCAATGCTCGATACCGCCAACCCTAAACGCGACGACCTCCCCCCCCCTCTTGTTCCATTTTCCTCCAAGCCCTTCCCGCTCATTTCTCTCCCCCCTCCCCCCTCGTAGCAGACGACTCACCCTGTCGTATTCTCGTGTGCATTTTCAGTGAGTGACCGCTTGGCTGGCTAGGGCCGGGACATGAACTTCATGTGTTTTATTCGTAATTAATTCTCGTCACGTGCGTGTAGCGTGTTGTTCGAGAGACCCGTGCTCCCTGGCTCGAGTCTTGTTGCATCATCTTCCACCGAGGAACTCGGCGAGGGAGACATTCGGCCACGAAAGAAGAACGAGATAGAGAGAAACACAAAAAAATAAAAAATAAAAAAATAAAAAAGAAATAACACAATGAAATCAAACAGTGGGCTGTGATTAGTTTGCGCACGCGCGTGTGTATTTCTATTGAATACGTCTGCGATAGACAGACGACAGGAGTCAAAATAAGTTCAGTGGAAAATATAATATTTAGATTTGTTTCGGATTATTTTTCGCCTGGACTTTGGATAATTCGTGTAGGCCTATAGTGGTACAGCCTCTTCTAGTGTGCTGTGTTACCGCTGGGAATTATTATCACGTGACGAGAGGTGTAATTTGGTAAGTACACTTAAAGGGTTAATTAGATGTATGTGATGATGCGTGTGTGAGTTGGTGTGTGAACACATCGTCTGCTTTGTACTGGGTTGACTTTTTAACAGACTCTCGTGTAGGAGGAAGAAAGAATGGGGAGCCATTCGACTTATGTTATCTCATCTTATCTTATAAATAACAGACGTAACTTTAAAAGAGATTTTTACGCCCTTCGCGTATCCACGTGTTAAATAATCTAGTCGTGCATGTTACCTAGAGATTGAAACTCTGCTAAGTCATCGGTCTACCCTTGCTGATTCAGACAACCCATTCCATGCATTAACGGTTCTAGGGAGGATGTATTTGTACGAATTTGTCCTAGCATATGGAATAAGAAATGCGCCTTTTGTGTCTTTCTGAGTATTCCATTTGTTTTAATTTTGTATCCGTAAGTCAAAGTTCAGTGTTTTATATATAATTGCCACTATATACTAAACTTGTGATTATACTTTCGGTGTTTTTTTTTAGTACTTTTGGTGTTTCTTTAGTACTTATGGTGTTTCTTTAGTACTTTTGGTGTTTCTTTAGTACTTTATGTGTTTCTTTAGTACTTATGGTGTTTCTTTAGTACTTTTGGTGTTTCTTTAGTACTTATAGTGTTTCTTTAGTACTTATAGTGTTTCTTTAGTACATATGGTGTTTCTTTAGTACATATGGTGTTTCTTTAGTACTTATGGTGTTTCTTTAGTACATATGGTGTTTCTTTAGTCAAATATTACTATTCGTTTCGAGTAATTTTATTTAGGCTACCGTATGAGTTTAGTCTAAAAAGTACATCTTATGAGAAGAAGAAGAAAGAGAGAGAGAGAGAGAGAGAGAAAGAGAAAGAGACTAGACTTTTCAACTAGACAGCTCACATCAACATCTTTGGTTTGTTTTGTTTTGTCTGACGTTTCTTCACAAATAAACATGATTACATGATTACATGATTACATGATTACATCCTAGCGCCAATGACACGATGGACAGCAGGGTGTGACTGCGGGCAGGTTTCGTACTCGGGTACTATTCCACACGACCAGGTAGATAATCCGTATATTATACAGTACCACATTATACAGAACCACATTCTACAGTACCACATTATACAGTACCACATTATATATATAACACATTATATAGCCCCCCACATTATACAGTACCACATTATACAGTACCACATTATACAGTACCACATTATACAGTGCCACCTTATACAGTGCCACATTACACAGAACCACATTATACAGTACCACATCATACAGTATCACACCATACCGTGCCACATCAAACAGCACCACATCATACAGTACCACATCATACAGTACCACATCATACAGTACCCCATTATACAGTACCACATTATACAGTACCACATCATACAGTACCACATTATACAGTACCACATTATACAGTACCACATCATACAGTACCGCATCATACAGTACCACATCATACAATACCACATTATACAGTGACACATTATACAGTACCACCAAATAATCACATTTCAGGGAAACAGATTTAAAAAATGTGAATCTAGAACGAGAAAAAAACAACTTTATTTTACCTCACACCTAACAACTGGCCGACATCTAGATATTTCCGCGACACCTCTAGCAGAACAAGAAGGATAAAGCGTTTTCGTATACAAGCAATTCAATATCTAGTCAACTTATATCACGAGTCTACAACATTCATCTGACTCCCTACTCTACCACGTTCGTAGGTTTTGTCTACCTTGTTCATATACTCCCAAGTCTACCATGCTCATTTGAATCCCAAGTCTACTACGTCCATATGACATCCAAGTCTACTACGTTCATATGACATCCAAGTCTACTACGTCCATATGACATCCAAGTCTACTACGTTCATATGACATCCAAGTCTACTACGTTCATATGACATCTAAGTCTACTACGTTCATATGACATCCAAGTCTTCTACGTTCATATGACATCCAAGTCTACTACGTTCATATGACATCCAAGTCTTCTACGTTCATATGACATTCAAGTCTACTACGTTCATGTGACATCCAAGACTACTACGGTCATATGACATCCAAGTCTTGTACATTCATATGACATCCAAGTCTTCTACGTTCATATGACATTCAAGTCTACTACGTTCATGTGACATCCAAGACTACTACGGTCATATGACATCCAAGTCTTGTACATTCATATGACATCCAAATCTACCTACTACATTTTATTTGACTCCAGGGACGTAGCTAGGAATTTTCCATCGTTTCGGGGCCCGGGGGCTTGACCTATTCGGGGGCCCCTGCATTTTGCGTAATATTTAATTTTTAATGTAAAAAAATACATTCATTTTGGGAGCCCTCCTCAAGTGGGGGCCTTCCTCAAGTGGGGGCCTGGGGGATTTTCCAATTCTCCTCTTACCCCCACCCTAGCTACGCCACTGTATGACTCCCTAGTCTACCATGCTCATATGACTCCCTAAACTGTTCTACCATGAGATCCAGTTAACAAAGGCATTACTTAATCATGTGGAAATGAAATTTGAAAAAAAAACAAAAAAAAAACACTTAACACACACAAAGAGCATTCTCCAGGCCAACGATTGCTCCATACGATGCTAATTGCAAGTCAGGCCTGGCTCACTCAAGGTCGCCCCGACACACCAGACGACAATATTGAGTAGAAAACGTGTCAATAAGCCGAGGCGGTTGTTTTTTTTTTCTTCCTAAGCCTCGAGCACACAGCCACGAGTTTTACGAGTTTCTCTTCAATCGAGATTTCCACGTGCAGTGGGAGGAAGCAATAAGTCTCAACCCATCATCATCCCCTTGATTTAGGGCACTTTTTTTTTTTTAACGATGTTTGTATCTAGTCTTAGTTTGTCAACACTTTATGGAAGATATAGATCTGTTAGGAGTTTTGTTTTTTTCAAAGATTGGAAATCTGTCATATCATGTCATTGTTTTTTCAAAGATGGAAGTTTTTATAAAATATAATGCATTGTTTTGGTAAGATTCAAGAAAATTGCAAAATTCTACAAGGCGAAGTAGAACCATCCCTGTTAAGACTTTCCTACTATCCAGGCTCTCTTCAAACTGCACCACACGACACAACGAACTTAAAGAACCTCACAACTCATCTGGCTCCAAAGTATCAGTAGCAATTTAATTTCAAATACATCACAATTGGCAACAACATTAACACTGTCTTTACAAAAACCTAGTCTTGCTCCGCCTGACTTCACACACCGTGCTGGTTCTCGCCTCGTACTTGTCACATTGCGAGGTAACGTGAAGTGATTCTGACACACCTGCTCTTATATAGTGTCTCTACTGACCTACTCGAACCTTCTTGACCACTCCAGTTGATCACTTTCGCCGTGACTTGCGTGCGTAATATTTACGACACTGGTCCTTGCCGAACTGACGTGTACTGTCAATGGTCACGGTTGACCGCTCGTCCTGCGCTGGACTGTGGCGATTTGGGTAGGCCAAAAACCCCATCTGTGTCACCACCAGGTTTACAACAATATTTAGTCCAATGATACGTAAACAAAGCCATGCAACTTTGTAATTTACTAATTGTAAACATCATGGTTAATTGTTAAAACCTTAAGACCTTATAGAGGATTTAATACTACAGTTAATCATTATTATTAAATCTTTACCTACATTTTGTGTGTTTTTTTTAAAGATCAGACTTACGTTCTTTAAACAATAAAATACAGAAAAGAGAGAGAGAGAGAAAAAAAGAAGAAATAGCGATATGGAGACATAAGGTGGCAATATAATGGAACCTAAATAGAAAAGGCCTATTCGAAAAGATTTGGATATAAATATTGGACAAGACAAATGTCAAGGCCAGCATGGTAAAAGCTCGCTGTTGCTAAATAAAAGTATACAAATTACTTAATGTGACTGGCGAAAGTGCTGATACATTTGATTCTACAGAGTTACAAAAAAAAAATGAACCCTAAAACCAATGCTATTTTAATACCTAGCTTATCCACGTTTTAACAGTCTCTCTATAGGATATACTGGAGACTCCATTCAGGAACATTCCTCCATGCGGAATTAGGTTTTTGAAATACAAGCTTTTTTTTTTCTTTAAGATTGTTCAACAAATGGCAGAAAGATTCAGGAAAAGAATAAAGAACTTCATAAATTTTTACAAAGCTTATATCAAGTATGTCTATTTGATAAAATCTCGGGTCAAACTGAAGCTTTGCATTTCTTTTACCTGACAAAACAAGAATCAATATTAAAAAACCCTATTAGTTTACTATTGGTAATTAATTATTTTGTTTGATATCGAACAAGGGAAAGAAATTGTATTTGACTAATATGGAGGTATAAGTTAAATTAGTCCCCTTTATACTTTCTAGGTCGCCTATATATAACTACTATTTCCAAAAGAACTTCCCTGGCATAGGAGGCTTAAGCCCTCGAGTTTGACTTCTGGTCATTCAGCTTTTTATTGTTTCTAAATGCATTTAAAAAGCGATCACGGTAACATTCACACAGATACCCCCCTTTTTTCTTCCACCCTGCTTTTGCAACTGGTCCAGACAAGTGATATGATCATATCGTATTGAGAAAAAGTTAGCAGAAGGAAATCGCGCTAAACGAAAACAATTGGTAAACATATTTCTAATCGCAGATTTATTATTGTTTGTCTAGATTTAAACAAATGAATGATTCAAACTAATTGATAAATTAAATTTAATATTAGCTTTTTTTTTTTAAAGCATGAGGAAAAGCACGTTGAAAATTCACTGCTCTTGTAAGTGAAAAGAAATACAGAAACTCAACTCAATATCATAAGCAACTTGGTTGTTCTAATCGAAAGGCATAGAAGCATGTTTGGGCAGACAAACAAACAAACAAATGAATAAAATACAATTAGCGAAAGTATATTTGTTATAAGTATAATCGTGTTCTCTTTCTCTTTCTTTCTCTTCTTTGTCTCTTTCTTTCTTTCTCTCTCACACACTTCACACCACATTATTACCTCTCTCTCTCTCTCTCTGAGACTCTCTACCTCCCTGTGACTCCCCTTCTCTCTCTCTCTCTCTCTCTCTCTCTGAGACTCTCTACCTCCCTGTGACTCCCCTTCTCTCTCTCTCCCTCTCTCTCTGAGACTCTCTACCTCCCTGTGACTCCCCTTCTCTCTCTCTCTGAGACTCTCTACCTCCCTGTCTCCCCTTCTCTCTCTCTCTGAACTCTCTACCTCCCTGTGACTCCCCTTCTCTCTCTCTCTCTCTCTGAGACTCTCTACCTCCCTGTGACTCCCCTTCTCTCTCTCTCTCTGAGACTCTCTACCTCCCTGTGACTCCCCTTCTTTCTCTCTCTGAGACTCTCTACCTCCCTGTGACTCCCCTTCTCTCTCTCTCTCTCTCTCTCTGAGACTCTCTACCTCCCTGTGACTCCCCTTCTCTCTCTCTCTCTCTGAGACTCTCTACCTCCCTGTGACTCCCCTTCTCTCTCTCTCTCTCTGAGACTCTCTACCTCCCTGTGACTCCCCTTCTCTCTCTCTCCCTGTTTCTCTCTGAGACTCTCTACCTCCCTGTGACTCCCCTTCTCTCTCTCTCTGAGACTCTCTACCTCCCTGTGACTCCCCATCTCTCTCTCTCTGAGACTCTCTACCTCCCTGTGACTCCCCTTCTCTCTCTCTCTCTGAGACTCTCTACCTTCCTGTGACTCCCCTTCTCTCTCTCTCTCTGAGACTCTCTACCTCCCTGTGACTCCCCTTCTCTCTCTCTCTGAGACTCTCTACCTCCCTGTGACTCCCCTTCTCTCTCTCTCTCTCTCTCTCTGACTCTCTACCTCCCTGTGACTCCCCTTCTCTCTATCTCTCTGAGACTCTCTAGCTCCCTGTGACTCCCCATCTCTCTCTCTCTCTCTGAGACTCTCTACCTCCCTGTGACTCCCCTTCTCTCTCTCTCTGAGACTCTCTACCTCCCTGTGACTCCCCTTCTCTCTCTCTCTGAGACTCTCTACCTCCCTGTGACTCCCCTTCTCTCTCTCTCTCTCTGAGACTCTCTACCTTCCTGTGACTCCCCTTTTCTCTCTCTCTCTCTCTCTCTCTGAGACTCTCTACCTTCCTGTGACTCCCCTTCTCTCTCTCTCCCTCTCTCTGAGACTCTCTACCTCCCTGTGACTCCCCTTCTCTCTCTCTGAGACTCTCTACCTCCCTGTGACTCCCCTTCTCTCTCTCTCTAAGACTCTCTACCTCCCTGTGACTCCCCTTCTCTCTCTCTCCCCCTCTCTCTCTCCCTCTCTCTCTCTCTGAGACTCTCTACCTCCCTGTGACTCCCCTTCTCTCTCTCTCTCTCTGAGACTCTCTACCTCCCTGTGACTCCCCTTCTCTCTCTCTCCCCCTCTCTCTCTCCCCCTCTCTCTCTCCCTCTCTCTCTCTCTGAGACTCTCTACCTCCCTGTGACTCCCCTTCTTTCTCTCTCCCTCTGTCTCTCTCTGAGACTCTCTACCTCCCTGTGACTCCCCTTCTCTCTCTCTGAGACTCTCTACCTCCCTGTGACTCCCCTTCTCTCTCTCTCTCTCTCTCTCTCTCTCTCTGAGACTCTCTACCTCCCTGTGACTCCCCTTCTCTCTCTCTCCTCCTCTCTCTCTCCCTCTCTCTCTCTCTCTGAGACTCTCTACCTCCCTGTGACTCCCCTTCTCTCTCTTTCTCTCTGAGACTCTCTACATCCCTGTGACTCCTCTTCTCTCGCTCTGAGACTCTCTACCTCCCTGTGACTCCCCTTCTCTCTCTCTCTCTCTGAGACTCTCTACCTCCCTGTGACTCCCCTTCTCTCTTTCTCCCTCTCTCTCTCTCTGAGACTCTCTACCACCCTGTGACTCCCCTTCTCTCTCTCTCCCTCTCTCTCTCTCTGAGACTCTCTACCTCCCTGTGACTCCCCTTCTCTCTCTCTCTCTCTGAGACTCTCTACCTCCCTGTGACTCTCCTTCTCTCTCTCTCTCCAACCACAGTGTATGTTAATCTTTCTACTTCTTGTATTTTTTTTTCTAACCATTTCCATAGCAACGAAGTACATGAAATCAGTGTTTTGTTAAAGAGAATCTTACACAACACGTTGCTTCAGTCCCTCACGCTGTGATGTAGTTCCTAAATTATCTGACACAAAGTTCTTTCTATCAGTTCTGACCAGAGATAGACTTGGAAACAAAAATACTTAGTCTTCCAACCAATGTTCTCTAGTTCTATAGCCGGGTGTGAGTGTGTGTGTGTGTGTGTGTGTGTTTACAATCAATGCAATAGTTTGTTTGACTCTTTGTCCCTCAGTGATACCATTATAGGCAACATTAACTTTGTCCCTCAGTGATACCATTATAGGCAACATTAACTTTGTCCCTCAGTGATACCATTAAAGGCAACATTATCTTTGTCCCCCAGTGATACCATTATAGGCAACATTAACTTTGTCCCTCAGTGATACCATTATAGGCAACATTAACTTTGTCCCTCAGTGATACCATTATAGGCAACATTAACTTTGTCCCTCAGTGATACCATTATAGGCAACATTAACTTTGTCCCTCAGTGATACCATTATAGGCAACATTAACTTTGTCCCTCAGTGATACCATTATAGGCAACATTAACTTTGTCCCTCAGTGATACCATTATAGGCAACATTAACTTACAATGTAATACTATAATAATGGCAGTAATAATATAAGAAAAATCTGCTACCATCATTGACATCGCCGTAACACTATCTCATAATATAGGTCAAACTAATATGGAAAAGCAAAGAAAATATGGGAACCTAGGCTTGGAGATAAAGCGGCTATAGAAGTTGTCTAAAATAACAATATACCCTGTTGTTATATCAACCGAGGGTATAATGACAACTGACCTCGATAATACCTTCAAGGCCATTAACATCTCTAAGAAGATTCTCGGTGCCTGCCAGAGGGCGGTACTGCTGCAGACATAACCAAAAAATTTCTTATTGAAAACACTGTGAAAGAGACCACAATGAACTTTGTCTCTCTATAACGAAGCCTGACCCTGGCAGTTGCCAGTAAATGAATATTAGTTTGTTTCTAACATATTAATCCGTGAGGAAATTTGTTTTCTTATTGCGCATTACACTTAATTATACAATATTATAATGTTTTTAATTACATTAGGGAATGTTTAAAACGTTTAAATGTTTCCCTTGTAAGACAGTGTTTCCCTTGTAAGACAATGTTTCCCTTGTAAGACAGTGTTTCCCTTGTAAGACAGTGTTTCCCTTGTAAGACAGTGTTTCCCTTGTAAGACTGTGTTTCCCCTGTAAGACAGTGTTTCCCTTGTAAGACAGTGTTTCCCTTGTAAGACAGTGTTTCCCTTGTAAGACAGTGTTTCCCCTGTAAGACAGTGTTTCCCTTGTAAGACAGTGTTTCCCTTGTAAGACAGTGTTTCCCCTGTAAGACAGTGTTTCCCTTGTAAGACAGTGTTTCCCTTGTAAGACAGTGTTTCCCTTGTAAGACAGTGTTTCCCTTGTAAGACAGTGTTTCCCTTGTAAGACAGTGTTTCCCTTGTAAGACAGTGTTTCCCTTGTAAGACAGTGTTTCCCCTGTAAGACAGTGTTTCCCTTGTAAGACAGTGTTTCCCTTGTAAGACAGTGTTTCCCTTGTAAGACAGTGTTTCCCTTGTAAGACAGTGTTTCCCCTGTAAGACAGTGTTTCCCTTGTAAGACAGTGTTTCCCCTGTAAGACAGTGTTTCCCTTGTAAGACAGTGTTTCCCTTGTAAGACAGTGTTTCCCTTGTAAGACAGTGTTTCCCTTGTAAGACAGTGTTTCCCCTGTAAGACAGTGTTTCCCTTGTAAGACAGTGTTTCCCTTGTAAGACAGTGTTTCCCCTGTAAGACAGTGTTTCCCTTGTAAGACAGTGTTTCCCTTGTAAGACAGTGTTTCCCTTGTAAGACAGTGTTTCCCTTGTAAGACAGTGTTTCCCTTGTAAGACAGTGTTTCCCTTGTAAGACAGTGTTTCCCTTGTAAGACAGTGTTTCCCTTGTAAGACAGTGTTTCCCTTGTAAGACAGTGTTTCCCCTGTAAGACAGTGTTTCCCTTGTAAGACAGTGTTTCCCTTGTAAGACAGTGTTTCCCCTGTAAGACAGTGTTTCCCCTGTAAGACAGTGTTTCCCTTGTAAGACAGTGTTTCCCTTGTAAGACAGTGTTTCCCTTGTAAGACAGTGTTTCCCAAACTTTTTCCTTAACGGAACACTTCGAGCATTCTGTGTATTTAACGGAACACTTTGCTTATTTTTTTAGAGAGATTAATTCACGCGGTGGCCTACAAGTTGTTTAGTGCAGTAGCTCATGGAACCTATTCAGGTTCCCGCGGAACATAGTTTGGGAAACACTGTTTTAAAAAGATAAAGTGAACAACGACGACTAACAATTGAAGTGATCATAGTTGAATGTCGCTATTGGCACCGTACGTGGCCATAGACTGGCAAAGTAGTCTACATAAAACATGCTGAATTTTACTAGCGGTAAATGAGAAATATTGACTTCTGCTACAAGCACGAGACAGCTGCTATGTTACATGAGCAGAAGACGAGAAAACTTCAATCGACTCTAGAATCCTACAGGTGCCAGGTGCCGTATCAATGAAGTGAGACTAACAAAACATCTGACAGGAATGAATGTGAGCTATCGTTAGGGGTAGAAATGTCAACTCCTCGTTCAAAACAATTGGTTTCAATTCCATTGGGGGGGGGGGGAACACATTTTATTCAGTCTTCTAGTTAACTTAGAGAATATCTGACTCTATCTATCCTAGGCTCTTAAACGAGCAATTCTTGTATGTATGTATGTATGTATGTGTGTATGTGTGTGTGTGTGTGTTTGCGTGCGTGCGTGTGTGTATGTATGTGTGTGTATGTATGTGTGTGTGTATGTATGTATGTCTGTGTGTGTGTATGTGTGTGTTTGCGTGCGTGTGTGTATGTATGTGTGTGTATGTATGTGTGTGTGTATGTATGTATGTCTGTGTGTGTATGTATGTATGTCTGTGTCTGTATGTATGTATGTATGTATGTACCTATATGTACGTGCTTGCGTGCGTGCGTGTGTGTGTGTGTGTGTGTATGTATGTATGTATGTCTGTGTGTGTATGTATGTATGTATGTCTGTGTGTGTATGTATGTATGTCTGTATGTATGTATGTATGTACCTATCTGTTTAAAACTTTTTTAGATTAATTGTCATTTAAGCTGTCGTGTTTGTGTTTGTAATGTTATTACATCGCCTTGAGCCTACGTTTTGTTTGTTAACAGCGCTTTATAAATAACATTATTATTATTATGTATGTATATATATGTATTTATATTATATGCCGGTGGTCGAATTAGATTCTCTTTTCGCCGTCTATTCTGTCCTTGGCAGTGGATTTTCTTTTGTGTATCCCGTGAACTCTATAAAAAAAATCTTCTTCTATCTCGTTCTGAAGCCGCCTGCAGTCAGCTACCCTCTTCTATGTCAGTTAAGACAACTTGGTGCCTAAGCTGGTCTTTAAAGCGTTTCTGTGGGACATCTCTGTTACGTCTACCTCCTTTCAGCTCACAGAAACAAAGCTGCCTTTAGCAAACGCTCTATTTATCTAATCTATCTAATCTATCTATCTATCTATCTATCTATCTATCTATCTATCTATCTATCTATCTATCTATCTATCTATCTATCTATTTATCTAATCTATCTAATCTATCTATCTAATCTATCTATCTAATCTATCTATCTAATCTATCTATCTAATCTATCTATCTAATCTATCTATCTATCTAATCTAATCTATCTATCTATCTAATCTATCTATCTAATCTATCTATCTAATCTATCTATCTAATCTATCTATCTAATCTATCTATCTAATCTATCTATCTAATCTATCTATCTAATCTATCTATCTAATCTATCTATCTAATCTATCTATCTAATCTATCTATCTAATCTATCTAATCTATCTATCTAATCTATCTATCTAATCTATCTATCTAATCTATCTATCTAATCTATCTATCTAATCTATCTATCTAATCTATCTATCTAATCTATCTATCTAATCTATCTATCTAATCTATTTATCTATCTAATCTATCTATCTAATCTATCTATCTAATCTATCTATCTAATCTATCTATCTAATCTATCTATCTAATCTATCTATCTAATCTATCTAATCTATCTATCTAATCTATCTAATCTATCTATCTAATCTATCTATCTATCTAATCTATCTATCTATCTAATCTATCTATCTATCTAATCTATCTATCTATCTATCTATCTATCTATCTATCTAAAAAATGATTTTAAAAATATCTCTGCAAAGTATTTCTGTACCTGACATACAATTTTTAATATGCTTCCATTTCTTGTCAGGACTGACTCAGGACTATGGAAAGTTCGGATACTTTATGACCGCTGTCCAGACATCTTTGATTTCTTAAACCTGGACATTTGTACAGCAGCCATGCTGTAAGCCCTCTATCCCCCCCTCCCCTCTATCTCTTCCTCTCATAGGACGCCTTTTATCTCATTAAATGAAGACTTATACTCCAATAGCGTGCGTTTGAAACATTGAGTGGCAACATTTAGTAAAAAAAGAAAACAAAATAACAAAACAAAACAAGGTTACAAAAGACAGTTTGTGTGGAAACACAAACTCAAATATGGCCCCCGAAGTAAAATGTTTTACATAATTCGGATGTTCCTTCAAAGTTGAAGATAGTTTACTTCCTAGTCCAAACCTCCCGCAAGACGACGGGGGATGGGAGCAGGCAGGGTTTGAACCTTCGACCGTCGATAAATCCGAACGACAGTCCAGTGCGCAAACCGCACGACCAGTGGTCCACCCAGGCAGGCTTCAATATTTCCAGAAAGAACATCCGAATGAAATTATATCAAAGACAAATGAGAGATAGGAATGGAGAAAGAAGGCTAACAGATCTTGTGTAGTGCCCCAACGAGGGAGTCATGTAGCCAGCACAACGACCAACCGCCTTTACTTTTCCCCAACTAATGTCAGGTACCCATTAGAGCTGGGTAGACTCAGAAGTTGAAAATCCAGTCTTCGAACCCGGGACCCTCGGTTCGGAATAAATAATGTAATTGTTTTATTAAGGCTCAATCTCATATTCGAATCCTGAAGAAAAAAAAATTCCGCTATATAAAAAAAAATGTTCACGAAAATGGCATTTGCGAGATTGCTATTCATCTTAACTTACGACCAAATTATAATGCATACTAATTAGCTTTTTCTCTTTTAAAAACTGCTTGCATAACTGATTTTAAAAATTAGAATTTTCGCTTTCAGGAAAAAAAAAAAGTAGCCGTTGCATCAGAACTTTGAATGGTCCAAAATATTGTGATGTCGAATTTTCAATATCTTTTCTAGTTTACGAGATCTAAACGGGACGGACGGACAGACGGACAAACATTTCACACAAAACTAATAGCGTCTTTTCCCCTTTCGGGGGCCGCTAAAAACACAACAACTGTTGTTCTCATAGTTCATTCCCCTTTGTTTTTGTATGTCATTGATAGTTTTGTATGCACTTCATATTGGACGTCACTGCATTGGTTTTTGTAGTCGTTCAATTCATAAATACATTTCAATGTGCTATTGAATGTTATTTACGTGGCTGACGCCATTTTTTTTTTGGGGGGGGGGGGACATATGCCTTCAACCAGACCTCTCCATCGTTTCATGTACTTGATTTATTAAAGATATAAAACACAAACTTTTGTACTTTTCTTTTTCTATGAGTGTGTGTGAAAGAAAGAGAGAGAGAGAGAGAGAGTGGTATGGGAGAGAGAGAGTGGTATGGGAGAGAGAGAGTGGTATGGGTAACAATAATCTGAACATTAATTTATATGTTTATCAGTCTTATTCTTGCACTTGTACACAACTAACCTAAACACACACACACTCATATATACATATACAAGAGGATGCAGTGTATGCACAGTAATTATAAGAAGTCGTCGGTTAAGTGACATTCAAGGGTGATGTAAAATACGTATATGTTAGTAAAAATTAAATGTTTGTATGCTAATGAAGATCATATGTTTGTATGTTAGTGAAGACCATATGTTTGTATGCTAATGAAGATCATATGTTTGTATGCTAGTGAAGCTCATATGTTTGTATGCTAGTGAAGATCATATGTTTGTGTGCTAGTGAAAATCATATGTTTGTATGTTAGTGAAGATCATATGTTTGTATGTTAGTGAAGATCACATGTTTGTATGTTAGTGAAAATCACATGTTTGTATGTAAGGGAAGATCATATATTTGTATGTTGGTGAAGATCATATCTTTGTATGCTAGTGAAGATAAAATGATTGTATGCTAGTGAAGATTGTATGTTTGTATGCTAGGGAAGATCGTATGTTTGTATGTTAGTAAAGATCAAAGGTTTTTATGTTAGTGAAGATCATATGTTTGTATGTTAGTGAAGATCATATGTTTGTATGTTAGTGAAGATCATATGTTTGTATGTTAATGAAGATCGTATGCTTGTATGTTAGTGAAAATCATATGTGTATATTAGTAAAGATGTGTTGCATATATGTATGTGTTTGTGTGGATTGATGTGCATACTTGTATGTTTGTGAAGATGTGAAGCATTTACACGTATTGTATGACATTCGCGCAATTTAGTAAAGATATGATCTATGACCACGAGTATGTTAGTGAAGATAAGATGATGATACATGCGTAACTCGTTGAAGATAAGATGATGATACACAAGTATTTTGATGAAGATAAGATGATGATACATGCGTATCTCGTTGAAGATAAGATGATGATACACGAGTATGTCAATGAAGATAAGATAATGATACACTTATTCCGGCAGAAACCGACCATGGGCTGACAGTAGTTACAAGTAAACAAGTTGGATTCCGGTGTACAATATGAGTAACTTCAACCCTCATTTGGTTGGGGTGAGCAGGTGCAGGAACGGGCAGCTGGGAGTGAGTGATGACGCCTGGGCTTATCTAGTAAATTATACATAAAGATGTAACAGATGGTGGCAGAAAGAGAGAGAGAGAGAGAGAGATATGAGAGAGAGAGAGAGATGAGAGAGAGAGAAAGGGGATGGTAAAAAACCATGCTGAGGGAGCAGTAGAATAGAAGAATGCCTCTCTGCTATGCCTGTTAGAACCTTTGCGTAAATACACAACACACGTTAATGCAAGGGCAAGCACAGACATTCATTCTAGAATTTGCGTCCTGATAGAGACTATTGTCTTTACATTGTCTCCTCGTTCAGAACACGCATTTGCATGTCACGACTAGGAACGAAATTTGACATTGCTTTCAGCCTTCAAGGCATCTCATTTTTACATTTAACTTTTTTTTTTATTCTAGATTCACTTGTAACAAAGTTACTGGCATTATTTGTGGTAGACTCGACATGTTGAGGGTTCAAATTAGTATATTAAAAAATCAGCATTAAGCAGAGGCGTCTCTATCGTCTGTGTTATCTGGTGCGATTTCTAAAATTGTCACTCCCCATTAAAAACTTTCGATAAAATCAGTCGTTAGAGTATTCTCTTTGTTGAAACCTAAAATAACGCGATATTTACTTACATTAAATGAGTGTATATACCTATGGGGTAGGAATCTACATACGCACGTCATTACAAAAAGTTGGCATGCATTAACAGATGGCGCTCATTTCTAGAAAGACAAGAAAATGATTTTTAAAATAATTTTATTTGTGTTGCAAAAAAATTTAAAAAATAATAATAATAAAATATTCCTTTATGTCTGTGTGTTTGTGTGACGTTATAATGTAATGCGTGGTGGCTGAGTGGTAAATGGCTTGGTTTCCGAACCAAAAAGTTTCGGGTTTAAATCTCGGTGAAGGCTGACATTTTGAATTTCGGGATTTTTAGGACTCCCCTGAGTCCACCCAACTCTAATGCGTGCCTAACATTAGATGGGAAAGTAAAAGTGGTGTTTATCGTTGTGCTGTCCACACGACCACCTCGTTAGCCGTCGGCCATAGAAATAGCTAACTTGTCTTATAGATTGCAAGGTCTGAAAGGTGTAATTTATGTCATGAAAATACCGGAATATTGTTTTAATATTACCTCCTTAAAATGTGAAATGTTTCTTGACTCGATAAAATAATATGTAGACTTGAATAATCTCCAACTAAATCATGTTACAAAGTAAACAATTTCAGAAAACAAGTTGTGAGAACAAAAGAGAGAAACGCCTGATGGGAAGGTGACATGTACAAATGTGTTTAAGGAGAGAGGCAATTTACTGTTTCATTTCCCCACAGGAAAACAGGAAGATGGCGCTGCGCATGCCCATTATCTTACTCTTAATTAGGAAAACATCGACGCACTTCATTGACGATGAATCGACAGAAGCGGTTCTCAAAAAATGTTCTCTCCTGAGGAATCATTTGCAAATGATCGTCTACTTTTCGAGTTTACAATAATTTTAAACAATCTTCTTTTCAAACAACTAATATATATATATATGTATATATATATACATTTTAGTCAATTTTTTTTACAGCATGTAGTCCATTTTAAACTATCGTCCCTAAGGGTTCAGAGTTCAAACAGGCTTTCAACAGTAGGTCAAGGCTGGGACCCAGTGGCGTAGTTAGGGTGGGGGAGGAGGGGGAGAATTTGAAAATCCCCCGGGACCCTTTTGATGGGGAACCCCCAATGAGTGTTTTTTTTTACATTAAAAATTAAATATTACGCAAAATGCTGGGGCCCCCAAAGAGGTCAAGCCCCAAACAATGGAAAATTCCTAGCTACGCCCCTGCTGGGACCTAATAATCTTCACTTCTGAGAACGTCTGAGACTTTCAAAAGCATCATAAGAATGCAGGCAAACTATAAATTAATATCTTGATCACTTGGGTTTCAGTTTTCTGCTAAACGAATAGATGTATAGCTCTACTTCTTAGACGTGTCGTTTGTGTTATATATAAAACATGTTAAAACACTCATAATTATATTCATGTTATATATAGCTATTAACATGATTGCTTACTGCGTTATTTGTGTACGAGGTAATTATGTTTGGTAGATTGGTGGAATGGGTCATTATACTTGTTCTGAATATTTATATGGAGGCGTGTGGCTGAGTAGCAAAGCGCCTGGCTTCCAAACCGAGGGTTCTATAGTTCAAATCTCGTTGAAGACTGGGATTTTAAATTTCGGGATTTTGAATTTCGGGATTTTTAGGGCGCCCCAACTATAATGGGTGCCTAAAATTTGTTGGTAAAGTAAAGACGGTTGATCATTGTGCTGTCCGCATGACCAACTCGTTAACCGTCGGCCATAGATACACATGAACTATAGATACAGATGAAGTATAGATACACCTGAACTATAGATACACATGAACTATAGATACAGATGAACTATAGATACACATGAACTATAGATACAGATGAACTATAGATACACATGAACTATAGATACAGATGAACTATAGATATACATGAACTATAGATACAGATGAACTATAGATCGCAAGGTATAAAAAGGGTACTTGAGTATTTTGTGAAGATTTGTATCATAAGTTAAAGAGGATTACTCACAGTGAACTGCACTTTAGACCAACTGGTAAGGTATTACAAATCGTTAGACATCTGCATGGTAGCCTTGATTGAACTATTTCAACAGCCTGACCTTATAGGAAATCAAATTTCTAGACATAAATTGCTGTACAAGGTTTAGACACCAAACTATACGCTATAAATAAAAGAATAAGGCGTAGAGGCAATGTGCATAGGAAATATTTCACGTGTCAGAGATAGAAATATATCAATGTAAAGAAAAATAATATAATAATAATAATAATAATAGCATTATTCAATTTACTGACATAAAAAAGTAAAATTTTAAAATAAAACTGTTTGGCTTAGGATTTTTGCATGTTATTTTAAAAATTCTCTTACAAGCGTAATAGTTTAGACAGGCTAGACGCGAGCATCTGGCTTTAAAAAGTTTGAAAATATTTCTCGCAGTTGAAATGACGTCATCTAAGAGTAGGGATCGTACCAGATGCAACAGATCTGTTTAATTGATCTAATCTCTGTTAGTTTTTTAAATCATTAATTTGACTAATGTCAGCCCTGAATTCTGTAACATTCTCAGCTGTCAGTATCTGCACTTCAACTCCCGAGTCCGGTAATATTGACCTTGATCTCTGGAGAACTAAATCTAGCAGCCTAAATTACACGTTTCGAATCAAACAGTAATATGAGGCGCTTTGAGAACTGGCACAAAAAAAAAAAAAAATGGCAGAGGACAAGACAACAGCACTCGTAGAAGAAAAGTGCCAGAGAAAAAAAATCTCAAGACAAACTGGCAAGCTCCAGCTATAATAACCTGGCCAGTCTGCTGCTCACATATTGTCTCAGCAGTCACTCGAGTAGGTACGAAACCTCAGTGCAAGGCCCTCAACCCTCCTCCCCATACCCTGGATAACGCAAGTGGTCATCAAATACAGCTAATATGTCACAGAAGTCCAATAAGACATTAGTATGTTTGAATGACGCACTGAGTGACAACACACTCAAGACAACAACACACCGATGTTGTGAAAAACATTCTCATTCTAACCCTAACAATGACGCAAAAACATTAAAAAAAATGTATTCATAACTTTACGGTAATATCCACAACCGCAATATCCAGAGCCGGGTTTAGATCTGAGACATGCGGCCCTTCAAAAGTCTAAATGTCGTAGTATATGATGTTCGGATACCTAAATATTGTACAATTAAAAGTATGTCGATAGTAAAGTAATACATCTATAGCTTCCATTATTATTGACGTTTCTCTTTCAGACCATGTCAAATGTAGAGGGTAGATGTAAATTTAACCTTTTTCAGTACCCTATGGTTAACGAGGGCGTCATGTGGCCAGCAAAACGACCGACCGCCTTTACTTTTCCCCAACTCTTTTCAGTTATAAATTAGAGCTGAGTGACTCAGAGGCGCCCTAAATATCCCGAAATTAAAAATCCCAGTCTTTACCAGGATTCGAACCCGGGACACTCCGGATTGAAAGCTAAGCGCTTTACCACCTAGCCACCACGCCTCACTACATAATTATTATTTATTATAAACTGTTCACAGAGCTAATTAAGTGATCCCTAAGCTCTGGCTTGAATACGTAAACCCTGCACTGACAAGAGCTAAAAAAAAATAATAATAAATTACGCCATTACTTATGTTGAATTTACTTAAAGGTAACATAAACTAAAGCTTAGGGCCACCACTTCTTGGGGGCTTCAAACATGACTCCATGGATATTTGCAATCATTTGTTTCGTACGGCCCTTCAGACTTCAAGATCATTACGTCCTAGCTAAATAAGCAGCCAGGGTTCGAACCTGAGACCATTGAGTCGAGAGTCCAGAGAGCATATCACACGACCAGTCCATCTACCCAATCTGTTCTTTTTCTAACAAATATTTCTCTATATGTATATTCTTATGTTTTCCACTCCTCAGCATGACACCATCCACCAGCATGGTATCTCTACTCTTTCTTGTATAAAAAAAACATCGTCTGTTGATCCTCCATCTCTTTGTGGTTCATCCTGTTGATCTCCGATGATGACACTAAAGTTGATCTCAAACATCCTTCTATAATCAACTTTCCGTTGTATCATTAACCATCTGTGTTGATATCAACACTGAGCAACGGGTGAGGCGGGAGCGAGGGTGTGTGTGTGTGTGTGTGTGTGTGTGAGGGGGTGACGTACCCCTGTTTACCACATATCACTGCAGGAAACCCTGCGATTCCATCACTTGTAGATAGAGCTAAATCTTGACGTCCTTACCCTAAACAAATCCTCGCCCCTGACAACGTAGACGTCCTCTCCCCCCCCCCCCGCCTTTTTTTTTCCTCTATTTAATTTTCTTGTCGAGACTTGTGTAAATCAGAGTCGTACACAGCAGGGGGGGTCTCCATCGAAGGTAGAACTATGGTATGGAAATGTGAGTTGAGTTGGACACGGATGAAAAGAAGCTGAGGCAGGTGGGGGGGAGAGAGGGGGGGTATCGATTTCCTCAGCAATCGGATCTGGTGATGTTTTGTTTTGTACCTTGTACGTGGGCTTGATATGTTTGTGTGAGGCTTCTCTCAGACTGAACAGTGGGCTGTAGGTAGTCATTCTAGTTCTCTCTAAGGCTTCTGATGAATATATCTGCACAGCAATTAGGTGTCATGTGTTAATAGATTTTTACACCCTGACACACAGAAGCATGCACACATACGCACATCATGTGTAACACGCGTTCATGCAAATTATCGACTTCTTTGATGTGTAATTTATAAGATAAGAAAAATGTGAACTAGCGTGTGTGTGTGGGGGGGGGGGGCAGCGGTTAACTAAGGATGCTGACCTACACTGTAAAGTGACCAACTGAAGTGCTGTAAGTATGTAGGTCGATTCAGGATTTGCACTTATCTCCAAATTAAAGGGAAACTTTGTTGTTGTTTTGTTCCAATTTCATATCTAAATTCTGCGTCAAAGGTTGTCATAGTCAACTTCATATCATTTTGTTCATTTACATATTTGATATATTAGACATCAACTTCTTCAAATTTGAGGGGGAAAAGAGACAACAGGATTACGGGGGGGGGGGGAGATTTTGTTTTTCTTTCACTGCCTATTCCACTCCCCCTCAACAATACGTAAGCGGATCTGGATCTGACCAATCACATCACTCTTACAAAGACTAAGAGAGCTATGCTCAAAAATCTTTTTTTTTTTACGAAAATCGATAGACATATATATCTATATACATTCTAGATCTATGATCTAAGTTTGTTATTGCTATAGTTTAATAGTATCTACATCTAATTACTTTACTTAAGTCATTTACAGGCATATCCGATTCGAACCGTCGTCACGAGGGTCCCAGTTGTAGCACTTCCCTCCGCCAAACTTCCCGTCCTTAAGGGTTTTAACTAGGGCGTGACCATCTGAAAGTTAGGGGGACTCATGCCCTCTGTTCCAGATATACTTTTGTAGTTCATGGTTTCGAATGGTGTCACTTCTTTTGGCGACTTGGTTCATTGATAAAAAAATGAACCAAACAAAACATTGAAATAAAGCCAAGGGAGATTATTACTGCCCGTAAAGGGGCTGAAGTCAAGCCCACTGAGACTCTTTCCAATGGAGATTATTAGTGCCCGTAAAGGGGCTGAAGTCAAGCCCACTGAGACTCTGTCCAATGGAAATTATTAGCGCCCGTAAAGGGGCTGAAGTCTAGCCCACTGAGACTCTTTCCAATGGAGATTATTAGTGCCCGTAAAGGGGCTGAAGTCAAGCCCACTGAGACTCTTTCCAATGGAGATTATTAGTGCCCGTAAAGAGGCTGAAGTCTAGCCCACTGAGACTCTTTCCAATGGAGATTATTAGTGCCCATAAAAGGGGCTGAAGTCAAGCCCACTGAGACTCTGTCCAATGGAAATTATTAGCGCCCGTAAAGGGGCTGAAGTCTAGCCCACTGAGACTCTTTCCAATGGAGATTATTAGTGCCCGTAAAGAGGCTGAAGTCTAGCCCACTGAGACTCTTTCCAATGGAGATTATTAGTGCCCGTAAAGGGGCTGAAGTCAAGCCCACTGAGACTCTGTCCAATGGAGATTATTAGTGCCCGTAAAGGGGCTGAAGTCAGGCCCACTGAGACTCTGTCCAATGGAAAGCTCCGTCCGCCACGTCCTGACTGGTAGACCGTTTAAATGACAAGACACCTCTGGACTCACCGGCGAGAAAATTTAATTTCTGAGCCTCGGTGTTCCTTTACCTTGCCAGGTAGCTTTGTTGGCGACTGATATTAATGTCAAGGTCACAAGTCAGTCAATATTTGGAAATTACTATTTAAATAGTAAACTGTTGAGAGAGAGAGAAAGAGAGAGAAAGAGAGAGAGAGAGAGAGAGGGGGGGATGTCCTAATGCGAGCTAATCGATAATCATTGTGGAGTGTACGGCTCGACAGACAAATGTAATCGGTGTTTGTAATCTTTAAAACGGTTTTATTGTTCAACGCAAAACGAGTGTATTAACTAGATTAAGTCTTGACCAAACCGGAAGTGGATATTACGTCCCAGATGTTAGAAGCTAAACAAATTCCCATGACTTCATGTTGGCTTTAAGTGGATGTAGAAATCCTTCAATAACCAAACGATAACATGTATTTGCTCAGTGTAGTAGCTTCAACTGGCTAGTAGGTGTGACTGACCAGACGACGTTTTTCTTTTACGTTGTCAAACAAGCTGACCAATCGTCGTGGGTTCAAAGCTTTCTTGTGATGTTGCTATTCTCCTAGAATTGTCATAACTTTTGAAAGTTATGTTGCGATTTATATCCAGACAGCTTATCCAGCTTATCCTAGTATGTCCTAACGTTTGATAGTTATGTTACAATTTATGTACAGCTTTCAATCTCAGTGTAGAGCTATCTATAGAGAAACGTCACAAGATAGTGAATGGTTTTAAAAACACATCGCAACTCTTTTAAAATCGACTGTTCTCGCTATACAGTGAGTAAAACGTGCACCCGGGGCAAGGTACATTATTGGCGACCCCCTCACATTTTCCATGAACATTATATAGAAAATAGGCTGCGTGAGGCGCTCCCCCTGAGGACGGCGCCTGGTTATTGTGCCCCCTTGGCCCCCCCCCCAATCTACGCCTCTGCTAACGTGGCTCCGTCTTCTTCATATATTTATCTTCCGTTTTTTCTTTTGTGTGCAATCATATCCGCCAATCATATCTGTCAATCATATCCGTCAATCATATCTGTCAATCATATCTGTCAATCACACCCTTCAATCATACCCTTAAATCATATCCGTCAACCATATCTGTCAATCATATCCGTCAATCATATCCGTCAATCATACCCTTCAATCATATCCGTCTATCATATCAGTCAATCATATCCGTCAATCATACCCTTCAATCATATCCGTCAATCATATCCGTCAATCATATCCGTCAATCATATCCGTCAATCATATCCGTCAATCATATCCGTCAATCATATCCGTCAATCATATCCGTCAATCATATCCGTCAATCATATCCGTTAATCATATCTGTCAATCGTATCCGTCAATCATATCCGTCAATCATATCCGTCAATCATATCCGTCAATCATATCCGTCTATTATATCCGTCAATCATATATGTCAATCATATCCGTCAATCATATCTGTCAATCATATCCGTCAATCATATCCTTCAATCATATCCTTCAATCATATCCGTCAATCTTATCCGTCAATCTTATCCGTCAATCATATCTGCCAATCATATCTGTCAATCATATCCGTCTATTATATTTGTCAATCATATCCGTCAATCATATCCGTCAATCATATCCTTCAATCATATCCTTCAATCATATCCGTCAATCATATCCGTTAATCATATCTGTCAATCTTATCCGTCAATCATATATGTCTATCATATCCGTCAATCATATCCGTCAATCATATCCGTCAATCATATCCGTCAATCATATCCGTCAATCATATCTGTCAATCATATCCGTCAATCATATCTGTCAATCATATCCGTCAATCATATCCTTCAATCATATCCGTCAATCATATCCGTCAATCTTATCCGTCAATCATATCTGTCAATCATATCCGTCAATTATATCTGTCAATCATATCCGTCAATCATATCCGTCAATCATATCCTTCAATCATATCCTTCAATCATATCCGTCAATCTTATCCGTTAATCATATCTGTCAATCATATCTGTCAATCTTATCCGTCAATTATATCTGTCAATCATATCTGTCAATCATATCTGTCAATCATATCTGTCAATCATATCCGTCAATTATATCTGTCAATCATATCCGTCAATCCTATCCGTCAATAATATCCGTCAATCATATCCGTCAATCATATCTGTCAATCATATCCGTCAATTATATCTGTCAATCATATCCGTCAATCATATCCGTCAATAATATCCGTCAATTATATCTGTCAATCATATCCGTCAATCATATCCGGCTATCATATCCGTCAATTATATCTGTCAATCATATCCGTCAATCATATCCGTCAATCATATCTGTCAATCATATCTGTCAATCTTATCCGTCAATCATATCTGTCAATCATATCTGTCAATCATATCCGTCAATCATATCCTTCAATCATATCCTTCAATCATATCACAAATCATATCTGTCAATCATATCTGTCAATCATATCTGTCAATCATATCCGTCAATCATATCTGTCAATCATATCCGTCAATCCTACTCAACAATTACATCAGACATTAGAGATTAGAGAATTACATACACATCATTGTAATGACAAAAATATTAACTACTTTGGCAAAGGTTTTTATCATATATGTTTGGTTCTGATGTTATTATCAACTGACATATGTAGTATGATACTTTAAAAAAGCCTTGACAATACTTGACATGAATACAAAGATTACTGACAGACACGTGACAAGTAATGTATAACACTAATGTCTTCACCTTCATTTATTTCTCTGTTGAACCGTTGGGGCACCACACGTGTACGGTCAACCGTCTTTCTCCAGTCCTCTCCGTGTTATGCCTTGTAAAGAATCTCTCTCACTAACAGGCTCGTCCATTCTTCGATGTTGTCTTTTCATCGTCTTTCTTTTTCATATACCTGGTTTTGTTCCCTGTAGGATGGTCTTTGCGAGCCCTTAGAAAATGTATTATTTTAAAAAAAAAATGGAACCTAGCATTGCGATTTTAAAATTCTTCCACAGTTTATACCCACATTATTGTGTATTTTTCGAGTATATAGAAATCCTTTTTTGTGGTTGAGATGTCAACGCCAACGCACCTAAGTATTTAAAAGCGACTAAACCTCAAGGGACGACCGCGACGAACTGTATTTACACACCATAACATCCTCTAGTGATGCCCTTCACACGCAACACAAAGAGATGCTTGTTGTGCACCTGTTCTTCCCCTAAGAAGCTCAGAACTTGCTGATTGAGCTCGTGAAATCAAATGTCTACTGCTCAACGGCCTCCAGACGCTGCCAATTAGGAGTCCTCTTAATGATACGTCCCTAGCGTTGGCGCAATCACATCCTCCCGATAGCTAAATACGTATTTTGCCGCGGGTCTGCCTTTAATCTGGTCAATTATTGATTCATTTGTTTACAGCTTTATGCTCGGTTGGCATTCAGTCGTGGGTTGAAAGGTTTTGCGTAGAAGGTGCGATGGTCGCCAAGATTCGTGGTGTGCTTATAGGAAAAAAAAAATATAGAAAAAGATTATGGCTTGTTCCCCCCAATTGTTGAAATAGAAATTATCTTTATCTTATTTTATCTTGTTATATTTTAGGTTTTAGATGTTTCTTTTCTTTTTTTTAATTATTACCGTACTACGACTATTCATAAGTTAATCTAGTCATGCTAGACAAAAAGGATCTAGCAATTTTGGCACGATTTTGTACTGGACACTGTCCGATAGGTGCCTAGTTCGCTGGGATCCGAGAGAACCACGATTCCAGATGTCAACAATATCACAGAGAAGACAGCAAAGGGAAAAGATTCTTATTGAGGCCTTGAATCAGAGATTGGCCCTTTAGAAAACGGCCAATTAGATAATCATTCAATAACACCAGATACGCCATATACATATTGAACTATTTCTTCTAAATCATCAGTTCATCAAATATTAACAATGTAATAATAATATCTCCGTATCATGCGGTATCATGTCGTCAGTCGGACTGAAAATATAATAATATCGACAGACGTCTCGCAGAACTCATGTTCAATTAAATTGTCTTCTTTTTGTATTGTCGGAGTTATGGTTGTGGTTGTTGATATTTTTCTTTAGTTCATAGCTTCTGATATTCTTGCTGAAAATATTGAAACCTGCCTTTTTACCTGCCTGAGCAGACTACTTCGGGGGCCGATTCTGAGTTTGTGTTTCCACACAAACTATCTTTGCAACCTTGTTATTTTTGTTTATCTTCTTGTCTTATATTACAAAACGTGTTTTGAATAAACTCTGGCGCTGCCAAAATACAGATTATCTGAAAAGAAAATTCATTGTAGTCTCCCTTGAGTTGGCCTTAGCAACGTCCACTCAGAAATGTTGTTGTTTATGATCATGATTATTTTTTTTATTAGGAAAATGTTTATTTCTCTCAATCGAGACATTTGTCATTCGTCTGGATGGCTGTGACACGTGCCTCATGAATATCCAAGGACGTGACACTGAACTCTTAGTCTGGCACTTCCGACACACTCCGCTTGGGGGAGGTTGAAATTTAACCTCTTTATGGACAGGACATGCACATTCAATCGATTGTGCTCTTTCGATAAGTTTTGTGTGCCCCTGTATGTTGGCGTGTGTGTGTGTGTGTGTGTGTGTGTAAGAGGTTTGTTAATTCACATAATACAGAAATGGGAATCAAATTGGAGCATGTCTTTCCACCCAGAAAAATGTCAAATGTTAAGAGTAACAAAAAAATTAAACAAATTAATTCCACTTATCCTATTCATGGCAAACCAATAACACAGACTAAAAACTCAAAATACCTAGGTGTTATAATAAATGAAAAACTGTCATGGAATCCACATATTGATGAAACTATAAAAAAATCCAACAAAGCATTAGGGTTTATTAAAAGAAATTTCTATAAATCAAATAAGAACATAAAACTAAAATGTTATTTAACCTTGGTTAGGCCAATAATAGAATATGCATCCACCGTGTGGGACCCCTCAACTCAAGAAAACATTAAGAAACTGGAACAAACACAAAATAGAGCAGTGAGATTCATAACAAACGAATATTCACATTTGACTAGGGTAACACCATTAGTAAAATCACTAAATTTAGAAAGCCTTCAGGACAGAAGACTCAAAAGTAAAGTAGCAATTATACATAAAACACTGAACCATAATCTTCAAATACAAAAACAAAATTTAATAAAATACTCTGAAAGACACAAAAATAAAGGCACATTCCTCGTCCCATATGCTAGGACAAATTTGTACAAATACTCCTTCTTCCCTAGTGCTATTAGAGCATGGAATGGGTTGCCTGAGCTAGCCAGAAAAACCAGTGACTTGGCAGAATTTGAGTCATTGGTTAATATGCATGACTAAGTGCATGACGCGTAGGACGTAATCATCTTCTTTTTTGAAGTAACGTCTGTATTATATAAGATAAGATAAGAATATTTCGTTATGTGTCATTATTGGGCACTGCACTAAATGAGCTCTTCGTTGGAATTGAACTGAAGTACTTTAGTGTTTCGGTTCGATATCTTGTGACCATCATTCAAAGGAAACAATAAACTTAATAGAAGACCGTTCTGCAATCTTAACATTAATATGGAGAAACAACTACACTCGAATCAGAACATGAATTCATATGCCCATATTAAATATTTTAATTTCTTGTTGAAAGTGAAAATTGTAATATTTTTTGTAACCACTACAAGGCTTGATACACATCTTAGGCTGTTTGTATCAGACAGATACTAGGCTGGTTCAGAAACAAAGATCAGTTTTTTTAACAAGATGAAATAAGTGACATACCAAGCAAAATAAAGTTTATATTGAGTGAAGAAAAAACACCGTTCAATCGCTGTTCTACTTCTCAATATTGCAAGGTATATCTCCTCGCTTTCTATTTATAACAAAAATAATTAATTACAACTTATTGATTAACTAACTGGTGAATTTGTTTTTAAATTGATTCATGTATTGTCATCGAGAATGAATACTATTTCCTTCAAAATTGAAGATGGTTTCATGCTAGCCCAAACCTCCCGGGCAGGATTTAAACCCGGGACCATTGAGACAAGAGTCCAGAGCGCATACCGCATTACCAATCAGCCAGTCTAATAAAAATCGTTTCTCACACGTCTTTGTATCAACTTATCAACATATCAACATATTAACATATCAAGTCCGCAAGCTTGTCAGGACTACATTTTACATGGCACTGGGCACTGCAGTCAACACACACTAACACACTCGGGTCAATCTGTCCCCAACACTGTTACACCTCTCTTCTGAAAACATAATAACATCAAGAAAAAAAGGATGCAACATAAGCTCAACATATTAACTTTAATCGACATCCCAGTTCTAACAAAGCGATATCAATTAAATCAACAAAATCCTACATCTCCATACAAATCGCTTTTTAGAGTTAAGACTGCAGCTTAAGCTCACAGTCATCAAAACTCACCAATGTTAACGAGAAAATCATGCGGCCAGCACAAGTACACGCTGGTAATACAGAGCCCGCTTCTAGTCGATGGGGCCGGATCAGAGGTCCGTAATTCGAGTTCTCCCCGGGCAATGTTTCGCTATAGTTTCTTCCCCTTCTTCCCTCAATAAACTTGGTACCTTAGTACTGCTATTATATATTACATGTTATGTTTAGTCATCATTTGCTTCATTATGCCTAATGTCAGCAACCAAGTTTATGCCAGGAACTTACTACGTTAATGCCAGCTTGATGGTCTCGACAAGAGGTATATGCAATATAAAATCAGAGGCGGTGGCTCAGCGGTTCGAATCCTGGTGAAGACTGGGATTTTTAATTTCGGAAAGTGTAGGGTCCACCCAGCTCTAATGGGTACCTAACATTAGTTGGGGAAAAGACAAGGAGGCTTGTCGTTGTGCTGTCCGCATGACACCCTCGTTAACCGTGGGCCACATAAACAGATGACCCTTACATCATCTGCCCTATAGACCGCAAGGTCTGAAAGAGGAAATTTACTTTTTTTTTTCTTTTTACCAAATAAATTGAATTAAAAGCCCAAGTGTTCAATTAGATTTTAACTCAAGCGCCTAAGACGACGGCTTGATTAAAAAAAACAAGGTTACAAAAGACAGTTTGTGTGGAAACACAAACTCAAAATCGGCCCCCGAAGTAAAATATTTTACATAATTCGGATGTTCCTTCAGGGTTAAAGATAGTTTACTTCCTAGTCCAAACCTCCCACAGGACGACGGGGGATGGGAGCAGGCAGGGTTTGAACCTTCGACCGTCGATAAATCCGAACGACAGTCCAGTGCGCAAACCGCACGACCAGTGGTCCACCCAGGCAGGCTTCAATATTTTCAGAAAGAACATACGAATGAAATTATATCAAAGACAAATGAGAGATAAGAATGGAGAAAGAAGGCTAACAGATATTGTGTAGTGCCCCAACGAGGGTGTCATGTAGCCAGCACAACGACCGACCGCCTTTACTTTTCCCCAACTAATGTCAGGTACCCGTTAGAGCTGGGTAGACTCAGAAGTTGAAAATCCCAGTCTTCACCAGGATTCGAACCCGGGACCCTCGGTTCGGATCATATAATGTAATTGTTTTGAACAGGCTCAATCTCATATTCGAATCCTAAAAAAAAAAAAAACATTTCCGCTATTTAAAAAATGTTCACGAAAAATTGAGTTTACAAGATTACTATCCGTTTTAAATTAGGTCTAACTTATAATGCATACTAATTAGCTTTTTCTCTTTAAAAAACTGCTTCCATAACAGATTTTAAAAATTAGAATTTTCGCTTTCAGGAAAAAAAAAAAGTAGCCGTTGCATCAGAACTTTGAATGGTCTAAAATATTGTGATGTCGGATTTTCAATATCTTTTCTAGTTTACGAGATCTAAACGGGACAGACGGACAGACATTTCACACAAAACTAATTGCGTCTTTTCCCCTTTGGGGGGCCGCTAAAAAACAGAAATTACAAAACACTCACTGTTCACCTTACATTCTCAATATGAATATATACTTATGTATATTTTATTCCAAGGTCTTAACAGTTCAAAAACTCTATGACAAGCAGGTCTTGTACATTTCAACTGGGGGTCAAAGGGTGCCTAACATTTAACCCCTCTCACCTGACGTGTTTCTCCAATAGACCTTCGAGTTTTGTATCATCGTAAGTTTTTAAAAAAAAAAAATCCTGTTTCTCATCTTTCAGTGTGTGCGGCTTACAGTTGATTGACTGATGGGGAAGCACCTGTAAGGACGCTGCTCTCTGAACCCATCCTCTGAGATTCCAGCACAGGTGCCGACGCTGACTAGCAGCTGCTTTGAGCCAACTGGTGATAGGCGTACAGGAAGATTTAGCTTGGCCATTGACCCGTGACAAAGTTTTAAAGACAGAAAAGACTCAAACTTGATGATCGCAAACTGTTCACGTGAAGACACACACACACACACGTTATCACTCTAACACGTTTAAATCCGCATACACAAACACTCACAAGTTAACTAATTCATGTACGCACACTCGCGCACTCTTTGTCTATTTTTCTGTTGGTAACCGTCAATACTTCTGTCCACGTGTGTAATGAAGCCACAGAGACTCAGCTCTATTGGACTGGTTTTGTGTATTGATGTGTCCCGCCACTCGCATGTCTGAAATTTATCTGGCCCCTGGGTCGAAAACGTTTGGCCGACCCCTGCACTTGACCGTCAGAATACGTTTACCACTAGTATATCTGTAAAACGAATGACACTATTACAGAATCTAGTAGCGTTCTCAGGAGTTATATTTTGTTTTTGTTTTCCTTGGCTTGGAAAGATTTCCGTATTTCACAGTGTTTCTCCTTAACAATCAGAAGAAAAAAAAAAAAACTAATGACCTTGACCTTGTCGATGTTTGTGTCTGCTGTATAATGGAATCAGCTCGACTGCTCACACTACTGGAGGTGTTCAACATGTGTTGGATAGGTGATAGTGATCTGGTCTAGACGTTTGGCTCTGGTGTGTGTGTGACAGAGGGGGGGGGGGAGGGAGGAGGCTATCACTCTCTCCTCCCTTCTAGTTTACATCATTTACACCGTTCATGTTCTCATTTCAAACTGGCCTGTCCTTTCTCTTGTACTTCTCTTCACCGATATACTAGACAAGTACCCCCCCCCCCTTTACAGACTTTGCGATGTAAAGCACATCTGAATCTGTTGCCCACGGTTAACGAGGGCGTCATGTGGCCAGCACAACGACCAACCGCATTTACTCTCTCCAACTAAAATCAGGTACTCATTAGGGCTGGGTGGACTCAGAGGCGCACAAAGATCCCGAAGTTACAAACCCCAGTCTTCACCAGATTTCGAACCCGGGACCTCGGTTCGGAAGCCAAGTGCTTAACCGCTCAGCCACTGCGCCTCTGAATATTTTATTATATATATGTTACCGGCAAAGTGAGAAATTTATTCATAGAATGCCTGAAACGTCAAAGTGAGACATTGTTTCTCCATTTCCTACTTTGCCTAGGCATTGTATAACAGAATGACTACTTTTGTTACTTTAGGTAAGGTGTTAAATGATGATTTAATAGTATTTTATTGATAATAACACCCTTCTCGAAGTAATATTTCTATTCGTCAGTAATCTAAATAATGTATTCCTGTTCTTGAAAGTGTGGACTTTGTTATATTACGACTGTCTAAATGTACATACTTTGTACAACTTAACTCTACTAAGTTAAAGTGGATACCCCCCTTCCATAGTTCATACTTATAACAATGGGGTGATATATCTCCTCGAACTTGTGATGTTGACACTGTCAGCTTCTTGATTTTACATATTAGGCCAGCGGGCATTGTATAGGATATCTAGTTTATTACACGTAGAACTCTTAAGATCTAGTCTAGATACAGATCTACTTCTATAGATCTTGTCTAGATACAGATCTACTTATATAGATCTAGTCTAGATCTAGATCTAGATCTTCTTCTAAACGTAATCTATATAAGATTTACGTAAAAAGCTTAGATAATCTATCAATAAACTTAAGCAACTTTAAATTTAATAAAGACCTGGGGTGTTTTTTTATATTGAATAATTCTATTGATATAGATCTAGGCCTTTACAAGATGATGCGCAAGATTTTCCTGAACATTAAGTACATAAATAATTCCTTACATTCGGAAATTCCCTAACGTGATGGTCCTTTCAAGAACGCGATAGTCCTTTCAAAATCGATGTGTGATCTAGACCTAGATTTAGTCTCTTGCCAAATTTACATTTTTTGCTTTGAAAATTATAAAGGTCAAACTTGAGTTTTTAAAATGTGGCCAACGATCTAGTAATTCTTTTCTCAGCGATATACATCAACTGTTAAATTTCTAGGAAAATCTTTAGAACCAGAAGCGACCTGCTTTTATTGCCACTCGGATGGAAACAAATCTGCTATCCGCCGATGGTTAATGTAAATTATATTTTTCCGTCGGAGCTTGTTTTCGGCAAGGGCTTTTCTTTGAGTCTATCTATCTATCTATCTATCTATCTATCTATCTATCTATCTATCTATCTATCTATCTATCTATCTATCTATCTATCTATCTATCTATCTATCTATCTATCTATCTATCTATCTATCTATCTATCTATCTATCTATCTATCTGTCTGTCTGTCTGTCTCTGTCTGACTATCTTGCTGTCACTCTATCTATAAGACTTTGCGCACTACCTAAAAACTGACTTTGTTTTTCTCCGTGCGTTTATCAGTATGACAGTCTGCCCGTCATTTCTCCAGATTAACCTTTGTATCTCTTGGATCACGTGACCGCGGTACCAATAAAGACTATCTCTGTAATCAACGGCTATCTAGTCACCCCCCCTCCCCTTTTCATCCCACCCCACCAGCTTTCCCCGATACAACAGTTATGTCGGTGGATCGATCCTTTTGTTGTCCCCCCCCCCTCCCTGTATTAGAACGTTTTAACAATAACCCGGTGGCTTGAACTCACGGTATAGGGGGTGTGGAAGGGGAGGGGAGGGGGGGAACTAGAGGGAGACAATAGTACACGACGAAACGACTTACCTGCCTCTGTGGTGTGTGTCAACAGATGAGAAGTGGACCCGTGCCTGCTTCTGCATTTCTCTGAATGCGCGCCCTGTATGTGTCATTATGTTATCGTCTATGTAATTCCGGAATTTGAAATAATTGTCTCAGAATTTTAATGTTGTAGTTTGAAACTAATAGTTAACGCAGTCTATTGAAATAAAAAAAACAAACGAACGCGAAGCAAAGCATGAGTTTGTTCAGAAGTGTTCACACCTGTTAACCTTTGCTTAGTGATTAGGCTACTTTTTGTTTTAAACTGACGACGAGCAGTATGAGGGCTATGGAACAAGGTGTTGACTTCAGTGCTTTACCTTGGCCACGTAGCCATATAATGGTCTCAGGGTAGGCCTTATTTAACTGAAGGCCCTAGGTGAAACGAATAGGGAGGCTCTAGGGGTAATGAATAGTGTGGCCCCAAATGAAATATAAAAAAAATTATGAAGACCGAAAAAAATACGCAATAAATTTAAAAACCTTCATGTATTTATATCTAAATCAACAAATAAGTCAAATCCATATTGCACCGATAGTGCTAATGTGCTTCATGGACGACTTATGATCACCAGACGAGAAATAACGTTTCGATATTTCCCCGAAATGGTCTTCTAATATATGCAGTCTAACAAGTAGATCTTAAGTAGACCTTTGCGAGGCCCGCACCAATTGGAGGGGCTGCCTAGTTTGTCTATGGTTAAGGCCGGCCCTGACGACCTTTTAACTATGCCTTGTCATCGGAGCTTCATCTTGGCCATGGAGCTCTAGAATGACCTCTGAACTATGCAGTTGTCACCGGAGCTTTATCTTGGCCATGGAGCTCTATAATGACCTCTGAACTATGCAGTTGTCACCGAAGCTTTATCTTGGCCATGGAGCTTTAGAATGACCTCTGAACTATGCAGTTGTCACAGAAGCTTTATCTTGACCATGGAGCTCTAAAATAACCTTTGAACTATGCAGTTGTCACCGGAGCTTCATCTTTGGTTTGAAGCTTTACCTTGCCTTCTTCAACATCGATCATGATTTTAAGCAAGTCTTGATGGAGGTGTCATTATTTCTGTTGAGAAGGTTGTTTGTGCTGTGACTTTTAAAAATTGTTGAGGGAGTTGTTGTTATATCTGTTGAGAAGGTTGTTTTTGCTGTGACTTGCGATGTTGCTGTTTGTGGTCGCGTGTTCTTAAATATACACACTCTCACAACAGACTAAATAGAATAAGTTCATCCGGCCTTTTAGAAACGCACTATTTTATTACAGAAATAAGGGCACAGTCCACGTCCGCAGGTGAAGAAAACGTTCTTTTCTTGGGGTAACTACATAAGGTCTATCGTCCGTTTGGCTGTCACTAAGCTACTTCCGTTCTAAGTTTTTAATGTATCGTGGCGTCACTAAGGAAATCCCAAATTAAACCCAACTTCTACGCGTCTTACTATTGAGTCATTTCAAAAGTGTATAACACTTTGGTCTTCACAACCTAACAAATCAACTCTTTCTAAAAAAAAAGAAATTTAAGTTGTTTTTTAACATTCAGTCTAGTAACTATTATTTTTAGAGCCGTCTAGAGGCGTTGTGACAGAGTGACTTCGGGGCTGAGGGCTTAGTAGACCGCTAAAAAGGCCGGGTTTTACAGCTTTGGATTTTTAGGATAGGACATTAGTTGGTCCAAAGAAAAAAAAAAGACTGGATGGTTTGTTGTTAAAGACACGTGACATCCTTGTTAACCTTCAGCCATAGAAACAGATGATCATATGCCCCATGGATCCCAACGACTGAAATGGGATCTGGCCTAGTTAACATTTAAATATAGTGATTATGAAATTTTTAAAAAAGATAGGGCTGATAATCATGGAGGAGTTCTTTTAGCAATAAAAAACACTCTTATAGCAGAAGAAATTACCTTACCTAACTCAAAAATATAGAATCTACATTTGTAAAATTAATACAACCTCAACATCCCTAATAATAGGCAGCATTTACAAACCACCAAATTCTAGTTTAGAATACATGCAGGAACTATGTAATCAGATTACTACACTTAAAGAGACAAATGAAAATGCAGTTTTTTGGATTATGGGTGATTTCAACCTACCTGATATAAATTGGAAAACACTAACCATAGATAAACACCAAAACCTTAAGGACATAAATGAGCTTTTCATAGAAACTTTACACAACCTAAGTTTAGATCAAATCATTAAAAAGCCAACTAGATTAAACAACACATTAGATCTCTTCTTAACCAACAGACCTGGATTAGTAGTTGATTATGATATTATCCCTGGTCTATCAGACCATGAGATCATAAAAAATCACAGTCAGATAAAAGCAGTAGCCAATACAAAACCCAAAAGAAAAATCTTACTCTGGAATAAATGTAACCTAACACAACTACACCAAGCTGCATTAAACTTTCAACAAACATTCTTATTAGAAAAAGACAGTAACCAACCAGTCGATGACCTCTGGAATTTCATTAAAAACCATCTTAAAAGCATTATAGAAAATCATATACCAACTAAATACACATCAAACAAAATAAATAAATGCTGGTTTAATAATAAACTAAAGAAGATTTGTAAACAGAAAGAAAGCCTATATAGAAAATTTAAAGAAACCAAGACAGAAAGAGTTTACAAAAAGTATATAAAAATAAACACCTAACCCAAAAAGTAAGCAGACAGCTGCAGAGTGAATACATAAACAATGTAATATCTAAAGATAACAACAAAAACCTATGGTCATACATTAAGTCTAAAAAAATGGAAACAACAGGCATAGCGCCATTAAAAGATGAACATAACATAATACATAATGATAATGAAACTAAAGCCAACATCCTAAACAAATACTTTGCATCAGCATTCTCATTAATGGTCCAATGCATCAGGTGTTATAATAAATGAAAAACTGTCATGGAATCGACATATTGATGAAACTATAAAAAAATCAAACAAAGCATTAGGGTTTATTAAAAGAAATTTCTATAAATCAAATAAGAACATAAAACTAAAATGTTATTTAACCTTGGTTAGGCCAATAATAGAATATGCATCCACCGTGTGGGACCCCTCAACTCAAGAAAACATTAAGAAACTGGAACAAACACAAAATAGAGCAGTTAGATTCATAACAAACGAATATTCACATTTGACTAGAGTAACACCATTAGTAAAATCACTAAATTTAGAAAGCCTTCAGGACAGAAGACTCAAAAGTAAAGTAGCAATTATACATAAAACACTGAACCATAATCTTCAAATACAAAAACAAAATCTAATAAAATACTCTGAAAGACACAAAAATAAAGGCACATTCCTCGTCCCATATGCTAGGACAAATTTGTACAAATACTCCTTCTTCCCTAGTGCTATTAGAGCATGGAATGGGTTGCCTGAGCTAGCCAGAAAAACCAGTGACTTGTCAGAATTTAAGTCATTGGTTAATATGCATGACTAAATGCATGACGCGTAGGACGTAATCATCTTCTTTTTTGAAGTAACATCTGTATTATATAAGATAAGATAAGATATATATATATATATATATATATATATATATATATATATATATATATATATATTCAGTATTTTATCTAGGGAGATCATTTGATGATTGCCTCATTCTTTTTGCCGAGTCTTTCTTTTTTAAAAAATCTTTATATGTTCTTTTACTAGATCTATAAAACAGGCATTTATGGATTGTTGTTGTTTTTGTAATGCAGTTTTAAAACGATATCAAATACAAAAAAAAAAAATGATTTACTCATCACTAATAGTTACTAGTTTATTACAATGTGGCTGCCTGGTCGCTTGGTTTGTTCTCTATCCATCCCCAACCACTGGCGGATCCAGAACTTTGGAGTGGGGGGGCGATTTTTTTCCAAACCCTAACCCTAACGCCCAATAAACCCTAACCCTATGCATAATCGTGCGTACAACACACACACACATGTATATATATATATATGTATATATAGATTGATACCATCGCCCCCTCCCGACCCCACCAAATCGTCCAACATACTAGAGGGGGGTTAGAAATAATATAAAAATAGGTTGAAATATAAATATTAGTATATATTATTAACATAAGTAATAAATTCGTATACACATTGTGTAAATTCTATACTAAAATTCGTCCGCCTCCCCCAAGGGGGGGGGGGGGGTTGGCCGAGTGGGGGGGGGGGGGGCGATCGCCCCTACCGCCCCCCCCCTCTGGATCCGCCAGTGTCCCCAACGCTTATATGGCCTTAAAGTTAAAATTCCCCTTCCAGACCTGTCTCTGTGGCTCACGGTGTTTCTAGCACAACGACCAACCGTCTTTACTTATCGAAACAAACTTTGTTGAAGATGGGTGGACTCCCGAAATTCACCAGGATTCAAACCTAGGATTCTTGGTTTCAGAAGCATAGTGCTTTACCACTAAGCCATCGCGCTTACCTTAGGCCTATCTAGGACGGACGTTAATCATTGTAATGTCTGATAAAACGTCCGAAATAAATTAAACAAACAAAAATTGTCAGCTGTGTCTTGTAAAGTTTACCTTGGACTCAAGTAACGAGATGTATCGTGTGTCTTCAAAAGTTAACCTTGGTCTCAAATATGGAGATCTTTTGTGTGTCTTCAAAAGTTTACCTTGGATTCATGTCTCGAATTATCTATCGTGTATCTTCAAAAGTTTACCTTGGACTCAAGTCTCGAGATCTATTGTGTGTCTTCTAAAGTTTACCTTGGACTGGAGATCTATCAAATACAGATATCCCTTTCAATACGAGCTCTCTGAGTATTGAACCATTTTTCATCATAGTTCACCTACGGCGCTATCTCTTCCAGTCACCCGCCATCCCCTCCCTGCATCCCACACGTACGCACGCATTAGACTTAAACCCTTCCTGCCAATATTGATCGTCAACTAACACAGAACTGCATCGGACGATAATGGCAAACCATGTTATCTAATGGGGCAGTGCTAGTAAAGGAGATTTTGGGACACGCCGAAACGAGGGTCTCAAGTTTAAATTCAGGTGGAGGCTTGAATTTCTTTTTTATTTTAGTATTTTCAGATGTCCTTCAACCTTTTTCGTATATTGTGTATCTTTTAGAGATTTCTTTTTTTTTGTGTGGTATTTTGGTATCTTTTAGAGATTTCTTTTTTTTTGTGTGTGGTATTTTGGTGTCTTTTAGAGATTTCTTTTTTTTTTGTTGGTATTTTGGTGTCTTTTAGAGATTTCTTTTTTCGTATTTTGGTTTCTTTTAGAGATTTATTTTGGTATTTGGGTGTCTTTTTGAGATTTTGTTTTGGTATTTAGGTGTCTTTTAGAGATTTTTTTGGTATTTGGGTGTCTTTTAGAGATTTATTTTGGTATTTGGGTGGCCTTTAGTTATTTATTTTGGTATTTGGGTGTCTTTTAGAGATTTTGTTTTGGTATTTGGGTGTCTTTTAGAGATTTTGTTTGGTATTTAGTTGTCTTATAGAGATTTATTTTGGTATTTGGGTGTCTTTTATTAGAGTATTTATGTGCGTATATGTTGGAATGTCTATTTGGATATCTTTTTATTTGAGCATTCATTTGGATTATTGTAAGCCAATAATTTGGGTATTTAATGACTATGTGTAGAGTATTTATTAGATTTTTTTGTGTAGGTATTTATTTGAATATTTAGAGAGTAATTATTTGGGTATTTTATTGGGTATCTTGTTATTAATTATTAATGGTAAAAGCTTAGTCTGCTAGTGACCCAAAAAGACTTATTTCACTTTGGCCCTATTGCAATAGAGATTTGAATCTCGAATTTTTCTAATTCGATGAACCTGTCCGTAAAGAGTCATGGCAAAGATGTAGCTTGACCAGTGTACAAACTTTGCACCACTTCCCATAGAGATTACAATGTCCCCCAATCTTGTCCTCCTAAGGACGCCATCAACAGGAAACTAATGGAATCACAATTTTTACGCGGCCTCTGCTTTCACCCCTATTAGTTCTACTTCGCCCTATAAAACCAGAAAGCCAAGAAGCCTATTATGTACCACCACAACCGTTGAAGGGCCGTCAGTAGGGAGACGTTACCGGTATTGAACGGCGTGTTGGATATAAACTGAAGTCGGCGAGCTTCTCTTTCATCCCTTCCACGTGCAATGTACTCGGTGCCGTGGTGCTATACCGGAAGTTATGTTTCGTTTTACCTGCTCATGTTTCTATGTCCACTTTTTTTTTATCGCTTCCGCAAGTACTCCAACGGTGATCCCGGGCACCATTCTCCCCCATCGCCCCAACATTACACCGTCTAGACGCCTTGATATTTTAAAAAACAACCACTTGTTACAGCTACAGTTACAATATTTGCATTAAAAAAAAACGATTTTAATATATGATTTCAAAAACATTACCTAGTTCTACGTATCTATTTTTTTTCTCTGAAAGTTGACAATATTTTTATTAAATTCACGATTTTACTTTTTAAAGATGCGTCTTCCTGGCAGCGTCTGTGTCTTATCTATCTATTCTTTAAAAGAAAAAGAAACAAAATTACAAGTAGGAGAGATACATCCAACACTCCCTCCCATCATTCGTCTATTTCGTTGGCTCTTATCTTATCTTGCATCAGGGAACTGTGAGAGACAAGGAATGCATCAGGGAACTTGACTTGTTCAATTCAGAGTTAAGTCCGTGTGGAGGAGGGGTGGGGTGTGTCCTCGCTCTCTGGTGTCTGAAAACATTATCTTCAGCAACGCTTATACTTCTGCTCTCGATTTTTTAAGGCTCTCAATTACTGTCTGCTATTTAAGTCATTCTCATTCAAACATTTTAAGACTAGACTCAGTGGGGAAACGCCTAGAAGAAACAAAATATTTTCATTTTATAACTGTTCCCATTTTTTTGTTCTTCTTAGAAAACAAAAATGTGTCAAGGTATTTCTAATAATTTATAGAGAAAGACAGAAGGAGAGAAACAGTGAGAGAGAGATAGAGACAGAGATTGAATGGAAGAGAAACAGGAGAGACCGAGAGAGAGAGAGAGGCGGAGACAAGGAGACACAGAAAAAGACGAAACAGAAACAGAGAGAGCCAAAGAGATGGAAAAAGAGAGAGACAGAGATATAGAGAATGAGAGAAGCAGGAGAGACAGAGATTGATAGAGAAACACAGAAAGAGAGAGAGAGAGAGAGAGAATTAGAGAGATGTAATAAAGAAAATCTTTAACAAGACGAAAGAACAACTAAATCAGCATTTCTCACTTTTTTTTATCCAAAGCTATCTGTGCATTTATTTTTATTTCGCAATAACAATTCTTACTTCTTAAAATACGCACACACACACACACACAGCATTGTCTGTCCATTATAATGCGCCCCCCCTCCTCCTTTTCCTCATCCCCCTACCCTCCTCCAAAAAAAACCAGTCCGCCAGGTGGACGCCTAAACTTAGCAAAAAGAAAAATAAAACTCTTGGTCTAGGCTTCAGATCAAAACCAAAAGTTGATTTATTTTATTAACATTCAATTTGATCAGTTCTTATTTGACTTGTGCAATTATTGCTCGCATGCTATAGAGCCTAAATGTCATGTCTCTCTTCTGACCCAACACCCTGTCTTTAGGTCTTGGACTGTCTATAAATATCATCATGATGACATAGACTGTCTTGAAGATTTTCATATTTATACATTAATTGTCAGTGAGGAAATTTGTTTTATGATTGTACAATATATACATATATATATATATATTGTGACATTTGCAAGATACCATAACAACAAAGGAACGTTTGCCATAGTTGAAAATGTCTTCATTTTGATTATATCCTACGTTTTAATCCAGAATATAATTTTATAAGCAAACACAACTGTAGGTGTATGTATTACTAGCGTTATGCTCCTTTGTCTTTGTTAGTTACATCCCATGACAACAATTCTTGTTAATTTATCAAGATGGCGTCATATTGATCATTATGTTTGAAGATTACAGTCCAAATCTCATATACAAGCATTCACGTTCACGTGGTTTCCTTTAAAAATTTGATTATTTAATACTAAGCAGGTCTAGAATGGAATCAGAACGCATTATAACATTTTTGTTATAGTTAATTTAATTTTGCCGAAATTCATTTCATTTTTACAGTCTGTTTTGTAAGTCGCCGATGAAGGTCTTAAAGCCCAAACGTTCTGTTTTAATTTTCGGTTCTTAGCTTGAAAATTGTTTGCTCTACTAGTTTTGCAAGTTAGAGATGAAGTCAAGTCTAAACAGGGCCGGCCTTACGCATAGGCAAACTAGGCCGCTGCTTTGGACCTATAATGACAATTGGCGGGGGCCTCGTACATGATGTATTTCTATTCTTTTAGAGAAGAAATAGCGAAACCTGTCCTTGATGTTATTGCTGGAGTACACTAGCTTCTTAATTAATTAATTAAATTGTAAATTTTTAAAAATTTTCTTTTAAATTTTAGGCCACCAAATTCACTTTCCCTAGGGCCCCAAATCACATAAGGCCGGCCCTGGTATAGTTCGAGCTCGGAACCCTTGAGATGATAGTCCGATGAGCATATCACACGACCAAGCAGGCATCCGTGCAGCGGTGTTCCTTATAGTTATGCCTATTGTATTTTTGTATTTTTTTTTTTTACTTTTTAAACCTGTTCCTCCCAGCAGCAGTATAACCTTTATTTTGAGACTGTATTAAAAAGCGTCAAATATATTTAGCCTATGTTGTCGAGGTAAAGAAATTGATTGGGCGGCCTTGTTGGGCCGTGCTGGGCGCTCGTAACGCAGACACCAGTGGTAAGCATCAGACACACACACACACACAGGTCGTTGCACAAGGTGGTGAACAAGAAGAAAAGTGATGGCCAAAAGTGGGAGATTATGAGTACTGACTCAGACCCATCCCCCCCCCCCTGCCCACACCACTTCTTCGCCACAGCACCCCTCAAGATGGCGCCGATTTAATATCGTTTCGTCTGACTCATCGTGTTAAATAGACCGTCGACACCTGGGCGAGAATGGATAAGATAGGGGGAGAGGGGGGATACAACTTTCTCCTTTACCTTTAATGTATCTGACCAACCAACTTCCGCCCACCCCACCTTTTTTTTTTCTTTTATATTTTGTTCACCCCCCCCCCTTACCACCACCCTACCTTGTGTTCCCCAATTTCTGTGGCCTGCACTGACCTAGAGCAAATCACTTCTTTGTGGTGAGGCAACGGGCTAAATATAGAACCAGTGGTTTAACATTTCAAACACTGCTAACCCTACACACACATACTTTGGTGTTGTTGTTTTTTTTTAAATTATTGAGGTCTTTTATATCTGTTGCTTTCAATTTAATGAACGTAAGGTTGTTACTATAAATAGCTCTTTCATTGTCTTGTTCTCCGGTGCTTAGGAGCATTGCGAACAATGCAAGACAATATGATTCTATGTTCGTTACACGTTGGACTTTATATTTATAACCTGTAGGATGTCATAAATATGAAATGTGTAACATTATTTTCAGTTTCTCTACGTCAGAAGTTCTCAAATTTTTTTTTACCGGAAACCCTTTAAATAGTCAAAACCTGCCCACGGACCCCTAAATGAAAAAGCTACATAAATGCATAGTATATAAGTTACAAAGTTAAATGTATATAATGTTACATGTGTATGACCTTCGTAGAATGTGTAACTTTAAAAAAAAAATACATTTTAAAAACATTGAAGTTTATGTGAAGAGTATTTAGTTTGGATCAGTCATGTAATTAATATTGTAATAGATCTAGACTAACAATAATAAATTTGTGCCATTACAAATATTTTTACTAATTGTTTTTGTTTAGCACAATGTCATACTTTTAGCGTTCTCACTACGCTATGATCCTATCACTTGTCTGGAACCGTTGAAAAGGGGTAGGGGAAGAAAGAAGGGGGTATCTGGGTGATCGCTTTTTAATGCATTTATAACAAAAAAAGGTGAACAACCTGAATTCGAACTTAGGGCTGACGCCCCCTCAAACCAATACAATAACCACTATGCCAGCGAATCCCTTATGAAAATAGAAGGTTTTAAAGTTATGCACTGATAGCTCAAACTTTAAAGCGGCGAGCTAAAAAGTATTAAGGGGGCTAATTCAACATATACAACCGCATCAGTCAAGTACACTGTATTTCCCTTGTTCGAGATACCAAACAAAATAATTAATTACCAATTTAACTAATTGGTTATTTTTTAAAATTGATTTCTTTTTTGTCTGATAAAAGAAATAATTGTACAAAATTCCTGATTGATCCGAGACCTTTTTTTTTATCAGACAGACAGAGTGAGTAAAACAAAATTGAGATTTTATAAGTGAATTTATGTCTGGCTCAACCACCAAGGTTAGGTTCTTCAACACCATTTTTAAGCTAATACTGCTTTATGGAGCAGAGACCTGGAGAACCACTATCACCACCATGAAAAAAAATCCAGGTATTCATCAATACCTGCCTGAGAAAGATTCTTATGATCCGCTGGCCAGACAAAATCAAGAATGAGGAACTGTGGCAAAGAACAAAGCAGCAGTCCATTGAAGTAGATATCCTTCAGAGACGCTGCAGATGGATCCTTCACACCCTTCGCAAGCCTGCATCCAGCATAACAAGGCAAACCCTAACCTGGCACTCCCAAGGAAAGAGGAAGCGAGGACAGCCCAGGAATACATGGCGCAGCGATTTGGAAGCAGATGCCAAGCAGATGGGCAAGACGTGGGGACAGTTGGAGAGACTCGCCCAGAACCGAGAAGCCTGGTCGGTTTCTTTGATTTGTGATGAGGCTCATTACGGCACTTAATCCACGTTACTAATAAGAAGATGGGAAAGCAGTCAACAACTTCTCTGTCATGACCCATAATGCACACTATAAAATTGAAATCTGTTTTTGTCACTAGACTTTGAGGTCTCCTTGTTCACACATTGGTTTAAGTTCCTCGTTTGAATATTTCAAAAACCTGCTTCTGTATTAGTATGAATTCATCTGTGATTGGGGTTCGACTTTGTTCCCGTGCTAAGGGGTTCAATACCAAGTCGAGCATATTCAAGTGAAGAAGGTCTTCAAATCTTTGGTTTAGGTTGTCATAGAAAATATGAAAAACATGCATATATGTAACCCTTCCGGACCAAATTAAACAAAGGACGATGCCTTCATCAGCTACTAAACAAAACAAAAAAAAAACAATTAACACAAAATAGTCTTAAGATAACTTATCTGTCCGAGCTTGTTGTCTATCGAGGCAGAAAAGATATGAGCTACGATGGAGTAAAAGCGCGGGCAATCGGAAGGGGGCGGTGATATTAGAGAAAGATTTTTGAGAAAATGGGTGTAGTGTTTGTACCCATCTCATTTTAAATAAAAGTGTGTTGGTTGTTGATCCCATTAGGTTGGAGGGCGCCTGACATGTAAATAAGTTAGTTTTCGATCTGCAGACGGGTGTTTTTGTCGTTGCATTGTTGTATAGCAGTGACGAGTAGACCCCTATGATGTGCGTTATTAAAATGGATAGAGACGGGCTTGGTCGCAAAATTACGAATGTTTCTAAGGTGTTCTTTGAGTCGTATTTTTAAGGTCCTGCCTGTGTTTCCAATATAGATCATTTGATACCTTGAGCATATTATAGCATATTTGACTCCTCTACAGTTAAATTTGCCACTGATCAAGATCAAGACTAAGCAACTAAGCCCGTCTCTATCCATTTTAATAACGCCCAGGGAGGGTTACATATATTCATGTTTTTCGTATTTTCTATACAGTCGTTTACCCCTGCAGCTAGGTTGTCATAGTACGTAATAGACATATTAAACAGTAGTACAGGACGAGGTAATTATTAAAATTATTCGATTGGATAAACTGGCTTTTAGTGAATTAGTTATTTTAATTGAATTTTTTTTCTGCAGAATTGCTCCACAATATCTAATAATAATTCTTGTCTTCGATTCCGAAGATTAGTGAGGAATGTATATTTCCCGTGGTTGCGCAGCCCCAGCTATGACCTACATATTTTGCCACATGCAGGCAAGCATAACCATTGTCCGCAGGTGGTAAACATAGATTTTTTTTTCGCCGTCTGCGTTTGTCCTCGACAGCGGATTTTTTTTGGGTCTCAAAAGTGTGTCTCCCAGCGTAACTGTCGGACCATAAGAAGTCCCTTTAATACTGTCAATACCGGCGTTCGCAAGGACATCGCTGTTTGTAGTGCGGTCTTGCCACCGTATGTCCATGATAGAACAAGCATCTTTATAGTGTCCATGTCTCAGATCTACTTTTTTTTTTTTTTTTTTTTTAAAGGAAACCTCAGAAATTGCGCTATTCAATTTTAGCTTTATCATCATAGGAATCCTTGGGCCTTAGGCCTCTTTTCTTTTCTTTGCCTCTTTTTTGGGCTTAATGTGCCTCTTGTATGGGCCATCTTGCCTCTTTTGTGGGCTTTTTTTTTTTTTTTTTTTTTTCCAATATGTTTTTATTTGTAAGTTCTCATAATTCACAAGTATTAAATCATAAACAATTGAAAATTGATTGACCTAAAAATACAACAATAGTAACAGAAACATTATTTAATATCAAAGACATACTACCTAACCATCCTGGCCATTGAATCCATAAAAGACATAACGATGATACAAGTATCCTCTACCCCAGAACAATCAACACAATATCAAATATCCCTGACCCCCATCACCCCATTTCTGGAAAACTACCTGAGCATTGTACAAGTATATGATAATCAAACTAGATAATTCTCTACCCTAAAATTCATTATTTTTCTGAATGTCAATTCTAAGTGATTAGGATGAAAAACCTTATTATTATGTAGAGCTTTGAGCCAGCTAGCCCAAACAAGGTTCCTGTATTCGGAAACAATAATTAAGTTAAAGTTATGTATCATTTTATTTTTTAGTTTTGGCAGCTTGTTTAATACAATTGACAAGTTAACATTTACATAGTTGCCACAGTTTGCTTCTAATAAGTCCCTTACAGTACTTCTAACTTGAAGGAATAATAGACATTCCAAATACATATGTTTCTCATTGTCAGCATTTTCAAGAAGGCATAATATACAGGCACGGTCATTTGCTCGTCTTCTAACCATAGGGGTCATCCCAAAGATAAGTCTATAACTTATCTCTCTAGCTTTTGGTGGGATATGTTTGCTGTGTAGGTTTATGAATGTGTCCTTGAATTCTGTCACCCCCAAGAACTCTCCCCCACTTAATCCTATTCACTAGACTTTCGTGTAACAGCTTTTTGAGTGTTGTGTATGATTCTTTGGTTTTGTTGTGTATTAAATGTTTATTACCAGGTAAAATTCTGGAAATAGACCTGTAAAATGGATGAGTGACTGTACCAAAATAGTGAGGAGTATCATTGTGTATTGGAAGAAGACTACTTAATCTTAAACCATAATAGTAAATTGTCAAGGGAAAGTTTGTCGGGTTTCTAACTACTTGACCTACAAATTTTAGCCTTAGCGAATGTATTTTTGTTTTGACATCTTGTAAGTTTATCCCCCCATCCTCTTTGTTTTGAATGAGTGTAGTGTGCTTAATGCTCCTAATAGTGTTTTTAAATATAAAGCTTCTAATTAACTTGTTCAGGTTGTTTATGAATTTAGGAGGTGGCTCTGTAATGTTAGCTAAATAGACAATCTTTGGAATGACCAAACTATTTATCAATACAGATCTACCAAATATTGTAGAACCTGTGTGCTTATAAAGTTTTAGCAAGTTTGAGGCTTTGACAAAAATATTCTCCCACTGGTCTGTACAATAGAATAAAGAATTACAGGTATAGACAATACCACAAATCTTGATTTTATCTACAATTTTGAAAGCGCAATTCTCTTTGAATTTCCATTTCCCTAGTCCCATTACAGAGGATTTATTTATATTTATTTTTGAACCACTAGCTTCTCCGAAGAGTGTAAATTTCTTTAGTATATTCTCAATATCTTGCTCTGAAGATGGAAAAAAAGTTGTATCATCCGCATAGGCTTTGACTTTGATGGTTGAGAAGGAGCAACCCGGTATATTAATCCCAATAATAGAGGGGTCAGATCTTATAGATTCCAAGAAGGGTTCCAAGCAAAGGATATACAAGAAGGGGGATAAGGGACAGCCCTGTCTGACAGACCTTTGTATAAGGATACTCCTACTGAGAGAGTGGTTAATTATCAATCTACTTGTTGCATTTATCTCAGATCTACACAGAAGGATTCAGAGTGCCGTTGTTTCGAAAACATACAATTGTGCTTTTCTTACAGGGTGACAAATATTACATTCAGTTTAAAAAGGGTAAGAATGTACATGAATTAAAAGGACAAAATTGATTTTTGTTCATGTTTAGTTCTCGTTGTCTTTTAAGCTGTCAGATTTCGGACTGGTGCTATTGGAGCATGGAATGGGTTGCCTGAGCTAGCCAGGAAAACCAGTGACTTGGCAGAATTTAGGTCATTGGTTAACATGCATGACTAAATGCATGACGCGTAGGACGTAATCATCTTCTTTTTTGAAGTAACGTCTGTATCATATAAGAAGATAAGATAAGTTGATTTTGTCTATATTGTATTAAAAGTTATATATAATATTGTTCTCAAAGAAGGTATTTCAAATTATATAAGTTAATATATAATACGCCTACAGCGGTATAGTTGTCTACCAGCAAATTGGTGCTACAAGTCAACGACCGTCCACAACACGTAGGACCATTTCTTTTTTACCATTGGAACATTTAAAAAGTCGCATTAAAAAAACGAATCAATTTCTATCGTGCACAATAGCAAAATTGAAATAATTTCTTTTACGCCAGATTGGGAAAATTACACACAAGTATTAAATCCCAGACAATGGTTTGTCAATGAATGGTCAATGTTTAGACCCCACAAAGATTGACATTCAGCAAGTCAACAAAATTGTCCAGCCAACTTCCCCCTTTCCTCAAATTATTTCCTTTGTATCGATCTTTCCCTCTCACTTTGTCATGGATACGTTGACAAAAATCTGGGCGCCATTTTGCACTTCTTAACCTTTGACCTTTTGCTTGTTTCGTCAACTCTCAAAGATGGCGTGAAAATTGAAAAAAAAAACAAAAAAACGTTAATTTGGATATTTGATTGACAAGGTTGGTGTTGTATGTCTAGTTTGAGGAGTGTGTTGCCATTGTCAAGTGACTATCTCTCCACTTCGAACGACCATATTCATTCTTTCTTTATAGGCAGTCAAATGTCAAAAGATGTAAGAAAGTAGGTCAGAAGCAGACGTGAGAAATGTCAATGAAAAAATGGATTTCAATCTAACATTTCACTCCTATTGTTATGGTTAGTTTGCTAAGTTAATAGAGCTTCGCGATGATAACGCGAATGTCATGGGTTCGATTCAAATACTGGCCAATTTATTTTTTCTATGTATTTTTTTTATTTACAATTAAAACATGAATGTGAAATGTACTCTAGAATTTGAACATCAAGGAGGCATTGTGTTGATTAAAAAAAAAACAAGTTAAATATAAAACATTCTTTAGAAAACAATTGCTTCTATTGAATAAAATAGCATCAATTATTTGGAATCAATCATGTAATACATTAATATTATAATTGTCACTTGTTGCCCGTCGACAATTTAGTATAACTACCATTAAAACAACAATATTAATTACGACTAATTGATTAACTTTTTTTTGTTGTTGTTGTATGTATTCAAGTGTTGCCATCAACCAATCGTCTCGTCTTTAAAGTGCAGAAGTTTCAAAGTGTAGATCGGTGAGAACAGTGATGGAGGGAGAGAGAGACATAGATTTCTTTTAAAGCAAGTCCATATCAGAAGTTGATCAGGTTTAATACAGTTTATAGCCCCCACAGCTTCAAGCCGCTTTTGTTGTTGTCCATCAGACACACACCAAGACGTTGAGAGGCTATTAATCCCTTTAACACAACATTTTATAACCAGATATAGATTTTTAGCGTTGGCAGCTCTTTAAAAAAAAAACTGGACACGTCGCCATCGTGTAGCCAGGTTGGGCGATGTATAATGACTTACTGTTTAGACTTTTTAGAATTTTTTTCTTCATATTTTGGGGCCTGAACGCTGGATCTAGAATTTAGGTGTATGACTTGATCACTAGAATAACAGTATCAACGCAGACTTTATCGCTGCGGATGGATTCGAATCCATTTTGACGTTGTCACTACACGATATTTGTTTTGTTCTCAAAGTTTCGGATGTTCCTACAGAAATGAAGATTGTTTTATCATATTCCTAACATCCCGCAGGACAGCGGCTGATGGCGGCGGACAGCACACGAACCCGGGACCATCCAGATGCAAGTCTACAGCACATACCCCATGATTAGGCAGTCACTCATTCAGCACTACCAACGAACACAACGTATTCCCTCACTCGTGCAGCTAAATTAGCCTTATTATTCTGTGTGGCCAATCGCTTCATTAAGAGAGTTAATTACCTGTTCTGCGTTTGACCGCCATGGCGTTCCCATTTCAGTTGTTACAAGAAAAATTGCAATGAACCCTGGAACGTAAACTGCCTTTATCAGGATTTAAAAACCTTGTGGGCACCACTCTACCACTCAGCGACTAACACTCTATGACGCACTCAGCTACAAACACTCAATGACATACACATTTGTTAAAGAAAACACAATTTTATGTCACTTGGCATGCCAGTACTTTGGCGCCAAAACCAAAAAAAAAAAAAATCTTGGCTATGGCGGTGTGTGGTAAAAATAATGGCAAAGGCATTTTGTCTCCTAAAACTTGACCTAGACTATCGCCAAAAAAATTGACTATAGCAATGTGGCAAATAAAAAAAATTGACTAAAGCAGCATGTCGCAAAAAAAAAAAAAAAAAAAAAAAAAAAAAAAGGCAGTTAGTCGCAAAAAAAAGTGACTAAAGCAGTTCGCCGTTAAAAAATTAACTTAGGCAGTAAGTCGTTAAAAAAATCGACTGAGGCAGTATATTTCGAAAATAAAATATTGTCTGAATCTATATGTCGCAAAATATAAAGATTAAGACATTATGTCGGGAAAAAAAAAGAAAAACAAAACAAAACTGAATTAAGTAATGCTTCGCCAAACATATCTTTGCTAAGTCAAAGTGTCGCAAAATAACTTGGCAAAGGCAATGTGTGACCGAAACCAAAAACAAAACAAAACAAAAATCGTGTTACGTCATTGATGTAAAGGTGTAAGCTCCAAAGCTTGCACTCTAGTCTAAGGAAATACATCTGCAAGTACTTTATTCTTGGGTACAAGGAACATTCCATTGATTTCATGAGCATCGCAGGTAAACAAAGGCTTCGTCTTACCTTGCTTGACATCACCTCCAAGGCTCAGGTTGTTAAGACTAGATCTCTCTTCTTAGTACTGGATGTTTACTGTTCGATTCATGTCATTCTCTGAAAGCATGCTTCTTTTATTTGTAGTACTCTGTTTCTTATTGTTGATATACTTATTGTTCTGTTGTTGAAGTTGAGACCCAAACGAATGTGTCGCTTTTCTTTTGAAGACAGAATCTAGCATTAAACAACAAACACATCTTTGTAGATAGGCGATGTTTTAAATTAATTTGTATAGGCCCTCTTTGATGCTTATAGCATGCTATTGCTCAGTGGGTTTTTTTTTATGTGTGGACCAGTTGGGGGGGGGGGGGAGAAATTGGTCTCCGGGAGCAGGTTTCCGAGCTGCCTTTCGACTCAGCTCAAGGCGGGTGTCGAACTCGAGACTCTCGGTAGGTAACCTAGCGGTTTATGCCGCACACATGCACTTTCTCTGACTGTAGGATTGCAAGTCTTTATTATAAATTATTTACAAAGGATTACTTTATCAGTGAAGACTTTGTTGTAAAGGGTTGATATTGTGTTGTCAAGTTGGTGTTTTTTTTTCAATGCCTCCTATAAGCTCACACCTTCTAGTCTAAGGAAGGTAGAATGTGGAAGTAAAAAATGAATTCCTTAATTTGAAGCCAATATATTGCAAGTAGAAGTATGGATCATTATCTAAAATGGATAAAGCGTCGCGCTAATAACGTAAAAGTCGTGAGGTTCATTAACATTACGGCTTTTTTAAAAAATCTCTTTACGTCTGGCAAACAAATAAGATAAGACCTGTTTAGTTTCGAAGATTATTTGAACATAAAGTAGGAATATTTAAATTTTTATATTCCAAACAAAGTGAATAACAGATTCTTTGATATCGATTCTGGGACAATACTTTGAAAAATATATGTTTCATAATTTAAGTCGATACAGTAGATATGTAATGTTGCTACCATTTAGTGTATTTGTTGGGTATGGTTGGCAGTATTTCATATTTTTGCGCTATTAGCACGACGCTTTCGCTAACGAACCGGTCATACAACTAACCGGTAAACATGAATGTACGCTAGAAACATCTAAATGATACGACAATAAAATGGCCGCTAATAAATTTTTAAATTACTTCTTTCCACATATTGTGAATAATTTATCGTAGTTTCAGTACTTAATGGAGTAATCTTTCTGATTTTTTGTTACAAAGTGTTGTGTCTCAGCCAGAGCTTGTAGGCCCCTATGCAACATTTTAGAGTGATAGGAGAATAACATAAATGATTCCAATGTGTAACCATGGCAACAGTGTGAGCATATATATGAAGTAGAAATTTAAACAAGCAAATTACAAAAAATATTTAAAAAAAAACACTTTTCTAAGGAGAAGAACTCCGCACTCGCAACTATATCTCTCAATAATGTAGACGTTGGTTCCCTTATTCGATATCAAACAAAATAATTAACTACCAATAATTAATTGACTAATTGGTTATTTTTAAATTTACTCAAGTTTTGTTGGGTACAATAAATCATTGTGTAAAATTTCAACTTGATCCGAGAATAGGTGTGGGAGAAATAACGTACACAAACTTTTGACCAGACAGACAGACAGACAGAGTGAGTTGATAGAAGCTTTGTACCAGACAGACAGAGTGAGTTGATAGAAGCTTTGTAACAGACAGACAGAGTGAGTTGATAGAAGCTTTGTAACAGACAGACAGAGTGAGTTGGTAGAAGCTTTGTAACAGACAGACAGAGTGAGTTGGTAGAAGCTTTGTAACAGACAGACAGAGTGAGTTGGTAGAAGCTTTGTAACAGACAGACAGAGTGAGTTGATAGAAGCTTTGTAACAGACAGACAGAGTGAGTTGATAGAAGCTTTGTAACAGACAGACAGAGTGAGTTGATAGAAGCTTTGTAAAAAAAATACTTCATGAGAACACACACGCATACACAGACACAAAGAGTGTTTAGTCGTGTGGTCTCTGCGTGATATCCTCAGCCTATTAAAAATCTGCATAATTAATTCTGCTTTCTGTATCCCTCTATTGTGAGACTGTTATTCAAAGCCCGCTCTTCAACGCTCGATGCTTGACAGCCAATCTTTATTGCCCCGTGAGCTTATTAAATATTGCATATATATTATGATTGCTATTATTGTTGTGTTCCATTGAGCCATTCAGTAATAACAACTTATGACACAGACACGGATCTCGAAAACGATTCTAACAATTTTCATAGAAATTTTACAGATTATTAATATCTTTGGGGGAAAAGATACTAATCGATTGGCAACATAGGAAAAACTCTGGTTTGATCGTAATAATTTTATAATATAATTAAAAAGTATAATTTTCTTAAAATCAAATTTGGTCTGGAGGTCTATATCTTGAGCGCACATACGTCAGCGGGTTAGGACATGTACGGGTCCTGCTCTTGGCAAGACACTGCTGTTTGGTGGACCGTGGAGAGAAGGTCATCGTGACCTTTGTGACACTTCATCGATTATGGTCAATCAAAATGGCAGATGATCTAGATCCTACACAGCCTTTCTAATTAAAGACAATATCTTCTGCTACCCTTCGCTCAATAATCAGCTTTAAAACCATTTTAACAGAAAACTTTTGAGAGTTAAACCATCCAATGAAATGCTTTGTTTTGAAAGCGATGTTGATGGAAGGCGTGGGAGGAGGAGGAGGAGAGGGGGGGGCAGTCACAGTTAGTGATTCCATTCTCTGTAACATTGGCCTGACTTACCCAATACAATGTTCATTCACGATTGACACCGAAACCCTACCACGTATTCATAATGTCCAGTTCAATACAGCTATCAATATGTGAGCTCTGCGTAGTCTGGATCGATTCGTTCGAACCAGGGCACGTCACTGTAGTTGTTTGTATTAATCAAAGTCTATTGAGTCCCCTGACGATATTTTGATAGACTTAAATAAAGAAATATAATCTGCATAGATTTTCGTTTTTTAAAGAGACTCATTGGAATTAAATTATTTTTACATTTGTTATCGCCGTTGCCCTTTGTTCGTTGTATTGTCTGCTTCACACCCTCGTTAGCCATGGTCTCTTGAAACAGATTTACAACAGGACTACTCGACTATTGTTTGAACATCGTTTTGTTGGTTTACTGCCAATATTTTGATAGCCTGAAATAAAATCTTTAGAGATTTCCTCATAAAAACGATCAGAAATTCGATTAATTATTTAAATTGGTTTTCGCAATCGAGTGTTGGTCGTTGTGCTGTCTACTTGACACCCTCCTAACCATAGTCCACAGAAAAAGGATGAGCTTTACATCGTCTGCCCAACGGATTGCAGGGTGTGAGAGCAGAGCCTTACTTTCAAAAACACACAGAACTTTTCTGAGTTAATCTGTTCGTTTTGTTTCGGATGTTTCTTCAGAATAGAAGATTATTACATTCTAGCCCCAAACATTAGGCAAGATTGCTGGGGATTGGACAAGAATCGAACCCAGGACCATTGAGACGAGTCCAGAGTGCATAAAATGTCTGTAAAATGTTTTACATGATTCGGATGTTCCTTCAGAGTTGAAGATAGTTTACTTCCTAGTCCAAACTACCCGCAGGACGAAGGGGGATGGGAGCGTGCAGGGTTTGAACCCTGGACCATTAATAAATTTAAACGACAGTCCAGCGCACCAACCGCACGACCAGGCAGATTCAATATTTGAAATAAGTTCCCAGTTATCACAAATAACATATAAGTAATGAAATATAGAAACCTGACAAAATTCGTTCTCAAAATCCATGACTCATAAAAACATCCAGCTATTTACAATTTTGATGATAAAGTTCAAGTTTAGCTTAGCGCTCGACAACCTTTCCATCCATTCACGCGCCATTACGTCACTGATGTAAACATCGTAAATTTGACCTACATGAGCAGACGCGAACAAAAAAAAAGTGTTTATCAAGTAATCACACACACGCGCCGCGCATGCGCACATATGTTCTTCATACTTCTGCTGCTACTAGTGATAACATGTGTTTATTAAGTAGCATTTACTTTTTTTTTTTTGCGTTTGCCTCGCGAAATGCCGAAGCGCATTTTTAATCAGTTTGTATCGTTGACAACAGGAACTTTCACCTGAAGCCATTTTGATGAACTGTAAATCTAGTTCTAATGCCTGATCCCTTCAGTTAGTAAAGGTAATGTAATTTCCTTAAAACAGCTACTTTACTAATCCTTTTTAGCGGTCCCCAAAAGACGCTATAGTTTTGTGTAGTCTGTCTGTCCGTCCGTCCGTCCCGTTTAGATCTCGTAAACTAAAAAAGATATTGAATCCGACATCACAGTATGTTAGACCATTCAAAGTTCGGATGCAATGGCTACTTCTTTTTTTTCTGAAAGCGAAAAAATCTAATTTTTTAAAATCAATTATGCAAGCAGTTTTTTTTTATTAAAAAAAATACACCATATTTACAGATATTCACTATTAATTGTAACAAACACTGGAGGCTATATAGTAAGGTAGATAACTAATTACCATATTTGTATGTAAGTTCTGTCATAATAGCTTCTGTATTTACAATAAAAAATGTTTACTTTTTTTTAAAGAGTAAAAAATTATTTAGTGTGCATACAAGTGTAGCATGATTTAAAACAACAATTAAAAAGTAGTTTTTCATATTATTTCGTGAACTGCATTGCGGTCATGTGGAATCAGGTGGGAAGCGTGGTCGAGAGGCTAAGTGCGCTTGAACTTGGCTTGGCTTGGCTACCTATGAATGGGGCTCGAGGTTCGACACGCTCGAGTAGTGTTCCTACTGAACGCCTAAAGGCAGCACGGAAAAACCTTCTTCCCCCCACTGGTCCACAAATGAGATGGGACCAAAGTGCTCTGAGCATGCAGTCTTGTTATTTATAAATCGTATCATTGTTTGAGGTTTGTTTGTTTTGTAAACCCAGTTTTGAACAGGAGGGGAAGAAAAAAACTTTTATTGAAAACTACTTGTCTGCAAAAAACACTGGTGAAACGATAGATAGATAGATATGGGAGCTAAAAATGTGAAGATTTCACTTTACGTAGATTTTGGACTTTCGTAGATTTAAATCATGATCTAAGCGTAGATCGAGGTATAAATAAAGGGAGGAAATAAATTTAGTTGGACATTTATTTGTTATGTAATGTATTGTATTGTTGTTATTTGTTTGATTTCATTTTCTATTTTTTCTTTTTTTTTGAACTTTGTTTTTGTGCATATTTATTCTACACTTTAGTTTGTTCTGTTTGATTGGTCAATATTCATAATACAATATATGTTGTTTGAATTATAAGTAATGAATCCCCAGTACAACACTTGAATGTTACGTAACAATATTTAGATAACAAACTATAACCCTTGGGCCGTTATCTGCAACTTTAGCCTAGCACCCGGGTTTAACTGGTCGTGAGATGAGACGATTAGCCCCGTAGCGAAGAGAACAGAACGTTGGTGGACCGAGTCCATTGCACTGGCGGGGATGAAAGAGAGCTCGAACAACCACGTCACCATTCACATACCGTTCCACAAGGGCCAACTTATGGGGGACCTCCGCATAACTGGTGTGGTAGAGAGAAGGAACATGAGGGAGCTTCTATTGTGTGATTGGCCTTCGGCCTCGCCTCTAACCATGGCTTCTTGGAATACTAACAATCGGTATTAGGGGTGTAACAATTTACACCTGCTTGGATTCCTCCAAGACAAAAAAGTTGTTCCGACAGTCCAATGGAGTGAAGCTTTCATGGACCTGGAGTTCCAAGAGTCTTTGACCCAACTCCAAGGGCAATTTTGAAGGATAGCTAAAACCTAATGACCAGTGGACGTCCAAATTGACAAGAATTACATTTTAAAAATACCGAAAAACAAATATATATATATATATAATTTGCGACTTATTTCTCTAACAGTGCGCGAGGAAATAAAGCCTCTACAGCAGTGTTTCCCAAACTGTGTTTCGCGGAACCCTAGTGTTCCGCCAGGCCTGAGTGTTCCAAGAACTACTGGAATAATTAACTAGTACTCCACCACGTGAATTAATCTCTCTTTTAAAAAAAAAAAATAAGCGAAAAGTTCTTCTAAATACTGTGCCAAGTAAAGTATTCCATTACAGAAACAGTTTGGGGGACACAACAGTATGGTTCAGTTCGGGGGCCGTCATCATATTATTTCAATGTTGGCACTCTCAGCACAACCTGGAGTCTACACCTTCCACCTGCGTCCAGCTGTCACGAATCAGCCAGCAGGAGCCTGTCTCAAACCTGTAATGTCGTTTCCCTGTGTTTACTGTTTAAAGAAACAAGACAGAACAATGGGCGCTAACTCTTCTCTCCAGACCTTTAGATGTCATGACATTCACGTCAATCAATGTCAACACCACCCTCATTACGTACGTCGTCAACGAAATTTCTCAACATTAATTGGACGTAATTAATGGCCCCGCCCATGCCTTCAATTAACTAGATTCCTTGCGATCGTGTGCGAGAGATTGTGTGACTGTCAATTCAGCTTTCTAGCTCCCCAAATTTGTGTTTCTTATCAAAATATCATACCACCCAAAGTTTGATTTGTCCTGCTATGCCTTTCTCGATCTACCGTCTCTCTCTCTCTTCCTTTAGCTTCCTCTCTTTATCCCCCTCCCTCTTTTCCCTCTCTCAATCTCTCACACCCTCTCTATTTTTCCCCTACTTCTTCCCCACCCCCTTTTTTCCTGCTGATTGAAACTTTATTTTTCTTTCACTTGGTCTCTATTTTATTTCATGTTCCTATTAACTTCGATCAGTTAGGGCCTTGTGGCCACAAATAGGCCTGCATTTCATACAAACTGATCGCAGGACTCATCCCTTAACAAGCAAACTGTAAAAAAAAAAAATAATTTGGAAAAAAAAAAAAAAAAAAAAAAAAACTTATCTAAGGGGAACAAATCCACATAAAAACAAAACACAAACATTTCTCTTAGTATTTTAGGATTTTTTTCCTTTTTTAATATCAAACAAAATAGTTAATTACTATTAATTAATTAATTAATTGATACATTTTTGGACTGATTCATGTTTTGTTTTTGTTAGGTTTAGCGAATTTAGTGAATTCCCGTGTAAAGTTTCAACTTGATACGAAAATGGGAAGTGAGAGAAATAACCAGTACAAACATCCTACCAGACGGACAGACATTGGTTAGGCCAATAATAGAATATGCATCCTCTGTTTGGGATCCTTCAACTTAAGAAAACATTAAGAAACTGGAACAGACACAAAATAGAGCAGTGAGATTCATAACAAACGAATATTCACATTTGACTTGAGTAACACCTTTAGTAAAATAACTAAATTTAGAAAGCCTTCAGGACAGAAGACTCAAACGCAAAGTAGCAATTATACATAAAACACTTCAAATCAATATAAAAACAAAATTTAATAAAATACTCTGAAAGACACAAAGATAAAGGCACATTCCTCGTCCCATATGCTAGGACAAATTTGTACAAATACTCCTTCTTCCCTAGTGCTATTAGAGCATGGAATGGGTTGCCTGAGCTAGCCAGGAAAACCAGTGACTTGGCAGAATTTAAGTCATTGGTTAACATGCATGACTGAATGCATGACGCGTAGGACGTAATCGTCCTCTTTTTTTGAAGTAACGTCTGTATTATATAAGATAAGAAGACAGAGTGAGTTGATATAAGCTTTGTAAAAATGTAAAAAAAAGTCGACGAGTCCGTTGGAACCGAACCTCTGCGGCTTCGTTATGGGCTGAAAGTGTTTAGGAGACAAATAATGCAGCATTGAGTCAAGGGCTGGATGTGGCCCCCGGGCCGTAGTTCTTGGACATCACTGTCTTTAAAAGCAGTTCCGTCCAATAAAATGAACTCCTCTTGATTGGACGTCGTTATTGACATAAGCCAAGTGTCAGCAGCTTCCCAGTGCGTGTGGTAACCCCGAATGTTCCGTGTGTGAAGGGTTGGGGGTGGAGGGAGAGGAGGGCGGAAAGCGCCCATAATGATGACATTGCGAAACACTCTGCACCCACCTTGCCAGGCCCTCAGCGACACTCTCGTGTTCAGCGATCAAGGTAGAGGAAGTAGTACGGGAGAGAAACCTAATCACCGCTGTCCTACCAGTCTTCTTATTCTCTCCCTTTTTACATTTTTTTTTTTGTAAGTGCAGTTAATTATAATATAGATTTACGATCTCAGTCCAATAGGACTTCTGCCCAGTCCAATAGGACTTCTGCTCACTAGGGGAGGTAGAGACAGTGACTGGAACATAAAACTGTGGCATTAAACCAGGAAAAACAATCGCGAGTCTGTCGTCTGCTTATGAAGGATGGAGAAACAAAAAATACTTCTCATTTTTTCTCTCCCGCAGAATTTTCGAAAATACACATAAATTGTAAACACATAAACATTGTCAGGGTTGCTTATTAATTCTTAATTCTTCCCGAGATTTTTAGCAATTAATTGATGCTTTTTGTTTAGAGAACCACAGCTCAATGGAGATAATCCAACTAACCCTCGTAGAACATATTATTTTAATATTATAAGACGTAAACGTGTAGATATAGTATTTAAATATTGCTAGACGTCTCCAGATTTACATGACACAATCACACAATCATATATTGCCTGGTCTTACGTCTCCACTTTCAATCAGTTATGTCAGAGATTTACATCAATCGTGCTAAATGTTACACCAGGCGCTATGTTATGGAGTGTATATAGTTAAGATGTATCCTCGTATTACTATAGGCGGATAGTTTGGTTGTTTAGGCTTAAGAATTTCGAATCAAATCACGAGGTAGTCTGTCGTAGTCCTAGTTGATAAGCAGGGGAGGGAAAGTTGAAGGGATACGAGCAATCAATAGACGTGTGACAGAAAGACGTGTGACAGAAAGACGTGCGACAGAAAGACATGTGACAGAAAGGCGTGTGACAGAAAGGCGTGTGACAGAAAGGTGTGTGACAGAAAGACGTGTGACAGAAAGAGGTGTGAAAGAAAGACGTGAGACAGAAAGGCGTGTGACAGAAAGACGTGTGACAGAAGACGTGTGACAGAAAGACATGTGACAGAAAGGCGTGTGACAGAAAGACGTGTGACAGAAAGAGGTGTGAAAGAAAGACGTGTGACAGAAGACGTGTGACAGAAAGACATGTGACAGAAAGGCGTGTGACAGAAAGACGTGTGACAGAAAGGCATGTGACAGAAAGACGTGTGAAAGAAAGAGGTGTGACAGAAAGACGTGTGAAAGAAAGACGTGTGAAAGAAAGACGTGAGACAGAAAGGCGTGTGACAGAAAGACGTGTGACAGAAAGGCGTGTGACAGAAAGACGTGTGACAGAAAGACGTGTGACAGAAAGATTATCAATATTTCATTAACTTTTCTACATACATCTTCACTGACATTCAAAGTTGTGTATTATTTTTTAAATAAAAGCTTAATTCAGTTGTCTTTAAAAAAAAATAAAGAATTTTTGTTTAAAGCTCTACTTTAATAATATAATACGCCTACATCGGTTTTGTTGTACTAGCTGTTTTGGCCAGCGACCGAATATCAGCACGCCAGACCTACACACACTACCACACTGACACACCATATTGTGCGCGAACGATGACCAATGTACACTATACTTAACATTACTTTCCAAGAGATAGATTATTTTAATCATGATCATAAAACAGTAAAGAACGGAGAAGCAGTTTGACTCACTTATTCTATGTGCAGCCTCGGAAAGCGGGTTACATAATGGCTGACATGAAAGGGGTCACATCTGTTGGTGAGTCAGTCTGTCACTGATAGAAAGAAGTCACGTGACAAATGTACATAATAATATCCCACAGCCCACAACTGTTCGACTAATGAAGGCCACAGCCTGGCCGCCCTTATCCCGATTTTGTGTAGTTCATGTTTTCTAAAGATTGGTTAGTACTGACAACCGATAGGAAAATGAGCAATTAAACGTATCTTCCTAATTGTGCATATTTTTATCATCCGCGATACAAAAATTTGTTTTTTGCTTAGCCATATTTTTGTCCAAATGTACTTCAACGCATATACAAAATGAAGCCAGTTGGTTAGCACCTAACCTTTTAAAAAATGAAAATAAAGAAAGAAATATTTTTGAAGAAAATAAATTTTGACTCCTATTGCAAGCGTTCAAAGATGTGATTGTAATGAAGAGCCTGGGTTCAAACTTAAAACAGCAAAGTCAAAAAGTGTTTGTGTTAGCCACGCGATTTCCGAGCGTCGTTAAGTCTCACTCAAAATATTTTCGTTTTCTTTTAAAAAACGTCCTGGTGGTCAGTTTCGTAAACCGTGACCACAGAAACAGATGACTTTTACATTAGATAAATCGCAAGGTTTGATAGGATAACTTTTCTTCTTTTTTTAAAAATCTTTTCAGCTATGTCTTGATATTTATGTTTAGCTAAGTGTGACGTAGCCTTGTTTTGATATTTATGTTTAGCTAAGTGTGATGTAGTCTTGTTTTGGTATTTATGGTTAGCTTACTATGATGGGGCCTAAAAAAAGAAATGTTTAGCTATTTGTTATGTTTTTGCAGTTATGATATTTATTATCAAACACATTTTCAAATATATAAAAATATTATTACAAATATTCGGTACCCTTTCCGATATAATATTTTAAAATGATTTAATCTGGGATATTTTTTTTTCATGTGTATATAGATCACATTTTTTGTAAATGTTATTTTTCATACAATATTATTCAACAAGTAAATTCTTTAAAAAGTAACCTGTAATCTTTTTTTTTATTAAATTGACAATCAAATATTTTTGCGAACCCCAATCTGGACGGGTCATAATGCTAGTTAAAACCATAATCTGTAACTACATGGATCAACATGTTGTAGGTAGGAACGTCACTCCACAAACAGGGGGGAAAGTTTCATTGTGTTATTCACGTACCGAGATGTTGCATACATTTCTTTACGTGACCAGCTCAACGCGATAAAGATTGACCAATGGGTGTTCCTGGACGTCTGGCACCAACCCTGGTTCCAGAAATAAGTCACACACGTGTCAAAGACGTCAATACAATTTGTCAATCTCGCTCTTCCACCCCTCCCCACGACCCCTCCCTCCCCAATCCTATTATCTGCTCTTACGACTATTTCTTACGTCTGATTTCAGGCAGTCCATTAAGTCAAATTGGATTTCGTATTTTACTACACAATCTATGGGCCTTTAGTTTATCATTTTAGTGGAACAAAAAAAAAATGGTTTGTCCAAGTGTAATCAAATAAAGTACTTATGGCCGTGTCCGTAATAAAGTCTCCCAAGTACGAAGTTTATAGAGTGTATATGTTTCTATTTTGTCCTTCTGTCTGTTTGTGTGTGCTCGCGTGTATGTGTGTGTAAGGGTCGTGACTGAAACGGAAAATGTATTTTATGATTTTTTTTAAAGGGGTTAAACGTCTAGCACTTTAGCAACGGTTAACATTTTAACAAAGCTTCTATCAACTCACTCTGTCGGTCTGTCAGTTTGTACACGGTATTTTTCTCCCACACCAAATCTCGGATCAAGCTGAAATCTCGCACTATCACTTCTTTTACCTGACAAAACAAGATTCTATGTTTAAAATTTAACCAATTAGTTGATTAAATGTTGGTAATGCATTATTTTGTTTTGTATCTGGAACATGGGAAAATAATTGTAATTGACTGAAGTGGTGGTATTAGCTGTGTTAGTTCCCTTTAAAGGTCGTCGTTTGAGTCTGCGATCTATGGGGCCAGATAATGTTCAAGTTAAGGTTCCCGTTAAAGTGCAGGGTGTCTTGTGGCCAGCACAACGACCTACGACCAACCGCCTTTACTTTCCCAAACTAAAGTCAGGTATCCATTAGAGTTGGGTGGACTCAGGGGAGCCCTAAAATCCCTAAACCCAAAATTCCAGTCTTCACCGAGATTCGAACACAGAGCCCCAGGTTCGGAAGCCAAACGCTTAACCACTCAGCCACCGCGCCAACACTTATAATATTGTTATAGCTCTGCCATGCGCACCGCCATCCAGGCTAGTGCTAGAAGGTGCGCACTGTGATAAACTAGACTGGAAAGGATGTCAACATTAGGAAGAGAGGAGAACGATTTCCGCCCAAGTTGAGAGCCGAAGTGAAAAGACTGTGCCTAAGAAAGATGATGTTTTTTTATGAACTTGTGATGTCGTGTAAATAAAGATATATGTGCCTCGTTGAGTTGCCTCACTTAAGTTATTACAATATTAATGGTATACATTTTTTTATGATGCTTATTAATAATTTTTACCAGAAACAGGGCATGGACACGAGTGCGCAACTAGATTGACTGCCTCGGTGCATTCACAATGTTTTTCGTTGTTAGTTAGTAAGTCTTGTGTTGAAAACCCACATTATACAAAGAATATTCGCTAGGAAATCATATTCTAATGTCTTCTATATGTTTACTACATTATCGTACTTTCTGTCATTGAACTTTGGAAATGTCCTTTCTCTATCTAGCTCTTTGTCTATTTTCTGTCTAGCCCTTTAAGACATTTAGTACGTGCCCCACGGAAACGCTTTAAGGACCAGCTTATGCGCCAACTTGCTTTAACTGACCTAGAAGAGAGCACCTGATTGCAAGCGGCTTCGGAACGAGACAGATGGAGGTCAAATACAAAGCCTCTGGATACGCATGTAAGAGCAAAAGAGAAACCATTACCGCGGACAGACTTACAAGGCGAAAGAGAATCGAAATCGTCCACCGGGACACAAAGGTTATGTCTGCGTTGGTTGAGGCAAAATATGTAGGTAGCAGCTGGGGCTGCGTAGCCATTTGAAATACTGCACTCCTCATTTATCTTCGGACTCGGAGACAAGCCTTATTATTATCTCGCCCTTTGTCTATTCTCTATCTAACCATTTGGTTAATGTCTACTCTCTATCTAACCATTTGGTTAATGTCTACTCTCTATCTAACCATTTGGTTAATGTCTACTCTCTATCTAACCATTTGGTTAATGTCTACTCTCTATCTAACCATTTGGTTAATGTCTACTCTCTATCTAACCATTTGGTTAATGTCTACTCTCTATCCAACCATTTGGTTAATGTCTACTCTCTATCTAACCATTTGGTTAATGTCTACTCTCTATCTAACCATTTGGTTAATGTCTACTCTCTATCTAACCATTTGGTTAATGTCTACTCTCTATCTAACCATTTGGTTAATGTCTACTCTCTATCTAACCATTTGGTTAATGTCTACTCTCTATCCAACCATTTGGTTAATGTCTACTCTCTATCTAACCATTTGGTTAATGTCTACTCTCTATCTAACCATTTGGTTAATGTCTACTCTCTATCTAACCATTTGGTTAATGTCTACTCTCTATCTAACCATTTGGTTAATGTCTACTCTCTATCTAACCATTTGGTTAATGTCTACTCTCTATCCAACCATTTGGTTAATGTCTACTCTCTATCTAACCATTTGGTTAATGTCTACTCTCTATCTAACCATTTGGTTAATGTCTACTCTCTATCTAACCATTTGGTTAATGTCTACTCTCTATCCAACCATTTGGTTAATGTCTACTCTCTATCCAACCATTTGGTTAATGTCTACTCTCTATCTAACCATTTGTTTAATGACTATTTGTTTAATGTTTGTTCCGCGTATAAACTTAAGTCTAGCCTCTGTTCGTATACGCTGATCACATTTACTCCAAGGCGCCTGACATCTGATGACATATCCTGAGATGAATTTCGGGCAAAGGCTACGTGTCATACAGATCTGGACGTTGGACGTCAGCGACATCATTTGTCACGACACCGTACAGTCACGACAGCATTTCCTTGAGACACAGTTCTCTTAGCGGGGCAGACGTGGGAGTTGGGGGGGAGATGAGGGTTAGGCTTGGGAAGTTTTTCTCTTTCTGGCTATTTGAGAATATTGTTTGTGTTTGATATTGAGTAAAATATAAAGGTCAGTGAATTGAGAACATTCCAGTTGTTGATCTTTTGTGAAAGCCAGAAATGAGATGGAAATAATGAACGGCCACTGATCTCCAGACTGATGTGTAGAGATAAACTCTGACAAATATTGTGAAGGATACCCCCCCCCCCAAAAAAAAAAAAAGCAAAATAAGCTTTGTAATAAAAAAAAAACAGACCAATCCGTATAAAATGAATCCTTTGTCATTGTCATTAAATAAGAAAATAAATAGTGCTGCTCTTTATATTTTTTACAAAGCTTTTATAAACTCATTCCGTCTGTCTGTCTGGCAAAAAGTGTGTACACGTTATTTCTCCCACAGCCATCTCGGATCAAGCTGAAACTTTCCACAAGTATTTATTAACATAGACAAGACATGAATACATTTTAAAAAAGTAACCACTATGATATTTATTACTGGCAATTCATTAATATGTTTAATAGCAACAAGGGAAACTAAAACTGTAGTATTCATACATATGACTAAATTTGTTGGGTTTAGCCCCCCGTAAATAATTGTTTACGCTTTATCTCCCTCGCGCATTCTCCGATCAAGTTGATACTTCAAACAATTATTGTACCAAACAAATCATGAATCAATAAACAAAAAACTCAATTAGTCAATTAATAATTGGTAATTAATTATTTTGTTTGATATCGAATAAAGGAGATAACTTGTACATTGTTGGTAGAGTTTTAAGGACGGAGTTCTTGGCCTATAGATAAGCATTTTTTTAAAAAGAATTTGTTTTATTTTGCTTGTTATATTTTTTAAAAAAATCACGTTTATAACTTTTGCCCAACTTCTAACTTTCTTATAAGGGTTGAGGTTCATTCACTTTCCATGTTATTAACCCCATGATTGTATTCTTACTATGCATACTTTGTTAGCACAAGGAGGTCACCAGGTCTGTTTATTATTCAACCTTTTTTCATCTCACGAGAACTACTCGTTAACAGGGTCACAGTAACCGTCAGGTTGTCGGTAGCATTCAGTTTAGGCTCATCTCGAATAGCTTTTTTGCTTGAGGATAACAGCTTTAGGAGGCGCGGTGGCTGAGTGGTAAAGCTTGGCTTCCGAACTGAGAGGTCCCGAGTTCAAATCTTAGTGAAGACTGGGCATTTTTAATTTCGGGGTTTTTAGGGCACCTCAGAATCCACCCAGCTCTTATGTCTATTATGACATTAGTTTGGGAAAGGCGGTTGGTGGTTGTGCTGGCCACATGACACTCTCGTTGACAGAAACGGATGATTTTTACATCAACTGCCCTAAAGAACGCAAAGGTCTGGAAGGTGAACTTATAACAGGCCTACTTCGGAGAGGCATTCTCGCTCGCCAATATGTCATGTGAAGCAGCGCCTTGCTGGCTGCTGTGAGAAGCCAGTTTTTGTTTGGCTAGTTTCAATTTGTCGTCTGATATCATTACAACCTCGCATTCCATGGCTTGCTTTGAGTCTGCTTCATTGATTGCGTGTTTTTGTTTCTTTAATACATCATTATTAACATTGGAATCGAAGCCTCGTTTCAAAGGCTGTCAGACATGAGTGTCAAATCTCAAACCTTGACTCTTTGACCTGCTAGCTTCCCCCCCCCCTTTTTATTTTTCAAGAGCAATGTAACTTTAAAAAAAAAAAAAAGTATACATTTTTCCTTGTAGAACATGTCCAAAACTAGATCATCGCTCAGCCAGCCTTAGGGAGAAAAAAAGATTTCCTCACCATGACTACATACTCTAAGATACGCCCGCTAAGATCAGCACTCTCTCAATGTCACGCCCTTTGCAGAGTCTGACAACATATACAAACAGACACGGTCAAACAAGGTCAAACTAGAAACTAGCCCGTCATCAGAGTGCAGCCAGATTTACTTTTTCCACTTGGTTACTGCTGTAATCAGATCAAACGGCCGTAAAGATGTTGTCCTTTTAAAAGAAACACCACGTGAGAAACGCGAGAGAAGCAGACATTAGCAGAAGTAAGATTGGCGCGTACGTCATCTACACGATCCACGGGACAGTCGTCCGATTAATAATGAAGAGAGATGACCGGCTGTACTACGTGTCCACTAAGTGTTTCAGTTTAGACTCTTTAAGTTTCGTGGTGATCAATCTCCATAGAAAACTGTTTTGACATATAAAAATGTTTGTAATAGTTAGCTATCAAAAAATGTAAAGTACCCCTGTTCAGACATTGTGATCTGTGGAGCAGATAATGCAAAAGACATCTGTTTCTATCTTCCATGGTAACGACCAACTGTCTTACATACGTCAGATCCTCATTGGAGTTGGATAGACTCAGGAGCGCCCTAAAATACCGAAATTTAAAATCCCACTCTTCATGCAGATATTGTTAGCAGCGACATGTAGACTAGAATTGGTATTCTAATTGAAAATGAACAAATTTTCATTCTCTGACACTGCCAGGGTCGAGCAACTTTAAGGGAAGCAAAACTCATCGTAGTCCACTTAAAACAGTGTCCACTGAGCAATTTTCAGGTGATGAGGCAGGTCTGAAACAGCATTACCTCAAACAGTTTACGAGAATCCTATTAGAAATGTCTGCGAGTTGATATTATTATTATGGTAGCTATTAATCTCACTCCAATACACCTAAAACACATTACGGTTTAGAAGTAACATAGACAGTTTTCTCTTTCTGAAATCGATGTTCACCATGCAGTAGACTCATTAAGAAAACTCCAACATTTTCCATTTCTGTGTTTTCAGGACAGCTAGTCATGTAATCTTTAATACGTCTGAAATGTAAGAGTTCTATATTTCATTGCCTGACCTTGACGATTTGCATGCAGGGTATCAAAATCTGCCCGGACATCTCCATACCTTCCGGACCATAAATTGTATTTTATGTGATGGACATCCAGTTCTAGGTCTAGCAGTCACTCCAAATCATTATCTTAAATTTGATAGCTGTACACATGCTTACAGTGAACACTATCTTCTTATATAAAAAATAAAGGCTATATGTTGCTTTTTAATTGAAAAGTGTATAGGCCCTAAAGGAATGAAACTGTACGGATGTAGGCTTTATAATATTTCGGAAAATATGTCAGATTAAATTAGTAGACTTTATTAAAGTCCGTAAAAGATTTTTTAAAAATACTTCGCTCAGCGGCCCCTTCCCCTGAAAAAGGAATACTATATAAATTTCACAATTTAATAGTGGCATCCATGCAGCCTTTATCTTATAAAATACAGATGCTTACTGTGGTCCTATCGGCCCATTTGGATACCGGCCCACCGGGCATTTGCCCGAATGCCCATATAGCCAGTCCGCCCCTGTTTGCATGCATCCAACATATGACCGATAAGCACCAAATAAAAACTTTTTTTTCTCAAAATAAATAAAAAACTAAACATATTCATTACAATATTTACAAGGGTCTAAATGTCTCTGAGCGTGAACAAAAAAAACCAGTTCGATCACTTGCCTCAGTGAAGCTCTTCTTGGAGAGAGAGCAAACTAAATGACTCTGAGCATAAACAAAAACAGTTTGATCACTTGCCTCAGTGAAACTCTTCTTGGAGGTAGACCAAACTAAATGTTCGATCACTTTTCCTCAGTGAAGCTCTACTTGGAGATAGACCAAACTAAATGTTCGATCACTTTTCCTCAGTGAAGCTCTACTTGGAGATAGACCAAACTAAATGTTTGATCACTTTTCCTCAGTGAAGCTCTACTTGGAGGTAGACCAAACTAAATGTTCGATCACTTTTCCTCAGTGAAGCTCTTCTTGGAGATAGACCAAACTAAATGTTCGATCACTTTTCCTCAGTGAAGCTCTACTTGGAGATAGACCAAACTAAATGTTCGATCACTTTTCCTCAGTGAAGCTCTACTTGGAGGTAGACCAAACTAAATGTTCGATCACTTTTCCTCAGTGAAGCTCTACTTGGAGATAGACCAAACTAAATGTTCGATCACTTTTCCTCAGTGAAGCTCTTCTTGGAGATAGACCAAACTAAATATTCGATCACTTGCCTCAATGAAGCTCTTCTTGGAGATAGACCAAAAACTAAATGTTCGTAATTCGTGACAGGTTTTCGGTTTTTCTGTTTAACCTTGATCACGTGGTGAGGAGAGGAGTTATGGTGAGGTGAAAAGCTGAGGGAGGAGGCTGAGAGGTAGTCATGGGGTGGGGGAGAATTGCAAGTAGGAATTTTCAAATCGTTTTCAATATTTAGGAAAGCAAATCGTCCTGGGCTGCGGGGAGGGGGAGGAAGGGGGCGTGAATCGATCAGCAACACGTGAATCAAAACAGATTTAGCACAGCAAACACAATACTCCATCAGATGGCGCCAGTTGCATTGCACGGACAGCACAAATGTTGTATGCATAAAAAACAAAACACCACGTGATTTGTAAAGGGTTGGGGGAGGGGGGGGAAGAACTCTTCGAAGTGTCTACCACTTTCAAACTGTCTTCAAAACAACGCAAAGAACTAAAGAACTCTTTAGACGTTACATTGTTGAACATAAAACCGTGTTACTACAAACATAAAGACAATGCAGAAATGGTTTCGGGTTTGTAAATGGAAAAGGTATCCCCTTTCAGGGATTGTGATTTATGGGAGCAGGTTACGACGATTTGTGGGGATCACGTGTCCAGCACAACGTCAAGCAGTTTTTACTTACCAACCTATGTACAGATTAGAGTTTGGTGGACTCAGGGGTGTGGGCGTCCTAAAAATCCTGAAATAAAAAACCTCAGTCTTCACCGGGATTTGAACTTGGAGGACAAGGACTTTAGCACTCGGCCACCAGGCCGCTCTTGTGTATTAGGCCTAAAAAAAAGTTATCTCTTTTATAGCATTGCATGGCCTTTTCAGGGCAGGATTGACATCAGTGCAGAATTTTCTGGGCTTCAATGTATACCTAAGTCTGGCACTACGACAATTACTTACATTGCATATGTCTAATATCAAATTAATAATGCATCTTTATTTCGTATGTAGTAATGTTCCTATTCGTAACCTTTTTTTTTCATCTGTGTTATTCAAGTCATTTACATGAACTATGCAATTAGTTCATCTCATTTCCTTTTTCAGAACGATACTGATCCCCCCCCCCCAACCCCCCAAAAAAACCAACCAGAATGTCATTTAAATAATTTACATTCCTGTCACACACGTGTGCACACCAAACAAAAAGTATGTTGAAAGTTTTCATTTTCATTCGTTTTTCGGACTAGTTTTAGTCGTGTCTGGCCACATCACAAATTGGGCTCAAGTTTAAAAGTATCAGAGTCTAAATTTAAAATGATATTTAGATCTAAGGCTGTGGATTATAAATGAAAAAAAAAAAAATCGCGTGTTGAGACAACTTCTTGCAGTCCTAGAAAAATGAGGTGATGCGATTGGTTAGATTTAGATCTACTTTCAGCATTGTTGAGGGAAGTGACGCAGGCCGAGACCGATCCTGATAGAAGCATGTACCTGCGTGACATCGGACCTGTGACGTGGCAACGAGCTATTGGTCTAAACTGTCAACAGGTTGCGACGTCACAGGTCAGTGTTTAGGCTTTAACGATTGGTCTCGCCTAGGCACCGTCTGAAAAACAAAATCACTTGTAATCCTTTTTTTTTTCTTCTGAGATTTGAAAATCGGATGTTTCATTGATTAAATTTGTATTTTTTCAAGAACATAAAAAAAATGGTAAAATGTTTACTATTAAACATTTAAACATTTAAATTTAAATATATCAATAACTCAAATTTGAAGAACAAAAGTTCGGAGTTTCCCATTTTTTAAAATCACAAAATCAATGCTACAACGCTAAAATAAACAAAAGAAACAACGCATGTTGCGAAATAACCAACAGTAATATAAAATATAATGAAACTCTTTATGGAAAGAGATAATTTATTCATTTGATCGCGATAAACTGCTAAAGGCCCCAATCGATATTTCATTACCCCAACCCTAATAATGTCTACCCAAATAGACCTAACGTTTTCTTTCTGTTATCACGGACCGAATATACTTTGCCAGAGTTCGAATAAGTAGAGTTAAAATGAGACGAAAGATGGGGGGGGGGGAGAATAATTCTCCTTTTTCATCTTCTTGTCTTCCAACCCCACTCCCTCCCCTTTTCGGAACGCAATCGACGAGGACAGCAATCATAAACAGTGGGTGTAAACTTGAGGCCTCGCACGTACTTTGGCCGGCCAGGGAGATGTGGACGTTCGGCTCAGGTGCTGGTCTCAAGTTGCTAGCCGTGCGTGCCTCCAGGACTGGCACATTTCAATATCTACGGGGAAGAGAAAGGACGCCCCCCCCCCGCCCAATGGTCAGCAGAGCAACACCAGAGATCTTCTGGGAAAGGCTGGACACGAGACTTGACGAAAATGATCAACGCTTACTGGACACTGAGCAGACAAAGTTTTGTTTCCCCTCTTTGGTCAACTGGGATAGTAATTAATATTTACACATGCAAGCATCGTCCACTTTTTGTCCTAGTAGCAAGAACAAATTGACCCTCATCTTCTCTTTTCTCTTATCATAAGTTTTTATATCGAGATGTGTGTGTGTGTGTCGCTAGGGGAGAGAAGCGTTTGGGGGGGGGTTGTCTTATTTGATGTTTCGATGTATAAATATTATCGCCACCACGCACAAGCCATGCTTTTCAGAGCCCAAATTTTGACAATTATTTCAGTACATCAGCGGTAACATAGTTATTGTACTGAAGACAGTGGAACTCACAAAAGTTCAATATCTTAAGTAAAAACTTGGAGGAACCTATCACGGGAGGTAAACCTCGATAACTGGCAGCTTTCTAAGAGGCGAAATATAAGCAAAAGTATTATACAACGAAGTCCTCACCCTTTTTTTCTCTTTATTTTTTTTTGTATGGGATCACAAAAATAAAAAGTAAGAACACTCACATTTCCCTTATTCTGCAAAGATAATTGCAACGTTATGTGCGGGGGAAGGGGAAGTAATAGTGTCGGAAAATGTTGTTAATTGTCCCTCATCTTTAATAAAGCAAAAAATGTTCCGCTACGCTTCTACTTTATACTGGTCGTACGGTATGTGCGCTGTACTGTCGTTTAGGCGTCCCGGGTTCATACTCTGCCCGCTGCCATGTCATCCTGCGGGAGGTTTGACTAGGAAGTAGAATATCGTTAACTCGGAAGAAACGTTTGAGACTTTTTACAAAAATTACTTAATACTGCAAACCAAACTTAAAGACAGAATGAGCCCCCTCTCCCTTTCTCTGTCTTCCTTCTCTCTCCATTCTCTCTCCCTCTCTCTGTCTCTCCCTTCTCTCTCTCCCTTCTCTCTCCCTTCGCTCTGTATCCCTTCTCTCCCTCCCCCTCTCTCCATTCTCTGTCTCCATTCTTTCTCTTTCCATTCTCTCTCCATTCTCTCACTCCATTCTCTCTCTCCCCCCTTTCTCTTTCTTCTCTCTCTCCCCTTCCCCCTCTCTCTCCCCTCTCTCTCTCCCCTCTCCCCTCTCTCTCCCCTCTCTCTCCCTCTCTCTCCCCTCTCTCTCTCTCCCCTCTCTCCACCCTCTCTCTCCCTCTCTCTACCCTCTCTCTCTACCCCCCTCTCTCTACCCTCTCTCTCCCTCTCTCTCCCTCTCTCTCCCCTCTCTCTCTACCCCCCTCTCTCTCCCCTCTCTCCCCCCTCTCTCTCCCTACTCTTTCTTCCCATCTCTCCCCCTCTCTCTCCCTACTCTCTCTTCCCATCTCCCCCCCCCTCTCTCTCTTCCTCTCTCCCCCCTCTCTCTCTTTCCTCTCTTTCTCCCCTCTCTCCCTCCCCCCTCTCTCTCCCCTCCCTCTCCCCCCCTCTCTCCCTCCCTCCCCCCTCTCTCCCCCCTCTCTCTAATTCCCATCTCTCCCCCCTCTCTCTCCCCTCTCTCTCTCCCCTCTCTCTCTCCCCCCCTCTCTCTCCCCACTCTCTCTCCCCCTCTCTCTCCCCCTGTCTCTCTACCCCTGTCTCTCTCCCCCCTCTCTCTACCCTCTCTCTCCCCTCTCTCTCCCTCTCTCTACCCTCTCTCTCTCTACCCCCCTCTCTCTACCCTCTCTCTACCCTCTCTCTCCCTTTCTCTCCCCTCTCTACCCCCCCTCTCTCTCCCCTCTCTCCCCCTCTCTCCCCCCTCTCTCCCTACTCTCTCTTCCTCTCTCCCCCCTCTCTCTCTCCCCTCTCTCTCTCCCTCTCTTTCTCCCCCTCTCCCCCCTCTCTCTCCCCTCCCTCTCCCCCCTCTCCCCTCTCTATTCCCATCTCTCCCCCCTCTCTTTCTTCCTCTCTCCCCCCTCTCTCTCCCCTCTCTCTCTCCCCTCTCTCCCTCTCTCTCCCCCTCTCTCTCCCCCCTCTCTCTCCCCTCTCTCTATTCCCATCTCTCTCCCCTCTCTCTCTTCCCATCTCTCCCCCCTCTCTCTCCCTTCCTCTCCCTCTCTCTCCCCTCTCTCTCTCCCTCTCTTTCTCCCCTCTCCTCTCTCTCTCCCCTCTCTCTCTCCCCCCTCTCTCTCCCCTTTCTCTCCCCTCTCTATTCCCATCTCTCCCCCCTCTCTCTCTTCCTCTCTCCCCCCTCTCTCTCCTCTCTCTCTCCCCTCTCTCTCCCCCCTCTCTCTCCCCTCTCTCTATTCCCATCTCTCTCCCCTCTCTCTATTCCCATCTCTCTCCCTCTCTATCTTCCCATCTCTCCCCCCTCTCTCTCTCCCCTCTCTCTCTTATCCTCTCTCTCCCCTCTCTTTCCCCCCTCTCTCTCCCCTCTCTATCCCCCCTCTCTCCCCTCTCTCTATTCCCATCTCTCTCCCCTCTCTCTCTCCCCTCTCTCTCCCCTCCCCTTCTCTCTCCCCTCTCTCTCCCCTCCCCTTCTCTCTCCCCCTCTCTCTCTCCCCTCTCTCTCCCCTTTCTTTCTCCCCTCTCTTTCTCCACTCTCTCTCCCCTCTCTCTCCCCTCCCCTTCTCTCTCCCCCTCTCTCTCCCCTCCCCTTCTCTCTCCCCTCTCTCTCTCCCCTCTCTCTCCCCTCCCATTCTCTCTCCCCTCTCTTTCTCCCCTCTCTCTCCCCCTCTCTGTCCCCTCCCCTTCTCTCTCCCCTTTCTTTCTCCCCCTCTCTCTCCCCCTCTCTCTCTCCCCTCTCTCCCCTCCCCTTCTCTCTCCCCTTTCTTTCTCCCCTCTCTCTCCCCCCCCTCTCTCTCGCCTCTCACTCCCCTCACCTTCTCTCTCCCTTTTCTTTCTCCCCTCTCTCTCTCCCCCTCTCTCTCCCCTCCCCTTCTCCCCTTCCCTTCTCCCCTCTCTCTCCCCTTCCCTTCTCTCTCCCCTTCCCTTCTCTCTCCCCTCTCTTTTTCCCCTGTCTCTCCCCTTCCCTTCTCTCTCCCCTTCCCTTCTTTCTCCCCTCTCTCTCCCCTCTCTCTCCCCCCCCCCTCTCTCCCCCTCTCTCTCCCCCCCCTCTCTCTCTCCCCTTCCCTTCTCTCTCCCCTCTCTTTCTCCCCTCTCTCTCCCCCTCTCTCTCTCCCCCCTCTCTCCCTCTCTCTCCCCCCTCTCTCCCCCCCCCTCTCTCTCCCCCCTCTCTCTCTCTCTCCCCTCCCCTTCTCTCTCTTCTTTCTTTCTCCCCTCTCTCTCCCCTCCCCTTCTCTCTTCCCTGTCTTTCCCCCTCTCTCTCTCCCCCCTCTCTCCCCCTCTCTCTCCCCTCTCTCTCCTCCCTCTCTTCCTCTCTCCTCTCCCCTTCTCTCTCCCCTTTCTTTCTTCCCTCTCTCTCCCCTCCCCTTCTCTCTCCCCTCTCTTTCTCCCCTCTCTCTCCCCCTCTCTCTTTCCTCCCTCTCTCGCCCCTCTCTTCTCCCCTCTCTCTTCCCCCTCTCTCTCTCCCCTCTCTTTCTCCCCTCTCTCTCCTTCTCTCTGTCCCCTTTGTGTAACATTGCTACTTTTTTTTCTCCTACGGCATGTCAAAGCTGATCAGACTTGACATACTCACGAATGGGGTTCTTGTCATGCAGCCTCCTTGTACCTACACCATGAGTGCCTTCCCCTAGGACGACATATATAATCAGCCTTACCTCACATTTCTATCGGTTATACTAATTACTTATGACACTCTCCAAAATGTAGGACATAAAAAAAACAAATATGGAGTATAGTGTTTAGGTCAAACTCTTATTTCCATGTAATATAGGCTAGATTTCAAATTGAATTACGATTTCAGAATAACATTAGTGTCAAACTAATTTAGACATTAGGTCAACCTACACATGCCTTGTGTGTAATCGGCTTTTGAAATCAAAGATCGGACCCCATAGCCGTCTTCGAGTTCATATGACAGATTGTGCTTAACATCATTCACAAAAAGGAGCTTAGATAGTATCTAACTAACAATCAAAGGTATACACCAAGAAAAACGTTTAAAAAATACATTTAAAAAAAGACAGTACTTCCATTATACAACTGATAATAAATGAATAAAAAAATTAACAAAAACATTATCTGAAACCGGGTATCGAGCTCGTGATTTTTCCACCATCAGATTCTTGAAAGAACGATACTAGAAATTTGGTCTGCAGGCATTTTATAAGAAAGTAACTATCTATTTGTACTTTCGTTACACGTATCTGATTTAGAACTTTTAAGATCATATCTTGATCTACTTCAAGATCTAGAATCTAGACGTAATATATATCAGATTTACATAAAAATATAAGCAAAATTTAGATAATTTATCAATAAATTTTAATCAACTTTAAATGTTATAACCCGTTATCGGTACACCACGGCTGACTACGCCATGTTGTTTTAACAACCCAATTTATAGCCAAATTTAAATTTATTTCTTTTATACTTTGAAAAATGATAACGTTCAAACTCGAGTATACCCGTGTGGCCAACGAGCTAGTAATTCTTTTCTCAGCGATATACATCAATTGTTAAACTATAGAACAATCTTAAGAGCCTTTTTTTGAGATCAGCGTCCAGGTTCCTCCATGAAGTTCTCATTTGAATAGAGGTATTGTAAAAAAATCAATGAAAGACATTGAAGTCCTATCTATTGTCGTGTCTATTTATTAAATTTATATTTTATTTCTATTTATATTGTCTCCGACGTTCTTTCTGAAAGGATTTTTACGTCATAGGTGAAGGTTCGAAGCTAGTTTGAACGTGAGTCCATCTGGACGTCTGATGAGCCTGCCTTTTGGATTCCTTTGTTCTCTGACATTCTTTCAAGGTGACCTTCCCTACGTCATCTGTTCCTTTTTATTTCCGTCACTATTGGGGGGGGGGACCTATATCTATATATGTCTTGGTTGGTACGAGTCCTCCTTCCGGCTTCCTTGTGTATAGCACCCTACATTGTTTTGAAGGGATTTTCCTTTCAGATAGATAATTAGGTAGATTAATAAGATAGGTAGCTAGACAGACAGATACATACATACATACCGACAGACAGACGGACAGGCAGACTGACAGACAAACAATTAGATAAATAGATAGATAGATAGATAGATAGATAGATAGATAGATAGATAGATAGATAGATAGATAGATAGATAGATAGAAAGAAAATGTTGACAAGGAAAGACAACATAACAGTAAATCTTATACGAAAACATTTCTGCATCAATAATTTAAAACATATTTTTGTGAGATTTGTTCCACCAATCCAGCCTTGTGTCATGTTGCCTGTCCTCTGAACAGTTTTGTCCGTGGAGAGACGCAGTTCCTCCTCAAAACGTCTGCTCTGATGAACTTCCGGTTGTCAACGCGCAGCACTGGCATCGATTGTCCCCCCCCTTTTTTTTTCTTAATCTCAACCAAATTTTGATATTTTTTTTAATTAACTTTTATTAGCAGACACCCTCTCCATTCCTCCCCCCCCTTTTTTTTCAGAGCCTTCTTTGACTTTGTGTGTGTGTGTGTGTTTGTGTTTGTGTGTGTGTGTGTCCGTGTGTCTTGTCAGGGGTGTAACGAATTGAAATTGAAAGTAGAGATGGCAATCGAACCCAACTTTTAAAGTTCGGGTTCGGTTCGTTTCCCATCTCTAATTGAAAGTTGTATCTGAATTTGATCCTGAAGATTTAGATTTAGGTGTATATCCAATCAGATTCAAATCTTTAATGTTAGGAGACGAGTCAGTCATTCAGTTTGTCAAGTTTGAGTTTTATC
>JAZGLO010001735.1:0-12640 GCA_036873155.1 Biomphalaria sudanica | reverse complement strand
CAAGGTTACAAAGACAGTTTGTGTGGAGACACAAACTCAAAATTGGGCCCCCGAATAAAATTCTATCAAAGACAAATGACAGAAGAATGGAGAAAGAAGGTTGATAGATCTTGTGTGATGCACCAGCGATCCAGCAGACCTAAGGATAGGTGAAAGTGAATGTGAAGTTAGATGTGAGCCTGGCCTAACTAATACCTTATAATGAATATCTAATTGATCTAATTGTATTGTAAAGAGTCAATCTTTTATTCAAATCCTCAAGAAAAAATATTTCTGTTAAAAAAAATAAAAAAATTCCTTTAATTAATTGTTCAAAGTTGTTGTAGTGCACTGCAGTTTGCGCGATAATATTGAAAAAATACTTATTAATTTTTGTTTTAAATTATGTTCAACTTATAAACATACTAAATCGATTTTTTTCTCTTTAAAAAAAAAACTAAACATTTTTTTGTGTGTGTAAATGTAGTAGTTAGTATGACAGAACTTACTTAACTTAGCAATACATTTGTAAAAAAAAAAAAATTGACAAAAAATCCAAAACCATTTGCACAAATGTGCTAAAAATATGGTATATGTATATCTCCCCTACTAAAGAGCCTCCAGTGTTGGTTATTATTAAATAGTGAATAGTTGTAAAAGTGGTGTATTTTATGAAAAAACTGCTTGCATAAGTGATTTAAAAAAATTGATTTTTCGCTTTCAGTAAAGAAAAAAGTAAAAAGAACTTTGAATGGTCTAAAATATTATGATGTCGGATTTTCACTATATTTTCTAGTTTACGAGATCTAAACGGGACGGACAGACATTCCACACAATCTAATAGCGTCTTCTCCCCTTTCGGGGGCCGCTAAAAATACTATTGAACATAGTTGTATCAATTGGTCTGGAACAGTTGTGTAATTAAATTTGTAACAGATTGAGATTAACATTAAAAAAAAGCATTTAAACAAAGGGGAAAAGACCTGACTTTGAACTCAAGGCTCAAGCCATCTCCAGCCAACACAACCTAATGATCATGGACAAGTGTATAGCTATTATCTATTGTTTCTGTTATCTCGTCATATCTTTCATGTTGTGTTCACTGTGACCTATAAAGGGAACTAGTTCAGCTTAAACCACCACTTCAGTCAAGTACAAATTCTTTCCATTGTTTGAAATAACAAACAAAATAATTAATTACCAATAGTTAATTAACTAATTGGTTAATTTCTTTTTATTGACTCTTGTGTTGTCAGGTAAAAGAAATTATTGTTCAAAATTTCAGCTTGGATGTGGGAGAAATCACGTGTACAACTTTTTACCAGAAAGACAAAGAAAAAAAGTAACTGTAAAATAAAAAAAAAAGTTGACGTGTACATATAGTGAGAGTAGGGGATGATCGAGCCATCTAGAACCTCTTACTGCACTGTTAAGGTGGAGGTTCCACTTCAATGGCCTATCATTAATAAGTTTACACCACAAACAATGTGACCCTAACCAGTGGCATTGACAGTTTGGGGCCCACAACCGCCAAACAGATCCCTGTGGCTTGATACTTCTGTCTCGGATTAGTTTTCAATACGGTCAATGTGCGGGAGTCCACACCGGGGTGTTACACGCGCCAGAATGACTTTAGGACGCATCTGCCCCAGGAAATAGATTTCAATAATTCGTCAGGACGTCAGGATGACGTCTGCTGGACACAAGGGTGACAACAATGATATGACCTTTGCGTACAGAGCTGACGACCTATTTTTCCATTACTTCCATCTCAAAATTCACATGAAACGCACTTTTTCTTTCTACTTTATCTAAATAATCCCGTGTCCAATATTTATTATGTTTCGTTTTAAAGAAAAAAAAATGACATCATTTATACAATACCTCTATTCAAGTCAGAGAATATATATTATAATAGATGCTTTATATAATTTTACAATCAATCATCTAGATTTGTAGTGTATAATGATATAATTGACTATATTATTATAAGCATGCATATACAATATCAGTTTGATAGAATGCAATCATCGATGTTGCTTATGGACTAGAGAAAACCCACTCAGTTCAAAGTATGTATTCATCCTACTAGAACTAAAGCTATAACATTTGAAATCAAGGGAAAAAATAAATAAAAGCTGAACGCAAAAATATGAACATAGACTTACATAATACCGATTACTTTCTTTCCCCTCTGTCAATATGTTATCACTAAGAACACCTCGCGTAGATAAAAACACACACACACAAATACAATTAAAAAAAAAAGAAGAACAGATGTGTGATGAATTTTCCCAGATCCACTATATCCATGTGTTTGATTGTAATCCCCTCCAATATCCAGGAGTATGAATTTAGTGTAATCCAGCTTCAAAAAGGACGAGTGACATTTGGACACAGAAACAAAACTTAAAGGAAAGGTGATGACATTGCAAATCTCTACCGCCATTCAAAGCTCCTCCCCACACACTGGCCTCAGTCGTCCTGCCCTCATCCCCACGGCGAGTAGTTAGACCGTCAATTAGATCAGGGATTCTCTCTTTCATTTTTCACGATCCTTTGTTCCTTAACTGTTTCACAACAACTAAACTCTACGCAAGGATGTACTACAGGATTGAGATCTAATACTTATGCTAGATGGCAATGAAGACGTCAACTTGTCCACCATGCCTTACTTGTCAAGACTTCAATAACTTATTAGCATGAAGTCGACAACTTGTCCACCAGGCCTTACTTGTCAAGACTTCAATAACTTATTAGCATGAAGTCGACAACTTGTCCACCAGGCCTTACTTGTCAAGACTTCAATAACTTATTAGCATGAAGTCGACAACTTGTCCACCATGCCTTACTTGTCAAGACTTCAATAACTTATTAGCATGAAGTCGACAACACGCAGACACGTGACTTGAAGTTGAAACAAACGAATAAAGCAAAAATGAAAATAATTTCTCATGGATTATCTGTAAGCGTTCAGACAAAATAAAAAGTTTGAAACTGATTGATGTCAGTGATTGTGTTTGGTGTTAGTGGTCAGTGATGCACTTGTCGTTTGTGATATGGTTTGATGTCAGTGATGTGATTCAAGTCAGTGATAAGCGGATTTGTTAATAGTGTATTGTTTGATGTGTCAATGATGTGTGCTTGTTAATAATATTGTGTATGATGCCAGTGATGTGTTTGATGTCAGTGATGTGTTTGATGTTAGTTTAGGGACTGCAACAAAGGTAGGCCTACTTTTATTAGTTAGCACTGTAGATCTCTAATGGAGAACCTCTCAATTCGAAATGTTAACTGATCTCTCGCCCAATGTCTGACGTGCGGGGGCCGACCTCACACAGGTAGGGATTGAAAAATCAATGAAAAGTCTCAACAATCACGTCCAATCAAAATGTCATTTTCTTTACCATTCTAGGAAGAAGTAAAAACAAACCAAACCAAACAAAAACAAATACACGAGTCTCTTTAATCCCTCTAATCTTCGCACTCGAAGACACGCCTTATTATTATGTAATACACTAGCATAATGTAAGACAATCAATAACATCACTGACATTATAACGCCGTATGGTATTCTCTATATTTCTTATTCTCTACTTTCTTTGTCTTACTTGACGGCCCTGTGCTGAGAACGGGCGTGACGAGGTAACATGCACTTCATCGAATGTCAACAATATTAGCATAATTAATTGCCAAGAATCTTGCCATCACAAAGTATAAATAGAATCGCCTCCCTGAGGCAGCCATAAAAACATCAATGAAGCCAATATATTGAATGCCTCAATTGGGGTGTTTTTTTGAAAAGCGTGGGCGGATATCTTAGGAACGACAACTGGAAGTGAACAAAATGACAAGGGGCAAGCACTACTACAATTTCTAATTTCATAAAGCTTGGTGTATGTCGGGTTGTACTATAGCTCTCTCTATCTCTTACATGTCAAACAAGAGAAAAAAAATTGAACCTTATTTTCCAACAAAAACAACTTTGAACTGCAAGGAGATATAAGGATTTTATTAAAAGTTCAAAATCATACTACAAAGTAGAGAATAATCTCATTTGTTTTAAAATCATTACTATAGCAAAGTACATACCGCTACGGCTACCAATGTATATATATATATATATATATATATATATATATATAGGAGGCGCGGTGGCTGAGCGGTAAAGCGCTTGACTACCGAACCGAAGGTCCTGGGTTCGAATCCCGGTGAAGACTGGGATTTTAATTTTCGGGATCTTTCGGCGCCTCTGAGTCCACCCAGCTCTAAATGGGTACCTGACATTAGTTGGGGAAACGTAAAGGCGGTTGGTCGTTGTGCTGGCCACATGACACCCTTGTAAACCGTAGGCCACAGAAACAGATGACCTTTACATCATCTGCCCTATAGACCACAAGTTCTGAAAGGGGGAACTTTACTTTTATATATATTAATTAAAGAATACAAGGCTTAATATATAATTACTGTAAATATCAGTATATGCACAAAGAAATAGCTAGTAAAGGATGTTTGCAAACGTTTTCTTGGAATGCCATATTGGGAATCTTATACAAGAATATGCCTATTTCAAATACAAGGTATGAGAATATGTATAAATGGTGATAGTAGATGAAAAATACAAACGAAGTTACATAGACAGTTTGTGTGGAAACAAACTCAAAATCGAAAAAGACAGGTTTCAATATTTTCAGAAATAATATCAGAATGAAATTCTATCAAAGGCAAACGATATATAAGAATGGAGAAAGAATGTTGACAGATCTTGTGTGGTGCCCCAAAGGATAGGTGAAGTTAGATGTGAACTTGATGTCATATAATGATTATCTAAATGATCTAAAATTTTGTAAAGGGTCCATCTCTTATTCAAAGCCTCAGAATATATAATTTCCTTATTTAAAAAAATCATTATTTTTTATTAGTTAGGTGTTCATGGATATAGAGATAGGCTGCAGGTCACGCGATAATATGAAAAACTACGTATTAATTGTTGTTTTAAATTATGTTCCACTTTTACGCATACTAAATAGATTTTTTCTTTTTAAAAAAATATACATTTTTTTTTTTAAACATAGTAGTTAGCATGAATGAACTTATATAACTTAGCAATTAAATTGTAAAAAAATAAAATAAATTGTGTTGAAAAAATGGTAAATAATCATCCCCCTTACTAAATGGCCTCTCGTGTTTGTTAATATTATTGTGAATAGATCTAAAAATGGTGCATTTTTATGAAATAAACTGCTTTGCATAGTTGCTTTTAAAAATTCAATTTTTCGCTTTCAAAAAAGAAAAAAAAGTAGCCGTTGCATCAGAACTTTGAAAGGTCTAAAATATCATGATGATGGATTTTCAATATCTTTTCTAGTTAACGAGATCTAAACGGGACGAATGGACGGACGTACGGACAGACCACACCAAACTAGAATCGCTAGAATCTTTCTTTTTTTTAAAAGACCTACTCTTTCTTTCCTAACTGACGATACCAACGTTGATTCCACCAGAATGTGGTAAATAATTATGGAGAGAAAGAGTTAATGCAACTTATAGAGCGATTATTTTGCTCTTAATAACTAATGAATTTTAGATTTCTAAAGAAAATGGAACATTTTTACCCCACCTCATGTCCCCCACCCCTCTACAATCCAGAGAAAGAATACAATAAGCCTTGTTAAGGAATATATACATTAACTAGACTTCATTATATTCTAATGATAGGCCTTTAGATCTAGACTTAGACCTTAACATTAATTTATTGAAATCTTTTAATGAAAAGGGCCTACATTTTTTAAATACCCGAGAAGATGATAGTCTGTTCAAGATAAATACGTTCTAGTCCTCTAGCCAAAATCACGTTATTTAAAAAAAAAAGTATTTTTTTTGCACTTAGAAAAGTTATAATGTTCAAACTAGAGTGACCAACGAGCTAGTAACCCTTTTCCTTAACATATACATCAACTGTCAAATTTCTAGGAAAATCGTTACAGACGTTTATGAGAACCGCGTCCATACAGATTTTGTCCATTCGGAATGTGTGTGACCTGAATAGAGGTAGAGTAAAAAATAAAATAGCATTGCAATGCAAACTAGTTTAGACTGAAGTAGTTAAAGTAAGCTTAGACCGAAATAGTTCAAGTAAGTTTAGACCGAAGTAGTTCAAGTAAGTTTAGACCGAAGTAGTTCAAACAAGTTTAGACCGAAGTAGTTCAAGTAAGTTTAGACCGAAGTAGTTCAAGTAAGTTTAGACCGAAGTAGTTCAAACAAGTTTAGACCGAAGTAGTTCAAGTAAGTTTAGACCGAAGTAGTTCAAGTAAGTTTAGACCGAAGTAGTTCAAGTAAGTTTAGACCGAAGTAGTTCAAACAAGTTTAGACCGAAGTAGTTCAAGTAAGTTTAGACCGAAGTAGTTCAAACAAGTTTAGACCGAAGTAGTTCAAGTAAGTTTAGACTGAAGTAGTTCAAACTAGTTTAGACTGAGGTAGTTCAAGTAAGTTTAGACCGAAGTAGTTCAAGTAAGTTTAGACCGAAGTAGTTCAAACAAGTTTAGACCGAAGTAGTTCAAAATAGTTTAGACTGAAGTAGTTCAAGTAAGTTTAGACCGAAGTAGTTCAAGTAAGTTTAGACCGAAGTAGTTCAAACAAGTTTAGACTGAAGTAGTTCAAACAAGTTTAGACCGAAGTAGTTCAAGTAAGTTTAGACCGAAGTAGTTCAAGTAAGTTTAGACCGAAGTAGTTCAAGTAAGTTTAGACCGAAGTAGTTCAAGTAAGTTTAGACCGAAGTAGTTCAAGTAAGTTTAGACCGAAGTAGTTCAAGTAAGTTAAGACCGAAGTAGTTCAAACAAGCAGTAAGAGAATCCAAAATCAATGACAATAACCAAAAGCATCAGCCAGAAAATGGGAACAAGGTGACAAAGGAAAGGTGAACAAGAAAACCTTGCGGTGAATTCATTGCTCCGTTTAACAAAAAAACATATGAGGATGTCCCGAGACTCTCATTACCCTCGTCTCCAGTTAAAGACTTTCTACTTGCCATTTCATTGCAACCCAACGTTAAGTGCAGAGTAGTTGATCAATCTAATTCTCTGAAGGTTTCATTAACACCAAACCAAACTGAAGTGGGAACATCTCGTTCAATACAATGTCTTGGCTTTAGTTGAAACGTCACTGTCAAGTCTCCATTTCAAGTTAACGTCACCACCTACCGCCTCTTTTCTTACCAGCACTCTCCCTAGATATTTTTCAATCAGTGAAAGATGTACATTTCCATTTGATTGGTCTAAGAGCAAACCGTTTTTACAAACCTTATATCAACTCACTCTGTCTAGCAAAAAGTTTGTACACGTTATTTCTCCCACACCCAATCTAGGATCAAGCTGAAACTTTGCACAATTATTTCTTTTACCTGACAACATAAAAATCAATAAAAGAATTAAACAAGCAGTTAATAAACTATTGGTAATTTTTTTTGTTTGGTATCTCGATCAAGGGAAAGAAATTGTACCTGACTGTACAGGTGGTATAAGCTGAATGAAACCCCTTTATAGATCGCCGCTTTAAAGTAAGGTTGAAACAAACAATAGCTAACTATGCAATCTTCTATTTTCATAAGCACCTCACTAGCAGAGTGGTTAGTATGTCGGTCTGAGCTATGATTTCAAATCCAGGTCGTTTCAATATCCTTTAAAAAAAATTATTTCTCTCCCATCCCCCCTTTTCTCAACTGGTCCAGATAAGTGATAGGATCATAGAGTATTGACAAAAAAAAAAAAACATGAAATAGCGATAAACAAAAATAATTGGTCAAAATATTTCTAATAGCATAGATCTATTGTTGTTGGTCTAGATCTTTTACAAATTTAATTACATGACTGATCCAAACTAATTGATAATATTGAAACTGTGTGTGTGAGAAATCACGTGTACAAACATTTTACCAGACAGAGTGAGCTGATATAAGCTTTGTAACAAAAAAAAAAGTAGTGAAGATCATTAAGATAACCAAATGATTCGAATCAAAAGATCGGTGAAATAAAAAAAAAGTAGTGAAGATCATTAAGATAACCAAATGATTCGGATCAAACGATCGGTGAAATAAAAAAAAAAGTAGTGAAGATCATTAAGATAACCAAATGATTCGAATCAAAAGATCGGTGAAATAAAAAAAAAGTAGTGAAGATCATTAAGATAACCAAATGATTCGGATCAAACGATCGGTGAAATAAAAAAAAAGTAGTGAAGATCATTAAGATAACCAAATGATTCGAATCAAACGATCGGTGAAATAAAAAAAAAGTAGTGAAGATCATTAAGATAACCAAATGATTCGAATCAAAAGATCGGTGAAATAAAAAAAAAGTAGTGAAGATCATTAAGATAACCAAATGATTCGGATCAAACGATCGGTGAAATAAAAAAAAAGTAGTGAAGATCATTAAGATAACCAAATGATTCGGATCAAACGATCTGTGAAATAAAAAAAAAGTAGTGAAGATCATTAAGATAACCAAATGATTCGGATCAAACGATCGGTGAAATAAAAAAAAAGTAGTGAAGATCATTAAGATAACCAAATGATTCGGAACAAACGATCGGTGAAATAAAAAAAAAGTAGTGAAGATCATTAAGATAACCAAATGATTCGAATCAAACGATCGGTGAAATAAAAAAAAAGTAGTGAAGATCATTAAGATAACCAAATGATTCGGATCAAAAGATCGGTGAAATAAAAAAAAAGTAGTGAAGATCATTAAGATAACCAAATGATTCGGAACAAAAGATCGGTGAAATAAAAAAAAAAAAAGGTTACAAAGACAGTTTGTGTGAACTCAAAATCGGCCCCCGAAGTGGTCTACTCAGCCAGAAAAAAAGGCAGGTTTCAATATTTTCAGAAGAATATCGGTATTAAATTCTATCAGAAGTGGTCCACCCAGTCAGGTAAAAAGGCAGGTTTCAATATTTTCAGAAAGAATAGCATAATGAAATTCTATCAAAAGCAAATGACAGAGAAGAATGGATAAAGAAGGTTCACAGATCCTGTGTGGTGCCCCAACGGTTCAGCAGACCAAGGGATAGGTGAAAGTGAAGTTAGATGTGAACCTGGCCTAACTGATGTCTTATAATGAGTATCTTATTGATCTAATTCTTTTGTAAAGGGTCAATCTCATATTCAAAGCCTCAAGAAAAAAAAATTTCCGTAAAAAAAATAATACTTTAGTTTTGTGTGCTATGGACGTACGTGTGTTCTGCAGTTCACGCGATAATATGAAACACTGCTTATTAATTGTTGTTTTAAACTATGTCCAACTTATTTGCAAAGTAAATATATCTTTTTTCTTAAAAAAAAAACACTTGCTAAAAAGCCTCCAATGTTTGTTACTATTAATAGTGGATAGTTGTAAAAAGGGTGTATTTTTATGAAAAAACTTGCATTATTGATATAGAAAATCAGATTTCTCGCTTTCAGAAATGAAAAAAGTAGCCGTTGCAACAGAACTTGAATGATCTCAAATATCATGATGTCCGATTTTCAATTCTCTTCTAGTTTCTGAGATCTAAACGGGACGGACGGACAGACAGGCCACACAAAACTAATAGCGTCTTTCCCCCCCCCCCCGCTAAAAAAGGTAAATCGTAATACAAAATTAATTTTAAAATATTAATTCCTGCTTTATTTTCAAATAATATAGTATACTTGACTTTTGCATGGGGGTGGACATATGCAAAAAGGGATTTTCTTGATACACAATACAATAATAAGAAAAATACAATATAATTATTCCCCTGGGTTCCAGGGGTTTAATGGTAAACATCGTTTTTTTTCTAAATTAATTTACTTATTAATAAAATGAACTTTGAAATGTTTTATAACGTTGCTTTGTCACACAGCACGAGTTTATGTGCGAAATTTGAACTCAATAGGTTCATTTGTAATGGTCACAGGTAATTATTTCACATTTTTATTTTTGACTATGACGAAAGTGTAAGTTATTATAGAAACTGAAAAATGCATAAAATATGACAAGTCTAAAAAAACAAACAACAACAACCTATTAAATCCACATTATTAAATACTAAGCCAGCAAAATAAATAGTCAATAGCATATAAAATGCATATCACGATTAAGAAAAAATTGTTGAGAGTAAATTAAAAAGAATATTCAAAACCAGGTAAGACATCGATGTATCAAAATACAAACTAATAGCCCACAAAAGAGGACTTTTTAATAACAGCAGAAAACTAAGAAATATAGTGTGGAGTTGCAAAAGATTTAGTAGTGATGGCCCAAGCAGACTAAGTTGTTCTCCTCCCTATTTTACGAGATGAGGAGAAAACAGATGTTTAGAAAAAAAATTCATTTCAAAAGAAACTAACAGAAAAAAAAATCCTTGTCTGACAGCTTTGGTGGAGGTATCAGTCCATAGAGACTAACTCAAAAGCTAATAGTTGGGTATTGATTTTGTCCGACATAAAAATGTTTTTCTTGAGTACCGACATTTCTTAAAATCTTGGGTTAAAAAAAAACCGTTTAAAAGCTTTAAAAAAATAGTTTAGTTAATGTCAGGCATCAATACGAGATGTACGCTGACCTTAAATAAACACAACAAACTACATCTAATTGTAATAGTCTCGAGAGAAGTGTAAACAGGAAGTTTACTTACACACTGGCTTCTCGACGATTCAAAATTCTACACAGACTAGTAAACATGTAAAGGGAGTTAATTAGAAATGGAACGATGCTATATTTAGTTATGTTATTTCAGTGTCCATAAAATTGAAGCTTCATGTCAGATACTTTAGAAAATGTACTATTTCAATTAGGTCATTTGTGTGTTAAAGCTGTTCGAGATTTCTAGTGAAAGACTTAAAGTGTTCAATTTGATACAGAGGAACTCTGTGAGTTCTCCGCCTAAACAAATACTCTCAGGCTACTTTGGAGATTCAGTCATCAGATTATTCTGCGTATTCAAAATCAATTGCATTTTATGTATGCATGTATTTTAATGTAACATGCTATTAGTCAAAACAATTTTCTTACCTTTCTTTACCTTTTTGTATTATTTATATTTTGGGGCGCGATGGCTGAGCGTTTAAGTGATTGGCTTTCGTAATTGAAAAAAGATAAATCTAGAAATGTAAATTGTAGTATATATTTTTATCTATTTTCAAAACAAAAATTTGAGATGTATTGGTCCTTGTTGCTTCTATAGTGCAGTCTTCTGCCCAAAAGATCACAAGGTCTGAAACTCACTCTGTCTGTCTGGTACAAATCTAGAGCACATTATTTCTCCCACTTCCCATTCTCGGATCAAGTTAATTATTATTGGTCCTTGTTGATTACAACACATGAATTAATAAGCAAAATTAACCAATTAGTTAATTTAACAGTGGCAATCTATTAATTTTGTTTTCTATAGAAAAGAAAGAAAAATCTTATGGTTTTGATAGATACGGCAGCAATTTGGAGTTGCTTCCATTATAAAGGCTTTGTTTTTTTTTAAAACATTATTTTTATTTTGCTTGTCTAATATCAGCTTTCTCTCTTGTAAGACAAGCAAAGACAGGAACTGATTCTCAATATCAACTCTAAACATGGTATTTTCCACCCTGGGGAGCGTGAGACACGCCTTCAGATATTGCCCAGGGAATGATCGACCAGTAATTGAAAACGAACAATCTTCTCCCCAAATCTCAAAGTGTAGATAGCAATAAAAGGAAGTGACAAAATGAATGGCCAAAAACTATTAAACAAAACAATTTTTTTTTGGAAGCTTACTGTTAAGAGAAGACAAGGACCCATCACTGCATATATTTACTTAAGAATGTCTAACGCTTTCCAGCCCTCGCCAGTTTGAAACACTGGAGATATATTTATGTACGAGAATAAGAAATCTGGTGTGTTTGGCTAATAGCTTGTGTATTTGGGAGAATACTAGCCAAGCTTTAGTTTCTCGATCAGACCTTACGATCTATAGAGCAGATGATATAAAGATCATCTGTTTCTGTGGCGCACGGTTAATGAGGGTGTCATGTGGCCAGAACAAGAACCAACCGCCTTTACTTTACCCCGACTAATGTCAGGTACCCATTAGAGCTGGGTGGACTCAGAGGCGCCCAAAGATTCCGATATTAAAACATCTCAGTCTTCACAAGTATTCAAACCCGGGACGCCAGGTTCAGCAGCCAAGCGCTTTACGGCTCAGCCACGCCTCCAGCCAAGCTTTAACATAGTGTGATATTGTCTCAAAAAATCTTAGTCTGAAATATCTTGCAAACATTGTACAACAAACAGTTAGGGATGCTAAGAGGCGAAGAGGAGGCGGACTTAACTGGCTGCCTGTTTCGTATCCTCCCCTCTCCCCAGCCAACCAGTCCAAAATAAAAATGTAGACCACACATTTTAACCGACTAGGTCAACTGTAAATTGTTCTTATCATTGCAAAGTAAACGTGGAGAAAACGCGACGTCTTCGTGTAGCCCGTACAAACCCCAAAAACATGCTCATTTGAGATCCTTTGGTACTTGTATCTAACATGAACACATCATCCAAAGTGTTTCTTTGGTCATGTTTTTTTTTATCATCTATAAAATACGAATATCCCTACTCTGTTGGAATGAACGAATATCCCTACTCTGTGGGAATGAATAAATATCCCTACTCTGTGG
>JAZGLO010001734.1:0-32839 GCA_036873155.1 Biomphalaria sudanica | reverse complement strand
CTCAATCAGACACAGTAGAAATAAATACCTTTCACTGTTAATATTAATAGCAGGAGATGTAGAGTCAAATCCAGGGCCTAGATCTAAAGATAGATGCAACATCTGCAAAAAAGTATGCACCATGAAACAGAAAGCCATTCAATGTGACACCTGCGATGAATGGTACCATGCATCATGTCTCCATATGAATACACCTGTGTATTATGCCTTAGGCAACAAAGATGCATCATGGCACTGTGTACCATGTGGGTTACCTCAGTTTACATCAGGACTGTTTGATTCCTTTGATGCGGACACTTCTAACCCATTCAACATCCTAAACACCATCCCAAAACCAACTCACCAACCACTAGCCAGATCCACTCCTGTTAAACCTAAATCTACTAAAATTAATACAACAGCCTCACTAAACAAACCTACTAAAGAAGTAATACCAAAATACCTTAAAACCTTAGTAATAAATTTTCAAAGCATTAGGAACAAAACAGCAGACTTAGAAATTTTATTAGAATGGGAGAAACCAGACATAATTGCAGGAACAGAAACTTGGCTACATCCTGAAATTTATAATGCAGAAATTTTCAATAGTAATTATGAAATTTTTAGAAAAGATAGGGCTGATAATCATGGAGGAGTTCTTTTAGCAATAAAAAACACTCTTATAGCAGAAGAAATTACCTTACCTAACTCAAAAAACATAGAATCTACATTTTGTAAAATTAATACCACCTCAACATCCCTTATAATAGGCAGCATTTACAGACCACCAAATTCTAGTTTAGAATACATGCAGGAACTATGTAATCAGATTACTACACTTAAAGAGACAAATAAAAATGCAGTTTTTTGGATTATGGGTGACTTCAACCTACCTGATATAAATTGGAAAACACTAACCATAGATAAACACCAAAACCTTAAGGACATAAATGAGCTTTTCATAGAAACTTTACACAACCTAAGTTTAGATCAAATCATTAAAAAGCCAACTAGATTAAACAACACATTAGATCTCTTCTTAACCAACAGACCTGGATTAGTAGTTGATTATGATATTATCCCTGGTCTATCAGACCATGAGATCATAAAAATACACAGTCAGATAAAAGCAGTAGCCAATACAAAAACCAAAAGAAAAATCTTACTCTGGAATAAATGTAACCTAACACAACTACACCAAGCTGCATTAAACTTTCAACAAACATTCTTATTAGAAAAAGACATTAACCAACCAGTCGATGACCTCTGGAATTTCATTAAAAACCATCTTAAAAGCATTATAGAAAATCATATACCAACTAAATACACATCAAACAAAATAAATAAATGCTGGTTTAATAATAGACTAAAGAAGCTTTGTAAACAGAAGGAAAACCTATATAGAAAATTTAAAGCAACCAAGGCAGAAAGAGTTTACAAAAAGTATATAAAAATTAAACACCTAACCCAAAAAGTAAGCAGACAGCTGCAGAGTGAATACATAAACAATGTAATATCTAAAGATAACAACAAAAACCTATGGTCATACATTAAGTCTAAGAAAATGGAAACAACAGGCATAGCGCCATTAAAAGATGAACATAACATAATACATAATGATAATGAAACTAAAGCAAACATCCTAAACAAATACTTTGCATCAGCATTCTCAGCCCCAGGAGACAAAGACATATTTCTTAATTTGAACCAAGTAGACAACATAGAAGATTTAGTAGTACAAGAAAATGGAATTAAAAAACTATTAACCAAACCAAATAAAGCGTCTGGACCTGATGGTATTCCAGCTAGATTACTCAAAGAACTAAGCAATGAGCTAGCCCCAGTGTTCAAAATACTCTTTCAAGCATCGCTTAACCAGGGCAGAGTACCAAAGGACTGGAAAGAAGCTAATGTCACCCCCCTATTTAAAAAAGGAGAAAAATCTGATCCAGGAAACTACAGACCAGTATCACTTACCAGCATCACATGTAAAATACTAGAACACATAATATGTAGCAATATCATAAACCACTTAGACAAACATAATGTCCTCACCCCATACCAACATGGCTTTAGGAAATATAGATCATGTGAAACACAACTAATAGGACTAATTGATGATTTTTCAAAAGGTTTAGATAATAGTGAACAAATAGATGCTATCTTACTAGATTTTTCCAAGGCTTTTGACAAAGTTCACCACCATAGTTTGCTTAAAAAATTAAAATATTTCGGCATTAACGGTCCACTGCATCAGTGGATTAAAGATTTTCTGATAGGGAGAGAACAAACTGTAATAATAAATGGCTCTAAATTAACACCAATAACAGTAAACTCAGGTGTACCTCAAGGAACAGTCTTGGGTCCACTACTATTTTTAATTTACATAAATGATTTACCAAATTGCATTAGTTCAGGAACAAAAGTAAGATTATTTGCAGACGATTGCATAATATATAGAACAATAAAAACAAAACAAGACACAGATATTTTACAAAGAGAATTAGATGAATTACAGAAATGGGAATCAAATTGGAGCATGTCTTTCCACCCAGAAAAATGTCAGTTGTTAAGAGTAACAAAAAAACTAAAACAAATTAATTCCACTTATCTTATTCATGGCAAACCAGTAACACAGACTAAAAACTCAAAATACCTAGGTGTTATAATAAATGAAAAACTGTCATGGAATCCACATATTGATGAAACTATAAAAAAATCCAACAAAGCATTAGGGTTTATTAAAAGAAATTTCTATAAATCAAATAAGAACATAAAACTAAAATGTTACTTAACCTTGGTTAGGCCAATAATAGAATATGCATCCACCGTGTGGGACCCCTCAACTCAAGAAAACATTAAGAAACTGGAACAAACACAAAATAGAGCAGTGAGATTCATAACAAACGAATATTCACATTTGACTAGGGTAACACCATTAGTAAAATCACTAAATTTAGAAAGCCTTCAGGACAGAAGACTCAAAAGTAAAGTAGCAATTATACATAAAACACTGAACCATAATCTTCAAATACAAAAACAAAATTTAATAAAATACTCTGAAAGACACAAAAATAAAGGCACATTCCTCGTCCCATATGCTAGGACAAATTTGTACAAATACTCCTTCTTCCCTAGTGCTATTAGAGCATGGAATGGGTTGCCTGAGCTAGCCAGAAAAACCAGTGACTTGGCAGAATTTAAGTCATTGGTTAATATGCATGACTAAATGCATGACGCGTAGGACGTAATCATCTTCTTTTTTGAAGTAATGTCTGTATTATATAAGAAGAAGAAGAAGAAGTTTAAAATTTATAACCAACATAAATTTTGGTTGTTATAACCATTTTAAGTGTCAACAGAATATTTTGTCGAAAAAAACTCAACTCAAACTTGTCATTCCACATTTACCAAAAATGAAATTTTCAAAAAAATTCTTATCTCAGGGTTAAAATAGAATAAACACATAACACATAATCATGCATTTCTGTTCAAAATTTCATTTAAATATCTCAATTGGTTAAAGAGTTATAACCAACATAAATTTTGGTCATTTTTTAAAATTGTCATTCCACGTTAACAAAGAAAAAACATTTTCTTAAAATTCTTTCTCAGGGTTATAATAGAATAAACAAATAACACATAATCATGCATTTCTGTTAAAAATTTTGTTTGCATATCTCTATTGGTTAAAAAGTTATAACCATTTAAGTGTCAACATTTGTTGTTTTTTTTTTTGTTGTTTTCGAAATGTTGACCCACATTTAAGAAATTTTAAAAAAAGTTTTAACTTCTATCTCAGAGTCATAAAGAAGAAATAAATAACACATAATCATGCATTTCTGTTGAAAATTTCATTCAATTATCTCTATTGGTTTAAAAGTTATGACCATTTATGTGTGAATATGTATTCTGTTTCTGTCGTTTTTCGACACCTATCCTTACATCAAGGTCTTAACACAAAAAAAGTGTTAATAGATATTCCAGATTTAAAATTGTCATAATTATCAGAACATAATTGCATTTCTATGGAAAATTTCATTACATTATCTTTAAGCATTAAAAAGTTATAGCAGTTTAAATGTATAAGCTCCTCCTTTCGGTCACAGTTTTTTGTGTATTTAATAGGCTAATTTTCCGACACTAAAATGGTCATAACTTATGTTCTAATTAACCTAGAAGCATAAATGAGGTATCACTGAACTCCATTCAAAAAGATCTATCTAGCTATACTAGTTTCATTTAGATTCATTAAAGTTGAATTTTTTATCAAAGTACCTAATTTAAATGTAGATTTTTTTTTTTAATTCTCTTTTCGCTACCGCCTATACAAATTGGTCAGATGAATTTTTCTTTTATTATTTTTATTAATATATTTAGCCATAGAGGGAAACAGTTTCGTTGAATTTGTAGTGTATGGTTAACCCACAACCGGAAGGCCCTAAAAATAAAAACAAAGAACCCAAAAATTCATCCCTATTAAAGGACAGAACTTTTTAACATATCGGGTAAACCTGTTTACACAGTATTTTACATTTGATATCAATATTTCAGCTAAACTGGTAAATCCATTTTCATACTCTACTTTCATTTAAGTGGCAAAGTATTTAAAAAAATTGATATTATATCTTCTTATCTTATATAATACAGACGTTACTTCAAAAAAGAAGATGATTACGTCCTACGCGTCATGCATTTAGTCATCCATATTAACCAATGACTTAAATTCTGCCAAGTCACTGGTTTTTCTGGCTAGCTCAGGCAACCCATTCCATGCTCTAATAGCACTAGGGAAGAAGGAGTATTTGTACAAATTTGTCCTAGCATATGGGACGAGGAATGTGCCTTTATCTTTGTGTCTTTCAGAGTATTTTATTAAATTTTGTATTTGAAGATTATGGTTCAGTGTTTTATGTATAATTGCTACTTTACTTTTGAGTCTTCTGTCCTGAAGGCTTTCTAAATTTAGTGATTTTACTAATGGTGTTACTCTAGTCAAATGTGAATATTCGTTTGTTATGAATCTCACTGCTCTATTTTGTGTTTGTTCCAGTTTCTTAATGTTTTCTTGAGTTGAGGGGTCCCAAACGGTGGATGCATATTCTATTATTGGCCTAACCAAGGTTAAATAACATTTTAGTTTTATGTTCTTATTTGATTTATAGAAATTTCTTTTAATAAACCCTAATGCTTTGTTGGATTTTTTTATAGTTTCATCAATATGTGGATTCCATGACAGTTTTTCATTTATTATAACACCTAGGTATTTTGCGTTTTTAGTCTATGTTACTGGTTTGCCATGAATAAGATAAGTGGAATTAATTTGTTTTAGTTTTTTTGTTACTCTTAACAACTGACATTTTTCTGGGTGAAAGGCATGCTCCAATTTGATTCCCATTTCTGTAATTCATCTAATTCTCTTTGTAAAAAAATTACAAATTATTATATATGGGAACATTCACTATGTTTGAAACAGATCTAAATCTAGTCCACTAGATCAGTAATACCCAAGCTAAGGCCTGCAGGCCGCGGGTTTTATCCGCATAGTATTTCTACATTATATATATGCTAGACTAAACTAAATCTTGATCTAGTATTAGAGTGTATAATGTATATTGAATGCAATTGAATGAGAATTGACTGTTTTGGTTTCTACATTTTCCAACAGAGAGTATTTAGAAAGCAATTACGTTGGTCTAAAGAAACAGAACCCTAAATTTCCTTTCCTTGTTAGAGAAGCGCTGAATGTTCAACCTAAAGTCTATGCTCGTTATGGTAAGCATCATTTTGTTATCATTCTAAATAGTTTAATTAATGAAATGTATCTTTTTTTTTTCTTTTTACAAATTGCAAATTTATATAAAACTTAACTATGACAAAACATTATTTAATCAAATCGATTTTCCATTTCAAACTGAAATTATATACAGCATCTCAGTATCCATGTTGTTATGGCATTTAGGTTCTAAGACTTGTTGTTCCTTTAGAAATGAAGATTATTACATGCTAGCCAAACCTCGTGAAGGATGGCAACGGTTCATAACTTGGATCATCAAAATGACATACACCATGTCACGTACACAGTATCTATATTTAGCTCCTCAGCAGAAATTGAGCCACCTCGGGAAATTTTCTTTCACGCAACAGGATCATGTTCAGAATAAATGTGATTGGTTTTGAAATATTAATTATTGTACATTGAGCTGCGTTTATTGGTTGGCATTGCAATGAGGGGTGTTAGACACCTGACAACGCTATACCCGGGGAAAGGTTCTAGATTTTTAGTCAGTCTTGTATGGGATGTGTTAGAGAGAACATGTACTAGAGTTTAGTATTAGAACTCAATTATATTATTGTGTAGATCAGTTATTTTATTCAAGTACATTTAACCATTGTAATTATTTGTGAATAGCTTTTTCAAGTTCTAAATTAAAGTAATTGTTTTAGACGAAGAGAAGTTTCTTCATTGAATATAGTAATATACTTAGATCGACTTAACGATTGGCATGGCAACTTCTAGATGATCCTCTTATCAACTGGCAACATTCTGAATGATCGTATTATCAACTAGATCTAACTACTTCTATACGATCATCTTATTAAAAGACGATTTCAAGATCCTCGGCAACCACGATCATTGATAGTGCAATATAGCTCAAGCATAATCGTAACATCTGGCACCATCTTAGATTGCGACATTAGCACTATTGATTGATTTGTGACACACCACAACCAAGCAGTATCTCAACCCCTAGACATTCAAATCGTACCTACAGGTCATACGATTTTGTTCACATTTAATTTGATGTTTTTTATCGTCCACAGAGTTAGGTAAAGAATCCAGTCTTCCTTTGACCAACATGACCAAGGAGCAAGTTTCTAGAGCTGTAGAAAGTCTGATAGCCAGCTTTAAATCTCAGCACTGATTGTTAGATTGTTGATTTACGTAGAACACAATAAATGAAAGTAAATGTACATCTTGATTGTGGAAGAGTATGATTTTGTCCAATACTGGGAATATTTTTTTTTCATATAATAAATTAATAATTGATTGATTTTGTTATTTATTTTTTTTTATTTTACATTGAATAGTCATCTGAGACTAAAATTAAGAAAACTCTTGTTAACAGATATCAAAAGCAGCAAATTGTTTTCCTTAGTTTCATTATGACAAAGTAGAAAAACATAATGTACAAATCTTTGGACAATTTTTATTCTCTTTCGCTGAGTAATTTCAAACAACAGAATGTACTTTTACAATGACAAATGCGGAAAAAGAAATTAAATGAAAAATGTTTTTATTTACAAACAGAAAACAAAATGCAGTTCAATATTTCTTTTTTCTATATATGTCTGGCCTCCAATTGATAGGATGTGTCTCTTCAGTCTGAAACAAAAGTTAAAAAACATGTCTAAATATAGGTAGACGTACACAAAGTGCACTTTGAAAAAAATTATAAACTTGATTAGGTTTAGAAATAGCTTTGAAATATTGTACCGGTACCATTACATCCAGCACATCTATCTACAATGTAATTTTCTGACCTTATTAAATAGTTTTACCTTATGGTTCAACTTTTACGACAATGATTGATAAAATGGGTTCACTAAAACTTACAGCTGTCTCATCCTCCTTGTAAATCTTAATGGTTTTGTCAGCCTCGCCAGTTATGAGCCTTGAACCGCTGTGGTCAAAACATAAAGAAAATATCCCAGCCTCAGAGTGGATGGAGCCTGGTTGAGCAAGTGCCTGGACACGCTGGAAGTTGTAGCCAGTCTTCCAATCCCAAAAATGCATGCTTCCATTGTCAGCTGTTAGATTAACAAAAAGTATACTAACTAGTACATGTCATTATGTTATTTCATTACAAAACAAAGTGTGTGTATATTTATCTTTCAATATTTGAAATAGGAGTAAAAAATTATTTTGTCATTGGTTAAAGGTTATATTATTCAACACATATTGTATCTAAATTTTTAAAATCCTGGATTAAAAGAATGAAAAATTTTAGAAAGTGATCATGAAATATAACAACTACGGCTATCTACCTGCAGAAACCAGGACACCATCAGAGTTGCAAGCCAGACTATTCACAATAGCATTATGGCCTGATAAATTTTGGAGAAATGTACCGTCAGGAAACTTCCATTGTTTGATGTTGTCAGGTGATCCAGAGGCAAAGGAATATCTGTAACAAAATTATTGCATAAATTTAAAACTAAATGGGATCAAATTTAAAAAGCTTTTTATTATTATTATTATTATTATTAATGTTTTTCCCATAATCTTAAAAGCATGCCACCACATATAAGTTCAGTGTCAAAATAAAGTCATGCAAAGATAAAGATTATATATATAGTTATAACTGGTGGGGACAAAAAAAAAGGGTAATTGGTGTGTGTGATGAGCTGACACAGATAACAGGCCTGACGTTGTGGTGACACTTCTGGAAAAATATGTGACGTGAACTCTACTCATTCACGTCAGATATGGTCATGGAAATGAGTAAGGTTGTATCATTTTTTAGAAGGCCTTTGCAAACTCTATATAAGGAGTGAAGGTGTTGGAATCAAGTCAGTTCACGATCAAAGAAATCATGATTTAATATCCAGCCTGGTACAGCAGCAGTCCAGTGTCAAGACAGTCCAGAACAGTAGAATCTAGTACCTGTCCAGAATGAGATGGACCAGTGGAGTGTGTTACAACAAAAAGAAAGAGTTTATAAGGTACGGTCAAGCATTTGTAGTCAGTGTTACATGTTGCCAATTGTAGTTTTAGCTGCAGATTTATTACACTTTAAAGAATATCTTGAGTCTGCTTTCAATCAAGAGTATATTTCTAGGTTGAAGGTACTGCAGTGGTCAGTAAATATACATTCATTCTTTCTTACAGCCTATTACCCCTACTTAGATAAGAGCTATCAAAAATATACTTCATTGAACAAATACTAACTGTACAGGATGCAATGCTAAAGCTCTGACACTCTTCTTATGATTAGTCAATGTAACTCTTGTCCTGCCCATAGCCAGGTCCCATAGCCTCACAGTACAGTCATGACTGCCAGAGATCACCTGCATGTATAAAAGCATTACTTTAAAATCTGAAAATGTACATATACTTTTTTAATTGATACCAAACACAATAACTTAACCCACCAAATTCAAGTAACTATGACTTCCAATTCAGCTTAGTAGGTTATATCCAGAACTGTGGCATTTTATTATAGAAAATGAATATTCTGATAGTTAATGATATAGTTGCTTTCTGTTTTACCTGTGGGTCTGCAGACTGACATTTCACTTCAGCTACTGTGTTACTATGACCTGTCATTGTATGAACACAAGCTTTAGTCCTAATATCCCAGATCTGGTCACAGAAAAAAAAAAGGTACTTATTAGCTTAAAAAAATATTTTTTTAAACTATCAATTAGTGTACCTCACTATCTGTATAAACTTAAACCATATTAAAACTGAAAACAACAGAGTATGAAATTGAAACCTGACACAATGGATTAAAAAACAACTTAAAATTGCAATATTTGCTGCTGAGATGATTAGAAGTTTTAAAATAAAAAGGTACCAGGTACTTGTGAAATGTAGTTGCTTTGATAAAGAACATGATTTAAAGTTCTAAAAATAAGATTTTCCTAATGTAGTTAAAAACAGGTATTATAAACTCTAGGCTTAAAGCCCAATCAAAGTAAAGATCTTAAGTTAACCAAATGAGACTTTTTTTTTCTTACTTTACTTAACACTTGAGACATAACCTTACCCTGACAGTTGCATCTCTACCACATGTGACTAAGACATCAATAGTAGGATGAAGATCTAATGCATAGCAAGCACTGAGATGACCATGGTAATGCCTGATGGCCTGGGAGAGAAACAAAATTTGGTATTTAAAATAATATTTGTTATCAAATTAAATAGTAGGTAATCACTACATTAACCAAATGTTTAAGTAATGCAGTCTGTAACAAAACATAAAACAGATTAAGGATTCATACTTTCTGTAACAAATGCAGACTTCTTAACCTTCATAAAGAATGAATAATGTTACAACCTAGTAAGGTATTGTATGGTATCATATCATGATGGCATTCTTACCAAATATTAATAACAACCTAATAGAGAAAAACGTTCCTAAGAAAGTTAAAATGATTTTAATTATAAACACCATTCAGTAAATAAATTTTCATCCCAGAGAAGAAACAAAGACGCAGATCAAGACACACAATCTCTATAATTCCCTAATTCCCTTAGCATTTAAACCATGTACTTAAAATGTAATGTTGAAGTGAAACTGTAGTAAGTGTTGTATAAATGTACTTATAGTATATTTCATTTGCTTTCATTATAATGTTTTGTTATCCGTAGTGCATAATTGTTAGGGAGGTGCAGAGGTTGAGACGTAAAGTGCTTGGATTTTGTACCAGAAGTCCCGGGGGTTGATTCCTGGTGAAGACTTGGATTTTAATTTTGTGATCTTTGGGCACCTCTGGGTTAACCCAGCTCTAATGGGTATGGGTACCTAACACTAGTTGGGGAAAAGTAAAGGTAGTTGGACATTGTGCTGGCCACATGACACCATTGTTAACAATAGAAACAGATGGCCTTTAATTCCTCTGCCATGAAGGTCTGAAAGGGGAACTTTTTTTTTTACAATTGTTAGACCAATTTCCTCAAGAAAACCAAAAATATACAATTACTATTATCTTTCATTTTTTTAAAATTCATTTTAAAATATTAATATAATAAGCCCTCCAGAACAGCTAACTTACAAATAATTCCTTGTTCCCATTTATCTTTCAACTAGTAAACCAAGTGTTATTCTGAGAAGAATAACAAGCCAATCCAACTTTTCTTACCTTGTTTTGTTCCAAATCCCAACACTTCACCATTTTATCTTCTCCACAAGAAAACAAATATGGCTGCCTGGCACTCACAGCTAGACCTCTGACTGTACTTACATGACCAGTGAGAGTTAATTTTAAAGTTCCTGTAGCCAGATCCCAAATCTGTGGTGCATACACAAAGGTATTTATGACATGGATTGCCAACATAAAGAATGCAATAATTAATTGAAAGTGTGCAACTTTTTCACCAAATACATGCAAGATAAATCTTATACTTCACTTTTTAAGTTTCGCAATCATTAACAAGCATTGGGATTGTCATCTCTAATTAACTTTATACCTTTACAGCTTAATTGTTCAGCTAGAAGCAATGTGCAAAACAAACAAAAAAAAAAAGGATTTAATTATAAAGTAGTGCTAATTAACAATCTATAAAAATGTCAGTTAAATGAAAATTAAAAAAAAAAACTATTAACACTTGACAGAGAGAAGATTCATTCACTGATCTTTACCTTTATAACTCTGTCAGCAGCACCAGAACAGAACCATTCATTGCCAGGCTCTACAGCCAGACATCTGACCCAGCCAGTGTGACCACTGATAACCTAGGGGGAAAAAAAAACAATTTTTTTTCTGATTTGATAAAATAAATTTTTTATCTGCCACATCTCATGGATTAATATAGATATATATTATATATATAAGCATGTAGAAACTTTGTAGAATTTTATTTTATAGATTAATAGGAATTTCACCAGTTTAAGTATCTGACTATGGGTACAAAGACAATGCCCAGTAAGCAAGATTTTAATGTTGGAAAAGGTTGTTGGTTTTTTTTTTGGGAGGGGGGGGGGAGGAGAAGAAGAAGAAGGAGAGAATGCAAATGAAGTGAGTTTTGAATGTTAAATAATGATAGAAATGCTATATATCTAGTGAGAGGCTAAAGCTTGGAGTTCATAATGCTTGAGATGACTTGAAATACAGAAGCAAGGGAGCAATAAATTTAAAAACCAAACTGGATAAAATGCAGTGAAAGCTAATGATTTCCCCAACATGACAATGCATAAAAAAACCATCTTATAAAAGCCACCATGTCTTTAATATTGATTTACTAAGCTATTTCGCTTGTTATACATTTTCATTATGAATCAGTAAAATATTTAACAAGCATGTGTATTGTAATATATTTACTCTCATTTATATCATTTTCAGCACTCATTAAGGCTTCATGATCAAAAGGTAGTTATTTTATATAATCCAGAATTAAAAAAATATATATACAAATCTCTTTCATGGCCTTGCAAGTGTTTTACAGCTCAATAACCTTTTTTCCTTAACCCCTTTTTTTTGTACAGATAATGTAAAAATGTAGACCACTTGATGTAAATCTAAGAATTTAAAATTTTTAATGTAGGATGAAATGGTATCTAATAAAACATACCCTGTAAAGTTTCCAAGGAGGATGCCAATTAGGTTTAGGCATAGTGGGAGCTTTCTTGGGAACTAGCATCTGCTGTTGTCCTATATTTACAGCAACCAATGCCTAAACAAAATGAAGTTAATGTGAGCAAGGATAGAACAAATAAAATATTTTTTAAAATACATACTTATATTATTTACTTTAATTCAAACAATGGTAGTTAAGTTTAATAAGTTCTACCTGTGTTCAATTTGTGTCAAACAACATGACAGCACTTAAGAATAATTAAAACTATGCTTTTTTAGCTATATTGAAATAACTAATTTAGAAAATGCTATTATTTTCAATAATTTTGCTGGAAGATATTTTGATAATGCTTGTTTTTATCAAAACTTCAAGCTTCTATTTGAAACAGCAGCAAGAAATGAGCATGCCAGTTTGGCTGTGAATGTTAAACTGTATAACTCTTGTTGAATAAAGTCATAAGAGATCTAGTATTAGTAAATTCACTGACAAACTTACATTTAAATACCAACTAGTGAAGATGACATAAATTTATTTTGACAACTATGTAAATATATCAAAATTTATTTTCTGTATCTTTTTAAAATAGTATAAATATAATTAAAGCAAATATAGTATAATGCAAAGTTATTTGAGAGAATCAAATATTTATATTATATTTTCTTGTTTGTTTGACCCAACACAACAGGAGATATTTATAAGCGTATGCAGATCTAAATTTAAAAAAAAATGAGTATATACCAAAGAAAGTTTTATACAGCCTAATGTGACTGAAAGGTCACATTTTGAAACAATTAGATACTTTAGCTACAAGAAAAAAATATATACATGAAAGCACTTACCCGGCTACTTGGGTCTGATCTTTCTAAATCATATGCATTTCTGAAAAAAATGTATTGCATTAATAGAAAAAAAAGAGTCTACAAAATGAATAAGCAACCTCCTCATGTCTAGATAACTATCCCACATACAGCACATGCTTTTTGACCCTTATAACTGGAGGGTTCAATTAATTACAAATAAATTTGTCGAAACAATCTACTGCATACTGTTATGTATTTAGCTAGAGTAGCCACACACCATAATTGACAGATTTATAACGGGACATTTAGTGATGTCAGGGATAGAGGTTTTTTTTTATTTATGTTAATTTGATTCAGCTAATATTAGGAAATCTGGACGATAACATTGATTATATTGATTCCCGGTTCGGAAGCCAAGTGCTTTACCACCCAGCCCTCGCAGCTTCGAAACATAATGTGGATGGGTAGAACTTATTCATAATTTTCTAAATATCAACATGAACAACCCTCTTTCACTTTTTCATTATATACTATAGAATTTTAGCTATGATAGAAAAGAAATGTTTTAATAAGATTTCTTTCTGTAAGAAGCAGGTCTCATTAATCATTAGTCGAAGTAAACATTGAACTATATTGGGATATAAAAGATCTTTTATTATTCAATCCTGAGTAATAGGAAATATTAAAGTGTTCTTTGAAAAAAAAAACTCTCTGGTAGAAAGTCTGCTAAACTATAAAGTAATGTAATGCTATAGACTAGTTTGCAAATGCCAAAATGACAAACCTCATATGATCACTATCACCTGAAATGAAAATAAAAACATTTTTCTTAAAATAATGTATAACATTCATTTTTTAAATTTTCTTTAATTATCAAAATCTTCTAGGCAAGGCAAAGTGTTAGATATCTTATAGATCAATTAAGCTTAAAAAAAAAAATTAAAAAATTTCATTACATCTAATTCATTTTGCTGTACATCCAGGCTGCAAAATGAAGCTAAATAAAATAGGTATTTCTAAAAAAAAAATCTATTTGTGTTACCTTGTACAGTTCCATTATGGGCTTCTCCTACACCTATAAAAAAAAAAAAAAAAAAAAAAAAGTAACTCTTCTACAAAAGGAGTGGTAGTTAAAAAGAACATAAAAATATTTACTATACTAATAAAAAAAGCTGAGTTTAAAAATAAAAGAAAACACATCATAATCCTATTTCAGGAAATTTAGTTTTAATGAATAACTACTAACATCAATGCTTTAAATTTGAAGGACTCAAATATACATGAATAGCCATTAAAAAAATTTTTGCAAAAAAAAGTATAGTTTTGAAATTAGATTTTTTAGACAGAATTTAAATTTTTAACAAATAATTATTTAAGTGCATAAAAAATATTTGGTAAATGAAAGAAAAAATGTATTATAAATAAATCAGTCAATACTAAATTGTTATAAGTAAGTCAGTACTACATTGTTATAAATAGCATAAGTCAGGTCTAAATTATTTAAGTAAGGAATGTATCTGGGGAAGACATAAAAATGTTTCTTCTATATTAATATGAAACATGGTTCTATGGATAGCCCACTCACCACCAACTTGTTGCATTTGTTTGGATCTTACTTCTCTTTTGGCAGCTTCCTTCACTGGACCAAATTCATCCTGAACCTTTATCTGATGTTTAAGTTTCTCACTGATGCATAAAGAATAAAAAAAATGGTATAGAATTAGATAGCACAATAATTTATCTTCATCTATCTTAACATTTTAAGCATACAGTCTTTAATTATTTGCTTGTTGACCTGGAACAGATAAATGAATTAACTGGAATTATAGGTTCTCTACAGATTTTAGTCTTTATAAGCCTAAATACACAAACTCTTATTCATAACCTCTTCCCATTCCAATGTTTACCAAAACTGTACATGTATTAGCTTTTACTTAAATGTTATGTCATTTAAAAATTTTAATTGGATGCTAAATATTGAAGAAACACCCTACAGGTAGAATGATGATAAAGAATTGACTGTACAGTATTAGTGATGAAAAAAAGGCCAAGAAGTGCATTACTGCTATTTTCAAGTTTGGATCTTAAAAGTATCCGGTTTCAAATTCATTACAAATGTTTAGTTAGTATCTCTATTTCAAACTTGCAGTCACTCTTTCATCGCATTTACCTTTCATCAAATTTCATTGGAGCATTACCCTGGTCAGATAAAAACATGTCATGAGTTCTCTTCAGTGATCTGAACACCAGGGTATGCACTGAATGTTTCTGAACATCCTGTGAATGAAAAAGAAAAATTATAAGAGGTGCTATTGCATTTTTTCTTTTATTTATTATATAGATAATTTAATCATGCTATTGTGCTTACAATAAAAGGATTTGATTTTATAAAAAAAAAAAAAAGTTATTGTTTATAATATATAAAAATACCAAAATAATAGTAAATTGCATTTTAATCTGGTACAAAGAAGATGACTACATGAATGCGTGTTAGTAGGACAATCTAGTCCGGCATGTTATTCAATGACTTATATTATATTTAGTCAAGACTTTTGTTTTACTGACTGACTCAGGCAACCCATTACACGATTACACGCTCTAATACTCACAATTAAACAGCACCAGAAAAGAAGGAGCATTTTTACAAATTTGTCCTAGCATATGGAACAAGGAATGTGTCTTGAATGTGTCTTTATTTATCTTTGTGTCTTTCTGGGTATTTTATCTTAAGGCCCAATTCCAATGGTAAACAAAATGTATAGATTGTATATAGAGAGATCTAGATCTAGATCTAATATTATTTAGGGAGGTGAAATTCCGGAACTTCCGGTGTCCAAAAAAATGACGCAAAAATTTGAGACAAGAGTTTTCCTTACTGCTACATAGGTCTTTGTTTGAAATCGATTATGCTCACTATATATAAAGATATCATTGCTAAAAAGAGCAAATTCAATTACTTTTGATGATGGAGAACATTTTTGTCTTTAACAATTTTTTGAAAAAAAAAAAATTATTGAAATAATATGATTGAAAGTATATACATTTTTATTTTTGCTGATACTCATCACAGAAAAGTCGTACCATGTTGATTTTTTCCTGCTAATAGTACATGTGTCTGGCTATATTCCTATATTCCTACCAAATTTCAGATCAATCTATTGTCAACATCGAACAAACTTGAAAAAAAAAAAAATAACATTGACCTCAATTTTTTTTTTATAGAAGATATTGTTTGTCACCAACAAATGAAATTATAATCTTGTAGCAGATATTATTAGCTACAGATCTAGATACTTTTGAAAGATTTTTTACCTTGCAATTTTTTTTAAAATGCATTTGAAAAAAAATTGTTTCAGGCGATTTTGATCCCAATTTTTTTATATTTTGTTATTTTCTGCCATCACGAGGCGGCCATTTTGTTCCCACCTCTCTGACATTTCTTGTAGATCTAGACCCGATAATTTGTTTATTTCATCAATAATTACATTTTAAACAACTAAAGTTCATAAATATAAATGAAATCAGAATTGTGAGCTAGAAATTTACTACGAATACTATATAGAATCTACTATTAAATTTCTTATTTAATAAGTAGATCTATCGTCTGCGAAACTCAATTCCAATTTTTTAACTTTTGACCTTGGGGGTGTGTCTCGCCGGCTTAGCCAGCGACAAGCTCTCACTTCACTTTTTCCATGTCATCCAATGTTAGGTCAAAACGGCACTAAAAAGATCATAACTTTCTTAATGTTTAACATGCAGTCATAATTTATACACCATTAGAAAGTTCTTTTAAAGTATTTTAATGATGTACTAACGAAAAATTGTTTTTTTTAAAGATAATTTTTTTTTCACCTCCCTATATAGATTGTATAGAGATCTAGATCTAATATTATTTAGTTATTATCGGTAATAGGTTACACGAGCAATTAATCTATAGATCTCAGTATCTAAATCTATAATAGATCTACGTCCAAAGTATATAGATCTAGAATACTCAATTTATTAGAAAAATCTAGATCTTTGTATATAGTAATGTTATCTTACCTCAATCGACATGGTGTTTTTTTGTAGAATTTGTTTACGATTGTGAGTCGATTTATCCTTTCATAGTGACAATGATTGAGCTCTTCTTTATATGTAATCAGTTTTGGTATTGTTATGAGTTCTAGCCTATATATATAGTTTAAAATCAAGTCGCTATACGTACAAAGTCTTAGGCATCATCCATTTATCATGGCATTTACGAAATATTTTAAAAATAATTTTAACTATGTTATGAGCTTATGTTACGAATGGTTGGCTGGTCATATGGTATGAGGTCTGAACATGTCTCGATAATCCCGGGTTTAATTACTGCGGGTTAAATCCTTCGACAAACACATAGGCTACATTATAACGTTAACAATATAACAATAATTACACAAAATTAACTAGATCTACAATTCTACATACAATTGTGTGAGTCATTCCAAGTTTCTCTTCTGACGCTGTGGCTGAATCATGTTATTAACTTCTAAATTTCAATAATCTCTACTCGCGTCTGATTCTCCACCAAACCAGGCATTGATCTGAAATCCGCAAGGAATTTAAAGTCTTATAAACCAGTAACAGAGTCGATTTTTTTTTGTCAACGAATTGGTTAATTTTATAATCTAACGGAGAAAAAAAAACATTGTTCTTTGCATAGAAAAAGAAAAGCATTTTAAAAAATACTTTTTGAAAAGACAATACATTCTTTATCCTTTATACATCTTATAGAGCGATGATTTTACTATTCATAACTAATAAAGTTAAATTTAGGGCCTCAATTTAAAAAAAAAACCAACTATTATTGCTAGTTAATACTTTTTAATAGTAGCACTCTTTTCGTACGTTTCTATTACATTTATACATGTATGGTTATATACTTCTATTTTTTAAATTTTAATTGTATAACCAATAAGATTAATTGTTTAGACTGTAGGCCTACTGATAGAAAACACAGGATCGGATTACACCTGGTCTCTTTTCGTAATTTTCTTGAATTGAGTTAGGCCTACGTGATGGATTATACGGAAGAAGCTGATTTTAAATCTAATACTCAGGAACAGTGTAGTTAGCAAAGCGTGCACCCGGGGCATAAGGTACATATTATTGTCGAAGTCTCCCCAATTTATCTTGAACATATAAAGGCGCCTTTCTGTGTGTAGTGCCCTGGGCATCGTGCCCCCTTGCTCCCCCTCCCCTCACTACTCCTCTGCTTAGGAATGTAATACGCCTAAAGTGTTCACTATTTCATAGTAATAGTAGCACTCCTGTAGTGTGTATTGTTATAACTCTGCCATTCGCACCGCCATCTAAGCTAGAAGGTGCGCACTGTGATAAACTAGATTGGAAATGATGTCAACATCAGAAGAGGAGAACGATTCCCGCCCAAGTAAAGAGCCAATATGGAGAGATTGTGCCTAAGATGGTTTCAAAATCGGCCCAGGCATTTCTATTCAAGTCTGGCCCATAAATTGTTTATCATATGATGGGCCTCCAATTATAAATAATTATGTTAAGTTTAATAATGTATCAATAACTGTAAGCATGCTCTATATCTGTCTAAGAAATATAGGCCTTATGTTGCTTTTTCATTGCTAACTGTGTAGACCAGGCATGTCAAACGCAGTGTTCGGGGGCCGCATGCGGCCCGCTTGGCCACCTTAAAAATTATCAAAATAATGTTAAACTATTACGCTGGAAAATAAGAGATGACAAGCAACTTGAATTGAAAAATATTATTTGTTAAACGGAACATCGAGAGGGAGTCTGCAGTGAAAGCAAGCTACATTTTATCAAACTTTATTGTAAGCCATAGCAATCATTTAGTGAATGTGATTTTATGAAGGAGTTAGTAGATGCTTTCAATGACCGAGTTAGTAGATGCTTTCAATGACCGAGTTAGTAGATGCTTTCAATGACCGAGTTAGTAGATGCTTTCAATGACCGAGTTAGTAGATGCTTTCAATGACCGAGTTAGTAGATGCTTTCAATGACCGAGTTAGTAGATGCTTTCAATGACCGAGTTAGTAGATGCTTTCAATGATCGAGTTAGTAGATGCTTTCAATGACCGAGTTAGTAGATGCTTTCAATGACCGAGTTAGTAGATGCTTTCAATGACCGAGTTAGTAGATGCTTTCAATGACCGAGTTAGTAGATGCTTTCAATGACCGAGTTAGTAGATGCTTTCAATGACCGAGTTAGTAGATGCTTTCAATGACCGAGTTAGTAGATGCTTTCAATGACCGAGTTAGTAGATGCTTTCAATGACCGAGTTAGTAGATGCTTTCAATGACCGAGTTAGTAGATGCTTTCAATGACCGAGTTAGTAGATGCTTTCAATGACCGAGTTAGTAGATGCTTTCAATGACCGAGTTAGTAGATGCTTTCAATGACCGAGTTAGTAGATGCTTTCAATGACCGAGTTAGTAGATGCTTTCAATGACCGAGTTAGTAGATGCTTTCAATGACCGAGTTAGTAGATGCTTTCAATGACCGAGTTAGTAGATGCTTTCAATGACCGAGTTAGTAGATGCTTTCAATGACCGAGTTAGTAGATGCTTTCAATGACCGAGTTAGTAGATGCTTTCAATGACCGAGTTAGTAGATGCTTTCAATGACCGAGTTAGTAGATGCTTTCAATGACCGAGTTAGTAGATGCTTTCAATGACCGAGTTAGTAGATGCTTTCAATGACCGAGTTAGTAGATGCTTTCAATGGCCGAGTTAGTAAATGCTTTCAATGGCCGAGTTAGTAAATGCTTTCAATGACCGAGTTAGTAGATGCTTTCAATGACCGAGTTAGTAAATGCTTTCAATGACCGAGTTAGTAAATGCTTTCAATGACCGAGTTAGTAGATGCTTTCAATGACCGAGTTAGTAGATGCTTTCAATGACCGAGTTAGTAGATGCTTTCAATGACCGTTTTCGTGACTTCGTTTCATGCGAGCAAAAATTTTCGTTGTTTGTATCTCTAGTCTCAAAATGCTGAAACTGCTGCTGGTAATGTGCAACTAGAGCTGATAGAATAGCAGTCAGATTCTTTGTTGAAATCGAAGTATATAGAAGTGGCTGTGCCAAAATTTTAACAGTTATTTACCTGAACGGTGCGTTGAATTGCGAAAATTTGCAGCTAGAATTCTTGTTATGTTTGCAAGCACTTATCTCTGTGAGCAGTTCTTTTCTATAATGACAGCTATAAAAACAATTCACCGTTCGAGATTATCTGATCGAAATTTTTTTTTAATCAGTGATGAAAGTGTCAGAGGCAAACAAACTTCAACCTGACATTAATAAACTTGTATCCCAGAAAAGATGTCAAGCATCAGGACAAGCAAAATAATGCGTAATCATAATAATTTGTGATTACTAAATAGTACTACAAATTTAGCTAACTAAGGGACATGTTTGCCATTATTTATTGTATTCTATTGTATTGTATTGTTTCTAATTTACATAAAACTAGTAGGCTATTTCGCAACTGATTATTTGCTGCGGCCCCTCAGGTCATAGTAAGTTTTTTATGTGGCCCATACACCTAAATGAGTTTGACATGCCTGGTGTAGACCCTTAAAGGATGAAGCCTACAGTAGCACTGTCTACGGATGTAGACTATTACATTATTTAGGAAAATGTGTTAAATTAAATTAGTATTAGGACCCACAATGTTGAGTCTGTAAACGATTTTTTTTTCAAACACGACGCTTAGAGGGCCACTTTGTTAAGAGAATATTATAAATCCTTTAACAATTTAATACGTGACAAAGTGGCATTCATGAGACCCTTTAGGTGACCCTAACGGCCCATTTGGGTACCGGCCCACCGGGCATTTGCCCGAATGCTCATATAGCCAGTCCGCCCCTGGCTTTGGTCACTACAGCTAATTGCAGACGTTATTTCTTCCACACTCCTTCTTGAATCAAGCTGAAACATGTATCACTTTTAAACATTTACCAATTTGTTTATGAATTATTAATTAATTAATTATTTTGTTTGGTATCAAATAAGGGAAATAACTTTGACATTATTGATAGATTTAGTTATAAGTGTGGAGCTATTTCCCTTAGATAAGCTTTTGTTTTCAAAGTTCGGTGAAGACTGGCTACCTGACTGTAGTTGGGGAAAGTACATGCGGTTGGTCGTTGTGCTGGCCACATGGCATCCTGCTCATTAACCGCTTGCCAAAAAAAAAAAACAGATGACCTTAACATAATCTACCCTATAAATCGTCTGAAAGGGGAACTTAACTCTCTCTACTCACCGTCATTCTTAGTACGGGAATATCCAAAGTAACACGTTGAGAAACACTGAAGTTTGAAATGTACTCTCTTTTGAAAAAAATTTTTTTTTGATGTTTGTTTTCTTTTTGAGGACACTATGTTATAAGTAGTTTCTCCCTCTGTAATGTAATAACATAGTAAGGCTATTGTACGACCGTTTTACCGTATTATATTAGAACAATAGCTATTAATTAAATACATACTTTCATGACCAATTATTATTAGCTGAAATTTATAATTTAAACTAGATGAGAAATGAATGGAAGCAATTCACAGACGTCACAAATATGTGGATTATCCGCCCATCAAACTCACTTGGGCTAAACATAATTACGGTAATTATGTTACCACTTGTAAAACATAAAATGGTTGCCATGCTCTTATGTAAGCCGTATAGTTTTATGCATGCGACTTTTTGCTGATTGGAAAATAGACAAAAGTTTTTCAGTCATTGTAAAAAATACGTTGATCTATCCATTTGGTGGTTAGCAATCTGTTCTGCTTGATCTGTTCTGCAAACGGTTGATTTGAGTCATGTATGATGGAACAAGTAGTTTAACTCCTTATGTGTTCTGCAGATCATTTGACATTTTTATGTAAAAAAGAGAGACTACTTTGTAATAGCATTCATTTTCATGTACTCTCATGTTTTCCCGCTGACCAGTTAGGTACTGAAATCAAAAACTCTACACAGTGCTATTTGTGGACCAGTGGGGCTACAGGATACATGCTCATGTCGGGTGTCGCACCTCGATCTTCCATCTGAGTACTTAGCCTCTCGGCCAGGGCAGACATCATACTACAAATTTTACTAAGCAAGTTGGATGTACCAAGTCACATGACACTTCCTGATTGGTCACAAGGTACATTGTCACTATCTACCCATATTTGTTTACCATATAGATTCTTTTCAACTTTTCTTAAGGTACAGGCTGAAAAATGAGCAAGTCTTTGAAGATGTAGAATAATTCTATTTAAATTAAAAAAATAATGATGTATTAAATACGGCTATTGTATCCATTGATATTACAGATATAAATGTACAATAGAAAAGTTTTATTGTGAACTTTTTGGACTTTTACTCCAGATAATATTAAACAGACTCTGCGTATTGACCACTGTACTCTTCATTCTAATAAAGAAAACTCAGTACATAATGTATGTAAGTGTATGTGTTTTCCATAGAAATAAACACATTTTGACTTTCAACTGTTGGACCTTTGGGCGCCGCACCAAATCTTTTGACTTTCTCCATTCCTCTGTCTTTTCCATTTGGTAAAATCTCATTCAATGGCAGGCCAGTTCATTCTTTTATATTGTCTTCCCATCGCTTTCTCTGTCTACCTCTTCTTCTTTTTCCTGGTAATGTTCCCTTAAGGAAGAGTTTTGTGAGCCATGAGGACCTTGTGATATGGTCATTGAGTCTGAGTTCTTTGACAGAAGTTATCAGAACATCGTTGGGTCCTAAACCTTGAAATGTAATTTGTGATGTGCATTGCTTTTTCTCATTTTGAAATATATTATATTTCCTTTGAGAATTAAATTTAAACTTGAATATGTTTTGTTTTTAGCTTTAAAGTTGAATGTTTTTGTTTTTAGCTTTAAGAATGAACCCCGACAATTTCTGATATTTCGTGTTTTGTCTGCAATTCTAGTTTTATGTTTATTATATTTTTACTTTCCCTATTAATTGTACAGCACACTTCCCTAACATTATTAATACACCGGAATGAGCCTGCTTACACCGGAATGAGCCAGCTTTACACCGGAATGAGCCTGCTTACACCGGAATGAGCCTGCTTACACCGGAATGAGCCTGCTTTCTTTTTATGGTTTTCAATTTATTTGGTTTCCACTATTTTGTAAGTAATAGTTTCGAAAGTAATAAGAAATTGATTTTCTTCTTCATGTGAGTTCTGTGAATGCTTTTACACTTTAAAGCATGTATATGTGAGTAAGTAATACTTTTATGAAAGTCACTCTATATTATATTACTATCTCTATTGTAGTCCCAGAGAAAAAAAAATGTGAGACAGATGCAATAAAGGAACATTTGAAAGCCTGCACAATAATATAAAACAGCTACAAGTTCATCATCTATTAAGTATGAAGGATGAAAACGGGAAAGCAATCGTGACCAAAAATAATTTGAATATAGACATCAAGTGTTCTCATATTGTCCATTGCACATAGTACTATTCATATGTCTAATAAAGTTATAAATTGAATCTTTGAATGAATTGATTGGCGTGAACACATCAGTAACAAAAGGTTGAAACTAATATATCTGTAATCAAATGTAGATAAAGTATATCAAAATCATATATTTATCTACAAACAAACTTTGTGAAGAGATCGACTTGCTTTCTAAGGTACAAGACATAGTTCTAATAAAAATTTTAATGTCATGTAAAAATATGACCATACTGTGTTACTAATGTTTCTTTTGGTTTATGGGGGTGCGACTGTGGACAAACAGAACACATTTAAAAAAATGTCAAGGCTTTTCACGGATATTGGTCCAACTATTTGTATCATTCAGCAACGGAGTCTTGCTGTAGAAGTTTATGCAGTCCTGCCCGTTCGGACTGAATGTTATCTCCTCCGCATGTTCAATAGAATTTTAGCACTTTCACTATTAGACTAGTCTTGTTAACAAGTAACATAGAAAACATGCTTTAACAGTTTCACTTTTAGACTAGTCTTGCTAACAAGTAACATAGAAAAAGTGTTTTAATCTATCCCTCCTTCATTAATCTGATGATATTTTACAACTTCTCAATCCTCTTTATGTCTTTTAATGATTGAAAGAAGTCTTTCCAGTAAGCTTTGAACAAGTTCTTCTACCAACAGTCCAGCTGATGACGTCTAAAAAAGACGTTGCGCAAAATGTTCGTGCACGCTTATTTATTCCTTTAACTCTTTGCTGAATACAGAGAAACAGTTGAGTCGAGTGCGGGAATTCCCTCTATTTCCTTAGTTTCAAAATAACAATATGTAGGATGGATTGATTTTGTAAATAATGATAATTTCTGAAAGTTATAACGGTCTAAAAAGAGTTTTCATTGTGTGGTCATTGGGGTAGATTTCCCCAAGAAATAAACAATGGTAGATATTTGTTCCCCAAATATATAAACAATCTGTCGAATGTCTATGAAAATCTCTAGAATAAAGGCTTTTCACAGATGTAGACATAAGTCAAGGAGCACGTCACGTCATTCAACAGCGGCAGGTTTAAGTAGTATGTGATGCAGTCTTCACCGTCGGGCGTGAGATATTTACTGTTTGTCGGCTCACCTGTTAAATTAAGTTTTTAAAGTTTCACTAGTGCAGAATTGTTATTACTGTTTAAAATAATACAAAAAATATATATTTATATTGCTACAGTGTAATAACTTTCTAAGATTAAATTAAGAAAAATATATATAATATATTTATATAATATATGCTATACTAGTATTACACACCGGCTACACCAGTAGATTTATTTTCAGGCTTTATATATTCTGGCCGAACGTCCAGTCTCTTCTTTTTTCTTTTATTTCAGTCAAAGGGCTAGATTTTAATGACGTGCTCTGGCATACTTTTTAAACCCTTGAATTACTGTTTACGGCCCCGCTTTCTTTCTCTTTCTTTTCCTGCTTTTTCTCTCTCTTTCATTTGCTCTTTCTGGAGCCCACGTTTGTGAAATTTGTTCATCGTAACTTTTCCTACATAGTCATTCGACTTGATTTGGAAAGACCCGCTTTATAACGCCCCCCCCCACCGACCCAATTCAGATATGCACATATGCTTTTAGCCCATCCATGAATATATACTAACCCGCCCCTTCCGACCTCCTTCTTAAAAGAAAATAAAGCGAATACAATCTGACTTTTTTTTCGGATTCTCAATATTTAATATACCTTATGTTTCTTTTAGACCGTCACCCCCCCCCCTTTTAAATTTTTGTCCCCTTTTTTATTACAAAGACAACTCTAACACGAGCATACTCCTATTGGTAGACCTTTCAGCAGGCACTTTTCAGTTTTTGAATTCTATATATAGCATCAAATGTTTAGCTTTATCTCTTTTGTGCATCCTATCATACTTAGATGAGCTATGTAGTATGTACTACTTTGTACGGTATTAGACACTGTAACAATTTCTTTAGACCACCAGTCTCTGGACTATAGGGAAAGTGAAGTTCCCAATAAAATGGTCCTTACCTTTACCCATATTACATTTATTTTGGTATTGTGTCCTCTAAATAGACGGAAATATCAATTTGGTTCTGTTAATTGTAACCTTTTTTTTTTATTCCTTATAAAACGTACTATAATTGCAATACAACATAGAATCATTCCTTGCTCTCTCTCTGTCTCTCTTTCTCTCTCTCTCTCGAAAAAGAAAAAACGAAGTAGACTCTAGATCTATCTTTCTTGGATACTATTAGGATTATTACTTTTATTTAGATTCGCGTCTAGAAGGAAGGGGGCATGAGTAAACATTTTTTTTTTAAGTTGGCTTCTTTAAAAATACACGAAGTCCTATTTAATTAATGCTTTAATAAAGACTGCGACCTTTTGGAGAAATACAGAAAATAAACTACAAAGCTTTGGTCGAAAGCTTGCGGTTTTTCGCGACATGGGGTGGTAAGGCTGCAAATGAGTCAAAACCTGTTCTTGGCGACGCCGAGAAGGTAAAAGGAACATGCGTACGATTTTTTTCATGCGAATCCGTGCGACAGTTAATGAGATCTCTTGATCAGTCAGTCATAGGTATTTTACGCTTATAATATAGATTAACAATATAAATAAGACAGATATAATGTTGGGTTTGGAGTCTTAAATGTGGGTGTCACAGTGACAACGTTATACTTTGGACAAATATAAATACAACAGAGAAGAGAAATTTGGGGATGGTGTCAAATCGCTTTAAAAAAGTGTCATTAAATATGCACGCAGTATAAGTAATTGTACAGAAAAAATTGGGGGTGGGGGAGAGGGTGTATGCTTTATACACATTCTACAATTTTGTTTCATTACTTTTTCACCTCTACTATATTGAAGATCGTAATTCTACTGGATTTATAGGACTTGATTGGGAAAAGAAAGACATCAATCAGCATGCCAGTAATACAAAGAACTGAACACACTTTCTTAAATCAAAACTCTTAAACAGGATTCTGTATTTTATTAAAACCGTAAGACAAAGAAAAGGTAACCCAACCTTTCACTACGTTAGTTTTTATGTCTGGATCTAGGTGACGTCTAGTTATCACCGTGTTCTGTTTTTGTATTAACAGAGAAAAAAGAAAAGATACGGTGTATCGATCAGCTGGAAACGCTTAAACTGTATCCTCCTCAAATTTGTATTAATAATGTCATTCCTTGATTCCCTTGCAAGTTGTAAACCTGCTCCCCCGCTAAAATAGTACATATGAGAGGAGGAGTATAATTAATGAACATGTGTTTAAAATACATAAACCTCATGGTTTTAATTGAGACTTGAAATCATTTCTTACATACATTGTGAGATGTCTCTAAGGCCTAGCTGAGACAGGGATGAATGATTGCTTTTTTTGCGTCCTCCCCCCCCCCTCCGGAATGTTTCAGCAGTGGACATAGTTTTTTTAAAATATATCTTTTGAATGTATTGATAACGAATAATCAGATTTGACTAGAGTAGCACCATTAGTAAAATCACTAAATTTAGAAAGCCTTCAGCATAAAAGACTTAAAAGTAAAGTACCAATTATACATAATGAACTGAACTATAATCTTCAAATATAAAGACAGAGCCTAATAAATGCTCAGAAAGACACAAAGATAAAGGCACATTCCTTGTTCCATATGCTAGAACAAATTGTGCAAACGTTCCTTCTTCCCTAGTGCTATTGGAGCATGGAATGGGTTGCCTGAGCCAGCCAGGGAAATCAATGACTTGGCAGAATTTAAGTCATTGGTTAACATGCATGACTAGATGCATGACGCGTAAGACGTAATCATCTTCTTTTTTTGAAGTAATGTCTGTATTTTATACGAAGATGAAGAAACTGCTCACACACCATTAATTAAACAGTCAAAATTGTTTCTAAAAAACTAATCTCCTCATTAGTTTTTGTAACATTTTTCACTACGCCCTTAAATAAGAAACTAAGGCTATATGTAAAATTACGAAGCAGGACGTTTTGGTGCAACCGTTTTGGCGCCCCCGTTTTGGCGCAGTGCTCGTTTTGTCGCCGCCGTTTTGGTGCAGGGGATGTTTTGGCTCGAAATTTTTTGGTCACATTGTTTATGTTTATTGTATTATTCCGATAATTAAGAATGATACATATCTAGGTTTTGTATGTGTGTTTTTGTCTAACTTATGTGCCTTGTAGAGAACAAGACATACTTTTGTCCATTATTTTTTATATTTAAGTTTGTTGCATAATTATTTATTAAATCACCATGACAACGTAAAGTGTGGATTAAAAACTGTTCACAAACAACACTAAATTATGATTATAGAAAAATGTGGATCCAAATTGAAGTGAAATCAAAAAGGAATTGTTTAATTTGTAATACAATTTAAAAAATGAAAACTAATGAATGTCATCACCCCACGTATAGTTTATGGTGGTGGTAGAAATATGTTAATATCATGGTCCAAAGTTGATGTCTGTCCTTTCATATTTATTCTATTTTACATGTTTAGAATGTTCCCTCAGAATTAAGGATTATAACATTCTAAAGCACCTGCCACCGGGACTTTCGAGACAAAAATCTAGAGACAATACCACAAAATCATAATATACATACAATAATATTGTATAGTGAAAAAACATTATTATAAACGTTACGTGTTTCTTAAGTTATAGTCAAAATATCTCGCGCCAAAACGTCCCTTGCGCCAAAATGACTCGCGTCTAAGGGTCTCGCGCCAAAACGGCGCGGCAAAGCAGCTGCGCCACAACATCACGTACGTAAAAGAACTACAATTATTTACCTTACATTTCTGTCAGCAGTTAACTACACTTTCTAAAAGCAGGCACAAAGAAGCTGGAGTCCATTCCTGTTTGTTTTGTCAAATGTTTGACATGTTTCGGATGTTCCTTCAGAGTTGAAGATAATCACTTCCTAGTCCAAACCTCCCGCAGGACGACGGGGGATGGGAGCGGGCAGGGTTTGAACCCGGGACCATCGATAAATCTGAACGACGGTCCAGCGTGCAAACCGCACGACCAGGCAGCCATCCTTCCTGTTTATAAGCTAAGTATGCTTAGTATTTCATTTACCTGCGTTAAAATACTGACTTATACAGCTAGAGTTACAGACGGAGTTGTCGTCTTCCCATAGGTATATTCCTTCTACAACCATGTCGTTTAGACCAATCCATATAGACGTTTTAGGGTAATTCGTCTGTAGCCATTTAAGTTTGTCCATTGTTTTGACTGTATAGAGATGAGCGTCTTTACCTGGATAGAGTACAAAAATAAATTAAAAATATTTTACAACTTAATACTTAAATATTGGAAACTTTAAAGTATTTTATTTGAAAATTGGCTTTTTTTTTTTTTGGTTATATTTCATGCAGATTAAAAATAATTTTGTTGGTGAGACGGGTTTCTTGTCCAACGTTTTAAGGACCATAAGAAGCCTTATCATGCTGAAAGACAAATTCATGCGTAATGATATGAATTATGTTTTGTAGTGCATTCAGTTATTGTAGAATTGTATTCAGGATATTAATTAGGTTTCTGTATATCATAAGAGGTGCGGTGGCCAACTAGTAAAGCACTTGGCTTCTTAACGGGGATCGAATTGTGGTGAAGACTAAGATTTTTAAATTCCTTATATTTAGGGCGCCTCAGTCCGTCCACCTCCAATGGTACCTGACATTAGTTAAGGAGAAATAAAGGCGGTTGGTCGCACTGGCGGATCCAGAACTTTGGAGTGGGGGGGGGGCGATTTTTTTCCAAACCCTAACCCTAACGCCCAGTAAACCCTAACCCTATGCATAAACGTGCGTACAATATATATATATATTTATTTATATATTTATTTATTTATATATATATTCGATAGATGAGAATAAAAAAAAAGACTGTTTCTCAATCTTCGGCGAAAAAAAACAAAAACAAAAAAACAGTAATGTCTTTCTCTTGCAAGCTTGGGATCTGGGAGAGCGCTGTAAGCTTCCACAAAAGCGTTTTCTTACACTTTTCACTGCAAAAACGCATTCTTCTGACATCTACAGCTCATTATTTATCAGTGGGGTTCGGGGTGAAGCACCGACGCCAAAAGCATTTTCCTGCATTTTTCACTGCAGAAACGCATTCTCCTGACATCTACAGCTTATTATTCATCAGTGAGGTTCGGGACGAAGCCTCGACGCTAAAAGCGTTTTCTGGCATTCTTCACTGCAGTAACGCATTCTCCTGACCTACAGCTCATTATTCATTCTATTTTAAAGGACCTTTTGAGAAATGTGGAAAAATATTCTAATATGAATTTATAGTCCCTTAACACATTGCAAATACAACTGATTTGTTCTTTGACAAGATATGTAGATTAAGGCTTTGAGGATCGCCGCCGAAAAAAAAAATTTGATCAATAATATTCAATAAAATTCAAGCATAAATTGTGAGTTTTAGTCCTTAATTTATTTAACTAGAAAAATATGAGATAGAGTAAAGGTTGGAAAAAGTCGACTAGGAAAAGATTATCTGGCTTTTGAACTTATCTCAACCGTGACTGTTATATTGAAAATTTTCATTTGAATTATAACTTTTCCAAAGCAAAGTCTTTCTTAAAATAGTTATGATAAATTCATGTGAAATTACACAAACTCTGTCTGGAAAGGGGAAGGGCAGTAAAATGAAAACGATGAATCCCCGCTCCTTTTTATAATTTCTGCTAATGATTGCATTTTACATTAAAGAATAGGGGTTGGGCGACTCGATATAAGAATTTACGTTATAGCATATATAAATTATAGTAGTGACAGATTTTTTACATTTTGTAATTTCTTACTATAATACAAAAAGAAAAAGTATTGGTTTGTCCGATGGGGGGGAAGGTGATTGCATGTATCGTACTTCCACCTGTTTATATTATATAGATATTCGACTAATTTTGTTCACATACAATGATTTCTCCATAAAAGTAGGACCGCTCCCCCCCCCACTCAAAGGGTTTAGATGGGAAGGGCAGTAGAGGTATTCGCTCCTCCCCTTCCAATCGGCCAAAGATGAACGACATAATATAGAGACCGGTTAAAATACCAATAACAAGTTTTAATCATATAGATATTTAATTGATTCTGTTAGTAAGCTGTGATTTCTACAAATAAATAGGACCGCCCCCCCCACTCAAAAGTTTATGGTGGGGGGGGGGGCGGATTGATGCCATCGCCCCCTCCCGACCCTACCAAATTGGCCAAAATACTAGAACGGGGGGGGGGCGAAATAATCTAAAAATAGGTTGAAATATAAATAATTAGTATATATTATTAACATAAGTAATAAATTGTGTGAATTCTATAGTAAAATTCGTCCCTACCGCCCCCCCCCCCCTTGGATCCACCAGTCGACCAGTCGATTTTTTCATCATCCGCTTCATGGATCACAAGGTCTGAAAAGGAAACTTTACTTACATACTATACAAACCAAAATTGACAAATTTAAGTTTACATAAAGAGTCTATTTAAAAAAAAAAACATGAGCACTGCTTTAGTTGACATCCTGCTCGTTAACCGTTGGCCAAACATACAGATGACCTTAACATCATGAGCCCTATAGATTGCAAGGTCTTAAAAGGGAAACTTTAACTCTTATATAAAACCCTAATAATAATCTAAAGAAGTGATATATATTATCTTAGTTTTTTTATTGTTTTAAACTGCATGCTTTTAATGAAACTGTTTGATCCTAAAGTTTTCAATTTCATACTTACAACGTAAATGACAAAATAATCAATTTGATACGTACTAAGTAGTTGTGTTTGGGTATGTATGTTAGTTATATGTTTGGAGTTAGTACATTTCTGTGTTCAAGTTTACCTCTACAGTCATCTCTCGCAGTGATGTAATCTGTTGAGTTGGAGGACATCCACACGCATGAACGAACTGAACCAATGGTGATGAAGTTAAATCCTTTGCTGTTCAAACACGAAACGTAAATATCTTGACTTGAGCCTAAGTTATTGATCGTCAAGTTACACTTGCCTGGAGTGAGTAATTACATGCTTTGCTTATTTATATCTTCAAAACTTATCAGTCTACTTATACTCATTTGTATCATTTTCTATTTAATGTGTTAAAATGTTTTACATCATTCTACCTGAAAGCCTCATATACGTATGAATCTCTATTGTAGATATATTTTTGGATTTCTGTCGTGTAAACTGTACTACAGGATCCGGTTTAGATTTTAAAACAAAAACATACAGCAATATAAAATAGACTTCTGCTTGGCTGTGTGGTATTCGCTTCGGACTGTCATTACGAAGGTCCTTTTTTGAACCCTGCCAGCTTCTATCCCCTGCCTGCTTCTATCCCCTGCCTGCTTCTATCCCCTGCCTGCTTCTATCCTCTGCCTGCTTCTATCCCTTGCCTGCTTCTATCCCCTGCCTGCTTCTATCCCCTGCCTGCTTCTATCCCTGCCTGCTTCTATCCCTTGTCTGCTTCTATCCCCTGCCTGCTTCTATCCCTTGTCTGCTTCTATCCCCTGCCTGCTTCTATCCCCTGCCTGCTTCTGTCCCTGTCTTCTTGTATCCCCTGTCTGCTGCTATTCCCTGTCTGTTTCTGTCCCCTGCCTGCTTCTATCCCCTACCTGCTTCTATCCCCTGCCTGCTTCTATCCCATGCCTGCTTCTATCCCTTGTCTGCTTCTATCCCCTGCCTGCTTCTATCCCCTGCCTGCTTCTGTCCCTGTCTTCTTGTATCCCCTGTCTGCTGCTATTCCCTGTCTGTTTCTGCCCCCTGCCTGCTTCTATCCCCTGCCTGCTTCTATCCCCTGCCTGCTTCTATCCCATGCCTGCTTCTATCCCTTGTCTGCTTCTATCCCCTGCCTGCTTCTATCCCTTGCCTGCTTCTATCCCCTGCCTGCTTCAGTCCCTGTCTGCTTGTATCTCCTGTCTGCTGCTATTCCCTGCCTGCTTCTATCCTCTGTCTGCCTGCTTCTATTCCCTGCCTGATTCTATTCCCTGCCTGCTTCTATTTCCTGTCTGCTTCTATTCCCTGCCTGCTTCTATCCTCTGCTTGCTTGTATCCCTTGTCTGCCTGCTTCTATCCTCTGCTTGCTTGTATCCCCTGTCTGCCTGCTTCTATTCCCTGCCTGCTTCTATCCCCTGCCTGCTGCTTTCCCCTGCTTGCTTCTATCCCCTGCCTGCTGCTATCCCCTGCTTGCTTCTATCCCCTGCCCGCTGCTATCCCCTGCCTGCTTCTATCCCCTGCTTGCTTCTGTCCCCTGCCGTCATGAAGGCA